>WKFP01014339.1:38611-98808 GCA_011057875.1 Pterocles orientalis
TCTACACAGCACCAGATCTCCTGACACTGGATGAGATTCATCTTTCTCAAAGGGGAAAGAATGTCTTTGCTCATGAGTTAGCAGGGCTCATTGACAGAGCTCCAACTAGTCTTGAAGAGGAAGAACGATAATATCAGGCTCACTCATGGCAAACCATGAGAAAACACACCAAGGTTAGAGGGACAGTGTGCTAGCGCGGACCCTCAGCCTGTTGCTCGGAGACTTGCTGGGTACGCTGGAGCACTTGAAGTCTTACAAAGATGAGACAGGGGCTCCTGAGGCAATAGGAGACAACAGGGGAACACTGATGAAATACCTTAAAGGAATTAAGGTATGTTTTGCTAAAAAGGTGACACAGCTGACAGCGCAGCTGAAGTGCCTTTACACCAATGTACAACAAACAGGAGGAGCCAGAAGCCACCATGCTGCCAGAAAGCTATGACCTAGTTGCCATCACTGAAGCTTTGTGGAATAATATCCTTGACTGCAACACTGCTATCAATGGCTACAGGCTGTTCGGAAGGGACAGGAAAGGAAGAAGGGGCAGAGGCGTTGCCCTCTATGTCAAGAAATTGATAGACTGTGAAGAACTGTCTTTGAAGAACAGCCATGAGCAGCTTGAAAATTTATGGGTAAACATTAGAGACCAAGACAACAAAGGGAACCTTGTTGTTAGTGTTTACTACAGGCCACTAGATCAAGGGAAGCCTATTGATGAAGATTTCTTACTGCAGTGATAGGACAAAGAATAACTATTTTAAGCTAAAGAAGGGTAGATTCGGGCTAGATATAAGGAAGAAATTTTTTACGATAAGGCTTGCTGAAACACTAGAACAGGCTGACCAGAGAAGCTGTAGATGCCCCATCACTGGAAACGTTCAAGGTCAAGTAAGACGGGGCTCTGAGCAACCTCATCTGGTTGAAGATATCCCTAATCATTACAAGGGGGTTGGATTAGATGACCTTTAAAGGTCCTTTCCAAACCAAACCATTCTATGATTCTAGAAAATGTCTCTGCATATTCATATCCTTTGGAGTCTGAGTCAAAGTGGTCATCCTCTTTCAATATCAAGCCATATTCAGACATTAAGGTAATAATTTCATCCATCTAAGATAGTCTGAATAGGTCTTTTATTGTCATCTGAAGTTATTCAGACTTAAACGTATTTTCTCATGTCAGCCTATTCAACCTTACAGGTTTTTGCAAAATCATACCAATTCTCGTACATCTACCTCAGAGAACTATTTTAATGGGGCAAATTCTCTTTCAGTAGATTAAACATACACAGAACAATGACACCAAAATGGTGCTACTACAAAACGACTCAATCTCAAGAACACAGGACCCAGGATCTTAAGGATATATCTCAGCTTAAAAGGAGGTAAACTTTCAAATGTGACAATTTCTTTTTCTCTGAAGAACACTTTTTGAATGAGATCCTGAAAACTCCAATCTTCACACCAGTTCTCAGTGCAGAGCATCTTGAGCATGTTCTCTTCAATTTCTGAATGCAGATGTGTACATCCAAGCACTGAAAATAATATTTTAATACAAAATATGTATCTTCTGATTTGTCAGAGTTCTCATTACCCACAATTTTACCTGTCACATCTACCCAAGGTTATTTGGACAGTGGCTTCAAGGTATTGATTAGTTAGAATATCAAGAAACAGTTGATAAACTATTCAGAAAAAAAATGACTATAACTGCAAGTTTAATGTTTCTTTTCTTCACTGCTATTTTCAGACATTTCTCTCTCTTATTAATAATAAACATTGGCACATTCTTAATTTTCAACCTTTCTTTTTCTGCTGTTTCCATTACACTACACTAGACTTATCTAAAAATTGGTATTGTGTATCCTTTTGTTAAAAAAAAAAAGTAATTTTTTCTCTTGCCATATCGTATATGAATACTCAGAGGTTCTTAATATTGAACACATGCCTACCCCATGTTTTGCCTTTCCACTCAACATTTTTTTAAAATTGAATAATAGCTATAGATTCCATGTAAAAAATAGTATTTTAATATTTCAACAGTGATTTAACTGAAATATTATTTCAATTTGAAATTGTTTTAATTGAAACTGAAATTCAATTAAAATTATTTCAGTTATTTAATCTTAAGTATTGATTTCAATAGATCAATAAGTATTTATTGGTGGTCACACTATTTTAATTCATGTTTAGTAAATAATAATAACAAATTCTGGGATTCGTCCAGAAGTTCTTTACATTTTTTTTAGGAAATCTGTTCCTCCTTTTTGTTCTACAGAAGTTTCAATACGTTTAGATCCTCTCCACTACATCTTGAGGAATCAGTTTCAAATTTCTATGCAACATATAGCACGGAGTTAAAGAACTATTATGAAGGATAATTAAAAGAAAATTTCTGAAATTCTGTAATTTCTTTTACAGATTATGCTTTTTGCTGATCAAGATGAGCCATTATTTTGCTGTCTAGAAAGTATTTCAGGGCGGAAACAAAATAAACCCCAAAATCTATCGCTGTTCCTATTAGTATTTGGACGTGAAGGCACTTCACATTAGCCGGTGATCATCTATTTTTTATCTCATCCTTATTTGTTTTAATTGAAAGAAAAATAAAATTTCATGAAGCTTAACAAATGTTTTTTCCTTCATTCATTGTGTGACACATGCTGACTTCTTAATACCAAGATGGAAAAAATACATGGTGTGTAACTTGGTGAAGGAAGCAAAGTAAAGGCCTTTCTCAGCTCCAGATGTTTTAATCACCTTTCTTTTAGAGCAAATGAACAAGTTCTACAAATAATGAAGCCATATTTATGTCCTAAGGTTGCTAACATTCCTCCTGCATTTTTTTTTGGTAATTAAAGCCACTTTCTCCTTGTGTATACCTTGAAAAGATGACACTTTCTATTGTTTCAGAATAAGCTCAACCAATGATTCCAACCTAGGCTTTAACTTCTCTCTTGAAACTCGTATTCTTGATGTTATGGTTTTGCATGTGTGTGGGGGGGTTGTCTGGTAGCAGGGAGGGGCCACAGCAATGGCTCCTGTAAGTAGCTGCTAAAGGTTTCCCTGGTCTCCAGCTCTGCTGGCAGCAAGGGAGGGGCTGCAGTGGTGGCTCCTGTAAGTGACTGCTAAGGGTTTACCCCCAGACCCCAGCTCCAAGAGTTTAGTAACTGGCATGGGGAGTGGTGGAAGGAGTACCACCACTCTAGCTCCTGTGAGAAACTGCTGGAAGTTTCCCCATCTTCAGGCTAGACCCACCCCAGGCCAGGGCTGAGCCAATCTGTGCCTCTGCGAATAACATATTGAAGAGGGGGCACAGAACAATGGGGTTGGTGCGGCCCTGGGCACAGCCTGGCTTGGGCAGACTGGCACGGCTGCTCAGCAGTCTGCTTGTCTTCTGCTGTAGCCCAATCTGCCACAACTCGCTCGAGAGTCAGTTTCCTCAGGAGCCAATGAAGACCTGCGGTGGAGAGAGAAGCGAGATTTTTTAGAGGAAGGACTAAACGACACTCTGTCCAGAGAAGGGATGCAAGGAGAGAAGCACCTCCGGCATTTCCCCTGCAGCGTGGTGAAGATTCATGGCGAAGCACAGCTTGTCCCTTGGTGCAGCCCATGAGAAGATGCAGCCGTGGAGGACCCCACCTAGGAATTTTGGAGAAGCCCATGCCAGAGCCCAGCAGTTGTCAGAGGACTGTGGCCCTGTGTGGAAAAGGAATCACACCAGAGCGGTTTTTGAGAAGGACTCTCCTGTGAGAAGGGACCCCACGTTGCAGCTGGGAAAGACTGTGAGGAGCCCTTCCCTGAGGAGAAAGAAGCGGCGGACTGACTGCATCCCCCATTCCCTGGCCCCCTGTGCCACGGAGGAGGGAGGGAGAAGGTATAGAACAAAGCCTTTGGGCTGTGGGAAGAAGGGAGGGGTGGTGGAAAAGGGCCTTTTTAAGATGCAGTTCTCTCAGTATCTTGCTTCTTGTTGTAAGTAGTTAATAAATTCAACTGTTTTTTTGGTTCTTCCCAAGTTGTGTTTGTTTCCTGCCTGTGACCCTAAGTGGTGAGTGAAACCCTCCCTGTCCCTGCCTCAGCCCACCAGATGTTTAGCAAAGAACTGTCCCTGCGGCTTTATAAACCATGACACCTGAAGAGATACCCTGTTAATCCTCTGAAGACTAACTTATGTCACCTATCCATTTCTAACCCAGTATCTGATTGGCTGATGATTTAGTTTCATTGCTACAGCCTTTTTATCTGAAGAAAATATATAATTAATTAATTCTTTGCCTTCTGCAGCTCAGGGCTCTGCAGATCTCCTGCATACCTTGACAGTACAGAACTACGTTGGTTGTTTTTTTTTTTTTCTCTTGAGTAAACAAATCATTTTATGTTTTATACTGAAATAAAATAACTTGATTATAAAAACTGGAAAGGTTTTCTTGAATCCTTGAGTCCCTAAATTTCTGAAAACTGCAACCAGTGTTAAATAAAATTATGTGTTCTTTACCACAAAAATCTAACTTATGCCCTGTGGTATTATCAGATACCCTTAAGAGTCTCCATGAAATGCATGAGGAGAGAATGGGCCTGACTGACCTTCAGACTTTAGGATCCTACAGATTGTGTCTCCTTTTCGAAAAATGTAGTTTCCATTCAAGAATTCATTCTTGAATGAATTCTTTTCAGTGTCTTGTTTATGAATATTGGCATTAAAAAGTATTGTTAGGAATATCTGTTTTTTTCTACGACAAAGTAATTAATCCAGTACTTTTCTGCTTCTTGAAAAAATAGAAACATTTTGAAAAATTACGTGTGTCTATTGAGGTGTCTGAAGAAAGATTATAGGACTCAGTACAGACACTTGCAAACATAATAGAATTATTTATGTTTGATAGTGTTTCTAAATGTAAGCTATCAAAGAATAAAAGAACATCTCATTTAAGCTCAACATTATTTTCATTCACACGCTTACTAACGTTACCAAGATTTCATCTCCATCCTATTCATCTTTATATTTTAATATTTTAGTAGAAGATTCATTTGCTAGGTTTCTATAGTCATCTATGCTCTCACAGTCTAAATTAACAGGATGTGAGTTTAAGGCAGTATTTACTGAGACTGAGACATTCCGCTCCATTAAATTCTGTTCTGTCCTGACACTTGTGCTAGTCAGTTCAATGACTGATCATGTTTACGTTACGAACATTATTCAGACTATGAAATTATAAATATAAAGCTGCTCAGTGGCTCAGGACATCACTGTTTTTACCAGTCTAATAAAAACATTATTATTATTATCTGGCTCAGCTGCAAAATAGCAACATTAATTTGCTTAAGCAATACCATGAGAAAACACATCCAAAAAATGTGGTTAACATAGTCACTGTCACAGTATGAGCAAGGATCTGGCAGCATGTTTCTGTAGCACCACCAAAAATTTACCAACCAATGGCATGGACATAAATGCATTAGCAGCAGTGTTTTGCCAATTGATGGGGTTAGCACAGAGGACACAGGCACCAAAAAAAAGTAAACTTATTTTTACTTGCGTCGAAAGTGACAAAGTAATGAGGAAAATAGTACAGAGAAAATAAAGCAAGATAAGGTAAAGTAGCAAGACAACAAGCAAACTACTATAGCAAACACAAAATATCATAATGCACCTAATCATTACTACACAGAGTTAGCAACAGTGATTAAGATACATCACTAATTGCCCTATATTACCATCATCTAGATCCGCAAACACTGGGGAGCCTATTTACAGCGAAGGATTTGGGGAACCCATCCCGGCAGTTGGGAAATCTCTATACAGTGCGTCTACTGTATAGAGGAGGCTTCCAAATTTCCCTGCAAACAGTCCCTGCTTTTGTAAAGTTAAACAAACAACTTTATATCTTAAGCTGCAAAAAACATCTGGTGTAGTCTTTTTTTTCCTTGTTAACTTTTTCCTGTGCTTGGTCAGAACCTGAGAAAAAGTTAAGAAGAAGTAAAGCTATCTGGTTATCTTTGATTATGCGTCTCTAAACAAAGCCTGTCACCGCCCTGCTACATTCTGTCATGTAGAGGTCTGTTTGAAGGTTTGAGATAGGCTTATCTCTCTTTGGCAAGTGGGGCTACTGTTACACAACTATTATTTTACAGCAAGCGTTACAGCAATGCTCTATAAGCATTACAACAAAAGCTTTTATAAATTGGCATATATTCATAAGGTTATGTATTACATATATGATCAATATTATACATATTAGATGTATTGTTGGGTTGTGAGCTTCACCTAGATGTCAGCTTTGGTTGAGGGCCTCACTGGTCAGGCCCTAGTACTTCAAGCAGTTACAAAGTTTTCAACACATGAACTCCAGCTTTTTGCTGTCACATCAAATAGCTACCTTTAGCAAGGTTCATATGGTAATCATTTGGGAAATATAAAAATATATTGAAACAGTTAAGGGGCTCTGAGTTTGCTGTACAGAATTATCTGTAGTATCTATTTGCTCCTATCTAATAAAAATGACATTTCAGTAAAAGGTTGAAAAGTTACTCACTTTAGGCTGCTCATATTGTACAAAGAGCCTTCGGGATTGGCTATTTTTTTATTTATTAATTTATAGCCCACTGTTATGTGTCATAGTGCTTTACTGTAGTCAAATAAGCCAGACTACTGTAACAACAAGAAACCTCATGCACTTCACACTCAGATAACAGGTAATGCATGTTTAATTTGATACAAAGCTAAATGAAAATCTTAAGGTATATTCTGCTTAGAATTTATTGAAAAAGTATTCTTTTATTTTCCCTATGATGTATAAAATTCACCTGTTTGGAAAAGAACACTGCAGCATAAAATGTCAAGCAAAGTCTATCTTGAGTCAGACAGAAAAAAAATGAAAACTTAAGCTGTTCAAAAACTCTGGAAGAGTTGTCCTTCAATTTACCAGGGCCAAAAATTCATCTTCAGGATTAAAAAAGTTAGAAGAACAGACCAGTATCTGGTACTAAAAGGAATCAGAATGTAAAATCACGGTTTTTAGGAAGATACATGAGCAAGGTCTTACATTAAAAGCTAGAATAATTAATTATTTTTAATATTGTCTTATACTACAAAGATTTCCATAGTTTCTAATTGACTGTAGTCTAAGTGCTGCTTTATCACAGCAATTCCGTCTCAATTTATCAATAATATAAGATGAATATTTTTGCAAAAGAAAAATATGTTGTCAAAATTGACTGGAAGAACTGAAAAATATCTGCGTTTGTCGAAATATTTTTAATTTTATATACCAATCTGCTATCTCAGAACTTTTGTCCTTTGTGTGACATTTTATTAGTATAATAACTGCAAGTTCCTGAATGGCTATTTCTATTGTCACAATGTTATCTCTATTATCACACTCTCCAAGAATTAAATGAACTGTTCAAAAATATAAACAATGTAGCTGAAAGCAAGGGAAGTCATCCTCACAGTGCATACATGAGCATATAAAGTTAATGAAACAAAGTGTGATGTTATCATGGCAGCTGAGAACAGTTCTGGGAGCAGAATAAAAACAGTGAGATTTTAGATTAATTGTACACTAACTGTAATCAAAATGTGAAATAACAACAACTGAATATGTGGTAGTATTATTTGTTTGCTTATTTTTTTTGCTTTATTTTACTCAACTGAAAGTTGTGATGGATTATAAACTTCCCCCTTAAAAAAGTAAATTGAGCTTTGAAGAACAAATAAGAAGTAACTACAAAATGGTTTGTTTGTTTGTTTTTTGAGGGGGTAAAAAAATTTACTGCCTTGTTACAGAGATTTTTGCATGGATGACACTCATGATTTTGTCAAAAATTGATACAATTTCCTTATCTGGGTCAAAATGGCAAAGAGGTTGAATAACCACGTTTATACTTATGTGAATGTAGCTTAGCAATTGCCCATTGCCCCTACTTCATCAGCTATTTACACAACTATGTAACAGTCTGATGATTTTAGACACCTCCACGGATATTTTATAAATGTTTCTAATGCACAATTTAAGATGAAAAATGCATACGTATGATTTCAAATTTGTAGGAATGTGGGAAGATGAGGTGTTTGTGATCATAGACTCATGGAATTATAGAATACTTTGGGTTCAAAGGGACCTTAAAAATCTTCTAGTTCAACTCATTTGCAGTAGGCAGGAACACCCTTCATTAGATCAAGTTGTTCAAAGACCTGTCCAACCTGACTTTGAACACTTCCCACTTCCAAGAGTGGGCCATTCACAACTTCTCTGGGCAACCTGTTTTAGTGTCTCACCACCCTCATCATAAAGCCTACCATAATGGAGTTTAAAACCATTGCTTTTCTTGTCACTACAGACCTTAGTAAAGTCTCTCTCTTTCTTGTAAACTCCCACAAGTTTAAAAGGCCACAAAAAAGCTCTCCTCAGAGCCTTCTGGTCTCCAGGCTGAACAACCCCAACTCTCTTAGCCTCTCTCCAAAGAAGAGAAGTAGTCCAACTCTGATATTTTTTGTGGTCCTCCTCTGGACTTGCTCTAACTCATACCTTTTTTGAACTAAGACCACATAACTGGATGTAATACTCCAGGCTGAGTCTCACAGGAGTGGAGCAGAAGGGGAGAATTACCTCCCTTGACCTGCTGGCTATGCTTCTTTTTATGCAGCCTAGGATGCAATTGGTTTCCTGAGCTGCAAGTGCACATTGCCAGCTCATGTCCAATTTTTCATCCACTAGTATCCCCAAGTCCTCCTCAGGGCTGCTCTCAATCCATTAACCCCCAGTCTATATTGATACTGGGAATTGCCCAGACCCAGGTACAGGACCTTGCACGTAGCCTTGTTGAACTTCACGAGGTTTGCATGGGATCAAGCCTGTCAAGGTCCTTCTGGATGGCATTCCTTCTGACAAGCGTATCAACTGCACCACTCAGCTTGGTTTCATCTTTACACTTACTGAAAGTGCACTCAATCCCACCATCAGTGTCATCAATTAAGACATTGTGTTATGACAAATAGATTTAGAAATCTGAACTAATGAAGTAACCTTGCCTCCTGGCCAGCATTAATGAAAGGGTTGTTATAGAGTCTAGCTGGTAACTGCAAGGCAAACTACACACAGAAACCACATATACCTTGGCAGCAACTGTATTATTTCATAGGCAGAGTGTTGAGACATTCCTTATTTTAGATCTCCAATTTTATTAATTTTTTCTGTGTAAGGTGTATGTGACAGCCCAGAGTGTTTAAAACAAACACTAAAGTGTTTAAACAAAAACCCTTTGTGAATTGTAAAGCTCTGCAGAAAGTGCATTTCAAGTACTCCATGATGCTAGCAGAATCTCAAGTTAAACGCAAATCTCTGTTCACCCATTTTCTGATACCTCCTGTATTAGAGAAACATAGTACACTATTTTTTAATTTGCATGTTTAAGGATGTAATACAGCCCAATTAAGGCATTATACATACTAAAAGCATTTTTCTATACACTTACACTGGTATATGTTACACAGTGTTCCTATCATGGATACAGATTGAACTATCAAAGTTATAACTATTCTTTGATACAACACCCTTTTTTAATGAAAAGACACAACAGTGATCAAACAAAGTTTTAGTGGTTTACTAAGCCTACATGGTGGGCTTCTGACTGTATGGATCAGGAATCAGCTTCTAATTAAAACAATGTGTCAGGACATCTCTGCCAGGTAGTTACTGTCTGTTCATGAAGTTGGAGAATTTCTAATTCTGCCTCAGTACCTTTTTTTTTATACACTTTGTATAAAAAATGGCTCTACATTATCAATTTTTTTAATATTGATTTTTAGATCGTGTTCTGTCTACTGTGATTCAATCAACCTCTTGAGGAAACTACTTACTTTTTGTAACTCTATTTGTTTGCTTCTGTCATTTGTGTGCTACATTCTCAGCTAGAACACACTGGCCTGCTTTCAGTATTAAATCTTCTGAAAATTAAGAAAAGGCTTTTTAAAAATTTATATTAAAAAAACCCCAACCCTTAACATTAAAAGATTAAATTCAGCCTGTCATCGGACTCCAATCTAATAGTGATTTTAATCACTATTGTGCAATTTTCTTAGAACTTTTTCTCTCATCCCAGTGTTTACTTCAGCTGGAAGTAGAATCTCTGCACGTTAGTACTTTTTGCTTTAGCAAAACTCTTACTTTCAAAGCAAATTCTTATTGTTACAATGTATGTTTTATGTTTATTTCAAGTATTTTTACATTTATGTTTCATTTCAAGTATTCGTTTACTTCTACTCCAGTCTGAATTCTAAAAAGGATGATCTGTGAGCTACTACTGCACACTTTTTGAAATGCAGTAGTAGCTCACAAATTTGCCTTGTTATTACAACTGTAAGGATGATAAGTTTGTGAAATTCATGAAATCATAAAATTAATATAATGTACTCATGCTAGTCATTCATGTAGACTATATGTCCATGCTGACTATAACCAAGGACACTCAGAAAATTATTTTACTTCAAATGTATCTTTTCCATTTACAAGGTAAGGTGTGCTAGATCCCTTTCATAAAATTCAAAGGGTATTTGGAACCTGACCTTAAACCTGCCAGTGTCAAAATTACTACATTGGTGTCATAGATTGTTTTCCATAAGTAGAAATATAATGCTAGAGAAAGTGAGATGCAACATATATAAATGAATTTTTAGCCTAACTATCTGTAGGATTAACAGAAGTGTACTTAGAGCAGCATGATTTCAACTACTAGATGTTTATCTGCAGTCACTGCAGCTTTTCTGGTGTTGGCAGCAAAGTAAGTGTAGGTAGCCCAGACTGTGCAGCTGCTGCTGTACCATAGATTAGTTTGGAAATCATTCTTTCAGCCATTCCTCCAGCAAGATTTCTGGGATGAACAGAACCAGATATAATGAAGAACCCTTTTACTTTCCCTGTTGTCCAACAGAAAATTACTGTAGACACACCATGGACTGTAAGACCTTTCCTAATTAATAATAATTGTAATAATATAAGCAATAACTTAAAAATACATTGCCTTTCCCCACTGTCTTTCATGATCCAAGGGATGAAGCTTTTGACTTTATAATTTGCTAGCCCTTACTGTCTCTGGCTCAAACCAAAACACATAAAACACTGTTACTAAGGAGTGCACAGATTCTTTGTTAGAAAGGTCTTTTCCTTGCTCAATAGGCTTACAGTCCAATTTATATTACTGATCAGTGTGTAAAATCCTTCATTACATGCCCTCTTGTCTTGTGCAATTCTTTTATTTTCAATATACTTACCAATTTGTCAACCATTTGAAACTTCAGGTTAATCTACTGGCTTTAGTAGCAGAAATATTCTTGATTTATATCCTTCACATGCCGTCTTCTTTTTTTGGTCTTCCTTTCTGCTTTTAAATATGATGAATTCTAGGATTCAGATTTATTAAGTGCCCAGTAATTTACCTTTGCCTACTATTCATTTCTTTCTGCCGTTTGTATAATACTTCCGTTAGTTTCAGACTGGATATCCTTGACACAACCTATTAGCAGGAGCAGCCACCAAAATACAATCCAGACAATTTTTCTGTGGAGGGAGGTGTCAGAACTATCTGTCTGGGCATCCTGATAAAAATATATAATGAGTAAATACAGCTGCCCGCTTACCTCTCTCAGCAGAGGCAGCTGAGGAAGCCTTTGGTTGTGGTTCACGTTATGTGAATAAGGCCCTGGGCACCTGATTGCCTGCATCCTGGTACTTGGAAAAGTTGAAATGCAAACAGTGTTGTTGCTTACCTGACTGTCAAATCTGGAAGCAGACTGAGGCTTGTAAGGAGTCAGCTTTCCCTCAGGACTTGACTCCATGGTCTCTTCACACTCCAGTGTAATGCTCCAGAAGTCTACTTTGCAGGAGGTCTCTGCACTAGTGTGGGATTATCAGCTCCTGGGGGCCATGGTGCTGTTCCTACTGCAACACGAATTTACTGAACTTGACATCAGAAAAGATGGGCTAAATAGGAAGTTACACTTGGTAAGGAAGCATCAGAGCAGTTTGATTTTTTACAAGACAAAATAGGCAGAATAAAGCTGTTGTAGTTTTACCCTGGCTTGCAGCTAAACACAACACCATGGCTCGCTCATCCTTCCCGCTCCCCCCTCACAGGGGATGGGGAGAGAATTAAAAGGATGAAAGGAAAAGAGACTCATGGGTTGAGATAAAAACAACTTAATATTGAAAGTAATAATAATTACTATAATAACAGTTATATATACAAATGAGTGATACACAGTGAAACCGCTCACCATCCAAGGACCAAGACTCACCTTGTTTCCAGCTCATGATCCTGGTGCAGAGAGAGTCCCAAAACCACAATCCAAGAACTGAGATAAGAGATCTGAGAGACTGAGATGACCCTGAGAGAGGGTTGACCTGGAGGGAAACCATGCGGAGCAAGAGCGTACTTCCGGATAGCTCCCCGTCTATATACATGCATGATATGGAACGTAACATTGGACAATTTGGGTCTCAATCCTAAACTTCAGGCTGAATCCTAGGCTAAGCAATTGCAGCTGTGCTCCCTCCCAGCTTCTCCTGGCACCGCAGAGAAGCTGAAAAGTCCTTGGCTGTCCTGGCAGCAACTGTAAACATCAGTATGTTATCAGTCTTCTTATCAGCACAAATCCAAAACATAGCTTCTTACTAGTTACTACAAATAGAGTTAACTCTGTTTCAGCTGAAACCAGTACAAAATCAAACTACAGTACTTTTTTTTCAGAGGTCTCAACATCAGAAGAAACAGAATGATAAAAAAAACACTCTTTACTCATGAAGAAAATGTTATTTTATCATTTTGATTCACAATCACGTGTCTGGTGCTCTCTATTCTGTGTTCAGTTAGAAGAAAGGTTTCTATCTGGGTTGGTAATACTTTCCTGGGAATAATTTATGTTTATGGTATATTGGTTTTAGAATTACACAGCTTCAGATAGGAGCTTTAAAACTTCAAAGTGCCTCAGTTTCCAGAAAAGTCTATAACAGCTTCCAACATTAAAAGCAATGTTTTTTAAACGTCAAAATCATTAAACCTCTCTTAGATATATTTTAGCATAACTGATTCAATTCAGTTTAAAGAAGTTTCAAAGTACTTACTTGACAAAATGTGTACTTGAAGTATCAAAACTACATTCCCCAATAAATTCTGTAACCCATCTTCAAATGAAAAGAAATCTGGTTTCAGTTCCCCAGAGGAAGGTGGCTAAGCTAGAAAACTCAGACTCTGGTTATTAGATAGTTGCTGAGAGTTTCTAGGAAGAGTTTCCTTCCTTCCTTCCTTCCTTCCTTCCTTCCTTCCTTCCTTCCTTCCTTCCTTCCTTCCTTCCTTCCTTCCTTCCTTCCTTTCCTTTCCTTTCCTTTCCTTTCCTTTCCTTTCCTTTCCTTTCCTGGACACTTAAAATTATTGACTCAAAACCTTACAAACAATCATAACTGCCTGATCAATTAATTTATCTCTGAAAATATAAACACATAAAAAGACAACACACTTTGTCAGCTCTGAACAATTTTATGAAAAATGTTGTTTAAAAAGGAGGTTTCCTTAGTCTGACAATAATCCCTAAATAAAGTTTCATCTATTGCGACTTTCATTTCAATTTATTTTAGAAACTGTAGTAAAGTCAATATTACAGCACTTCTGGTGTGCTTCAAACACATTCTAGTGGCTGATTTTTACTTTGAACCTGTGTAGCATTTCTTTACCAGTTACCTTTTCTGTCTTTCTACAATTTGTCTGAAGATACATACATGTAACATATCTGTGAGTGTCTTTGGCTTAAGATATGTGAGCGTCTCTGATCACGGGTACCTGAAAGATGTTGTGTCCAACTCTTCTGTACGTTTCATTCTGTATTCCTAAAGTTAGACAGAACTACTGAGAACCCCTTAAGAGGAGAGAAATAGGGAATTCAAGGGGGAAACATGACTGAATTACTTCTCCCCTAAATGTAGAAAGCTCTACCTTCTATTAAAAAGGACAATCAGAGACTTATTTTCCTTTGTTCCTCAATGAGCACTGTATACTGTATTTTCTGGTTGCCTTTCATTCTCTGAGAATGAAATTTGATGCAAACTTAAGAAAGCTTTTCACTTAAGTATAATTTGCAGATTATATCCTCAAATAGTATCACTGTCTTCTTTCGTTTATCTAATTTTCTGAAATACCGTTTCAAATATGACAAGGGTGAATGAAGAAGTAATGCACACCATTTCAAAAGCAAAGTTACAGTTGAATAAAACATCTTTATAAAAATAAGTATGTCCCTTCTCTTTCTCCATACTGATACTACTTCCATTGTACTTAGTGGGTCATATTCATGTGTATTTTTGGAGTCAATAACTTGTAAACATTCAGACTTTACACATGTTTTCGAGCTGAAAAGACAGGCAAGAATCATAGTTCAAAAAGAGGAGACGATGATTAACTGTATTTAGAACTTATAGGTGCAAGAATAGAAGGTGTTCTGGAGTTGAGAAGGAATTAAATGGGTACCATTAGTCAGAAGAGACCAAGAGAAAAAAGAATAAATCTTGCTTTAGAGGGACTGGAAAAGCTGGAGATTACTTTTTCTCTTGTTGTTATAGCTGTAGCTGCAATTCTGTAATTGTGGGTGTAGCCATAGTTTTGAGGAAAACTGGAGTAATATAGACTTATTGAATCATAGAATCATAGAATGGTTTGGGTTGGAAAGGACCTTAAAGATCATCTACTTCCAACCCCCCTGCCATGGGCAGGGACACCCTCCACTAGACCAGGTTGCTCAAAGCCTCATTCAGCCCGGCCTTGAACACCTCCAGGGATGGGGCATCCACAACCTCCCTGGGCAACATGTTCCAGTGTCTCACCACCCTCACAGTGAAAAATTTCTTCCTGATGTCTAGTCTAAATTTACCCTCTTTTAGCTTATACCCGTTACCCCTTGTTCTCCCACTGCACTCCCTGATAAAGAGTGCCTCCCCATCTCTCCTGTAGGCCCCCTTCAGGTGCTGGAAGGCTGCTATTAAGTCTCCTCGGAGCCTTCTCTTCTCCAGGCTGAACAACCCCAACTCTTTCAGCCTGTCCTCATAGGGGAGTTGCTCTAGCCCTCTGATTAGTTTTGTGGTTCTCCTCTGGACTCTCTCCAACAGGTCCATGTCTTTTTTGTGTTGGGGGACCCACATCTGAACACAGTACTCCAGGTGGGGTCTCATGAGAGCAGAGTAGAGGGGGAGAATCACTTCCCTTTACTTGCTGCTAATGCACCTAATATGCCTAATATATATGCTAATATACCTAAAAAAAAAGGTGTAATGAATAATGATTAATAATATTCGATTTGGAAAATACACAAACTGTAGGCCATCACTGGAAGTAATATCTCAAAAAATGTCTCATATACACAAGCAACATTCCAAGAACAAGAAAGTGTAGGTTACATAATAAAATTCAGTGTTAGAATGTGCTTCACAAGTCTAAAAATTACCTACAAATCTTGTTCTAAATCTCATCCTTCCTAACGATGTGTGAACAGACTGCTTGAAAACGCAATAGTTATGATAATGCCACCACTTGCACAACAGTGCAAAATGTCTTCCATTTTATTAACATTCTCTACTGGACAAGAAACATCATATAGCTTGAGAGCAAAATAATTCCTTTTTCTGAAACACCTGTAAGTATGCTTGCTGCATATTGAATTTTGGAATTGAAAATGCCGTTGTGGTTCTAATGGCAAACAATGTTTTCTTTAATAGATAGACACAACAATCTTGTAATATATCACATGCAAAAGCAGAACTGAGCAGTCACAATATATTCTTAAACACTGAAGTGCATAGTGCATAGTGCCACTAATATTAATATACTCAAAATCTTTCAAGGCTAGATTTGAACAATACCATTAAATGTTTTCTTTACAGAATTTTAAAGTATCTATTTCTCATAAGTCATTCTTCACAATACAAAGAATCAGCTTGTAATGTGTTGATATTTTCTCTTTGTAACAGAGAAGGATGATCCGCATGCATTCGGAATCCCTTGGAAAATAAAAAGCTTGTAGCAGTCAGCTATTCTGTTAAGTATTTTAGACATAGGTCCAGTATATTTTAACAAAGAGCTAGCCTTCATTTAGCTCTACATGTGGCAATAGTAATCCAAATAAAATATACACATTTGGATTTAGAAATTATTTTTGATATGGGTAGGTACCTATGCTTAAAAAACAAGTTTAGCACGCAGTTTAAAAATAATACTGTAACAGTTTGTGCAAGTGATAGCTTTCGCAACTGACTGGTTGCATTTGCAGTAAGAGTAAGAGCACTTGGATTGCGAATACATTGACAAATTGCCTGTTGAGTAAATTCCCTTTAGAAAAAGATCAACCACTTTATAACTTTTGACTGTGTGCTTAATTAATTGAATAATTAAAGGTGATAGTGACTTGCACAATCACACACTTTTAAAATTAAAGTTATCCTTAGGACTAAGCCTTATCCTTAGGAGTAAGCCTATTCTCCATTACTCTTAATACCTTTTCCATTTCTCTGATGCTCAAACCTCATTTCCTCTGGGGGGTTGGTGGCTCAGTGCAACAATTTTCAGTTACATTTTATCAAATATCCCCAACAGGCAAATATGAGTTCTCTCATGAGCTTGAAGAAGGTATCTTTGCTAGAGTTTGATTATCCATCAAATGTTTTCCCAAAGCTGTAGGAACAACCTGCGTTTTATAACTTGTTTCTGAGAAAAATTGCTGCCCAGTGAAAACTGGAGAAGAGATGTATAGTATAACATTTCTTGAGAGATGTGTGTTTCTGTCAGGTTTACTTTCTTTACTTGTTATGTGGAGAACAGAAATATTTTGAGTTTCACAATGAGAAAGACAAATCTTTTTATGTTTAGAAACTTTTGCATGAATGCAGGATGAAAAACAGGCCACAGAGACAAAGACATGACATCTCTTTTAGATGCAGATAACCATTATCTTGTACAATATAGTACAGACTGAGACCATTTACATTTGGCTGCATCTATTTCACAGTTTTCATCAAAAAACCTCTCAGCTTTTATAGTGGATAACAATTCAAGAAGTATTCAAGGAGAATCTTGTATGCAACTGTGCACCATATACTTTTACATCTTTCCATATTCATATTTGGAATTTCACTTGCTGCGTCTGTTAAGACACAACATGAGAACACATGTAAGCAAGACTCTGCACCACAAAATTATTTGGTCTGACAACTGAAGACTACTTACGGCATAAGGCACATCTCTGCAGAGAATAACACTGGGAGTGCCTGGAGCATTAACTGCTTTTTCAGTAGAAGCTATGGAGAAGATACATTCTGGTTATTCTATAATTGAAATAGCCCTGTTATGGCCCCAGTATAGAGGTTATGGCAGCCTTTCAAAACTGGAAATCTCAAAGGTTGTTTCAATTATATCTGGTCCTTCGATGTTCAGAATACTATAGTTTTCTAGGTGCACACGCTAGCTCATTGAGGCCAAGGTCTTCGGTGTCATCTCCTAGAAATCTCATAAAATGGTCAGCTTGTCTGTCTTTTTCAGGGAAATTCTGTACTGTTCTGTATGTGACATGTTGTCTCAGCCCCATAGGAAGGCCAAGGCTAAACTAACCTGCAACAGCCAACCTGCCAAGTGCAGTTTCTCACCATGAGTACATGATGCTAATTCACTATGATTTTCACTACTGTCTGTTGGCTTCCAGCTGGAATATAAGGTATTTTTCAGAAGAAAGGAAAACTAAATAGCTGGAGAGATACCTGTTTAATTTAATTCTTTCCTACAAAAATATTCAAAGTCACTTCATATTTAAATGAAGCGCAGAAAGACAAAGTGGCAGAGAAGACGACCAGGCTGGCTAAACAAAGAGTCTTTCCTGGGACTCGGGGAAAAAAGGAGAGTCTACCACCTCTGGAAGAAGGGTCAGGCAACACAAAAAGAGTACAGGGATCTTGTCAGGTCATGCAGATTTGAAATTAGAGAGGCAAAAGCCCAACTGGAACTCAACCTAGCTTCAGTGGTAAGAGATAATAAAAAACGTTTTTACAAATACATTAACAATAAAAGGAAAGCTTTGGAGAATTTCCATCCCTTGTTGGATGAAGGAGGGAACGTTATCACCAAAGATGAGGAAAAGGCTGAGGTGCTTAGTGCCTTCTTTGCCTCAGTCTTCAATAGTCAGACTAGTTATCCTCAGGGTATTCAACTCCCTGAGCTGGCAGGCAGGGACAAAGAGCAGAATAACCTTCCCAAAATCCAGGAGGAAGCAGTTAATGACCTGCTGTGCCACCTGGGCACGCACAAGTCCATGGGGCCAGATGGGATCCACCCGAGAGTACTGAGGAAGCTGGCAGGGGAGCTTGCCAAGCCACTCTCCATCATTTATCAACAGTCCTGGCTAACAGGGGAGGTCCCAGAAGACTGTAAACTTGCCAATGTGACACCCATCTACAAGAAGGGCCGTAAGAAGGACCAGGGGAACTGACTGCCTGTCAGCCTGACCTCAGTACCGGGGAAGATTATGGAGCGGCTCATCCTGAGTGTGCTCACACGGCATGTACAGGACAACCAGGGGATCAAGCCCAGCCACCATGGGTTCATGAAAGGCAGGTCATGCTTGACCAATCTGATCTCCTTCTCTGACCAGGTGACCCGCCTAGTGGATGAGGGAAAGGCCGTGCATGTCATCTACTGGGACTTCAGCAAGGCCTTCGACACCATGTCCCACAGCATTCTCCTAGAAAAGCCAGTGGCTCATGGCTTAGACAGGAACACCCTTTGCTGGATAAAAACTGGCTGGATGGCCAGGCCCCGAGAGTCGTGGTGAATGGAGTTAAGTCCAGGTGGCGGCCGGTCACCAGTGGTGTTCCCCAGGGATCGATTTTGGGACCTGTCCTGTTTAACATCTTCATCAATGACCTGGGTGAAGGGATGGAGTGCTCTCTCAGCAAGTTTGCTGATGACACCAAATTGAGCGGGTGTGTTGATCTCCTTGAGGGTAGGGAGGCTTTGCAGAGGGATCTGGACAGGCTGGACCGATGGGCTGAGGCCAATTGTACGAGGTTCAATAAAGCCAAGTGCTGGGTCCTGCGCTTTGGTCACAACAACCCCCTGCAACGCTACAGGCTTGGAGGTGAGTGGTTGGAAAGCTGCCCAGCAGAGAGGGACCTGGGGGTGTTGGTCGACAGCCGGCTGAACATGAGCCAGCAGTGTGCCCAGGTGGCTAAGAAGGCCAACGGCATCCTGGCCTGCATCAGCAGTAGTGTGGCCAGCAGGACTAGGGAAGTGATTGTGCTCCTGCACTTGGCACTGGTGAGGCTGCAGCTTGAATCCTGTGTTCAGTTTTGGGCCCATCACCACAAGAAGGACATTGAGGTGCTGGAGCAGTTCCAGAGAGGGGCAGTGAAGCTGGTGGAGGGTCTGGAGCACAGGTCTTATGAGGAGAGGCTGAGGGAGCTGGGGTTGTTTAGTCTAGAGAAGAGGAGGCTGAGAGGAGACCTTATCACTCTCTGCAACTACCTGAAAGGAGGGTGTAGTGAGGTGGGTCCTGGCCTCTTCTCTAAAGTAACAAGTGATAGGACAAGAGGAAACAGCCTCAAGTTGCGCCAGGGGAGGTTTAGGCTAGATATTAGAAAAAATTCTTCACGGAAAGAGTGATCAGGCATTGGAACAGGCTGCCCAGGGAAGTGGTGGAGTCACCATCCCTTGAGGTGTTCAAGAAACGTGTAATTGTGGTGCTTAGGGACATGGGTTAGTGAGTTAGGTGGTGTTGGGTTGATGGTTGGACTTGATGATCCTTGAGGTCTTTTCCAACCTTAATGATTCTATAATTCTATGATAATCTTTCTTTTATCTGATGCCTGAAAATGGATGGTCTGATTATCAGTTGCCTATTACCTGCACATTGTGATTTTACATTCACATTTGTCTCTTACTACTAGCATTCATTACCAGCACTGACCATATTCCACAGTCAAACTAGACCCCATGGCAATTGTACGTTCCATTGCTTTGTAGTGAGTCACAGCATTTAATTGTATTATTACAATACTAAGCCATTACAAGCAAGTCAGAAGCAAATAACAAGGCCTGAATAGCTATTTACAGTCATTCAAGCTTCGAGGACTGTTACGTCAGAACAGTCATTTACGTTTTGCAGGGAGAAAATTAAGATTTCAGTCTATGAGTTAAATGCTATTGAAAACTATAGGGCTGGGCCAAAACCATTATAGAAAATAAACTGCTTTAAAAACACCCCTGCTGCTGTAAATGCTTCTTTTTATATGAAGCATTTGACTTAAATGGATTGCAGTTATTCTTGACTGTATGAAGAAACGTACCCTGAAATATTTTAAAAAGCTTTTGTATTCCACCTTTAAGGCTTTGGTGTATTAACTTGGCAGAAAATGGCTTATAAGAAAACCTTACTTACATGAATGACAAAGCTGAAGACGTCTGTACACTATGCAAAGAATACATCACTTTGTCAGTGGGAAAGAACACAGATACCAGTGGGAGCTCATAAAATGAAGAAAGAGTCTGCAAAGGGATGAAATACCATAACCCTTAGTCTTTTATTTGTAGCATGTCCAGAATTTTTCACTCCTTTTTATAAACCATGTTTTTAAAATTGGTGAAGCTTAACAAAAGGGGAAAAAAGTAAAGACGATGCCTATTTGTACCTTGCTAAAAATTCTCATTCAGTACATCTGGTTATTAATTGCATCTTTCTGAAGTAGTCCTGAACAACTGAGTAAATGTGGAAGGGCTCTGCAGAAACCTAGCAGACCTGTATACAATTCTGCAGGATACTACTTCATGAAATCTTCCATCTAATGTCGCTCACTTTATCTAGCTTTAACTGGAATTAAATTCTACACTGTGAAAGGTATAAATGAGGTTTCAAAAATATACAGGATAGCTCAAAACATTTATGATTATTCCAGAATGGAAATTCTTGTGTTGTCTTTAATGTATATTTGTCTTCTTTATATTATTTCCTTCAAAGCAACTTCATTCAAAAAAAACCTACTCTCCTACAAAAATAGCCTTCTAATTAAACAAATGTAACTCAAATAAAAATATACACCAGGAAGATAAGCCCAACTCTACAGCAGAAATTATCTTATGCTTTCAGAAAAACACAAACAAATAAATTAAAAAAACACATAAACAAATCTCCTTTCATATCCAAAAGATTTATTGTTCTTCCGAGAATACCCTCCGCAAGCATTATGAAAAAAGCACTGAACTCCTTTCCAGATGTCTAGGGCTCAACAGGCCACAAGTGTCCACAATGCAACAGAGCTTGAATTCCATTTGAGGAACCTTAAAAGCAATCTCATTATTGTCAGCCTCTTCTAATGTTGCCCATGTTTTTTATGAACAGATTTCTGTGATGGAAGCAAATGAAAAGGACTGCTGTGTGTTGCTTTTGAAAACTATGTTCTTGTATAGAACCCCAATGTATTTTATGTCAACTGAAAAAGAAGATGCATTTTCTTGCAGTGGAGAATTAGAACATATGTTATTTTCTATTTCTATTTCTCTGAGCAGGAAACACATTCTATAAAACCCTATTAAAGGAACCATTAAAATAAAGATAATTTTCATGTTTAATTTGTTGTAAAACATGCAAAGAGCGAGTAACATGGCTTTGTGTAATTTTAAATTCAACTTTATAACAGAAAGGTGAACGAAGTGATCAAATCTATGTCTATACTGTGAGGAGGGCGAATACACCCGTGTCCCACAGCTGGGGGCCCCTGAGCAGCCTAGGAGGCAGATCAGCGCACACGGCAGCTGCCAGCTTGGGCTTCCTTCCATTGAAAAGTAGGGTGAGGAGGGAACTGTGGTGCAAGCCCAGGTTGCGTCCCATCACAGTATTAGCAACTAAATCGTACATGCATGGGAAGCACATCCAGTCCAATGATATCAACATAGCCAAAAGGAACATACAGGGTAAGATGGAAAATTTCAAAGTGCAGGTGACATCAAGGCTTATACAGAATGTGTTAATGGACCTAAGAAATACAAAGTCCATCTGTGTACTGAAAACAAGAGCAGAATAAGTAGCATGAGGAGGATGACACTCAGATGAGAGGTAAAGAGGCAAATTAGAAGGACAATAGTATTTCTAAACTATTTAGACAGTAAACACAATGGAGAAAAGATTGTGCCCTCTAATGGATTTATTAATTATCTTCCCTGTCATCAAAATAACTGCTTGCATAATAAAATTATTCAAAAAAATGAATAATAGGAATGTTAGCATTTACAAGATGATTAAAGCACTCCAGTGGCATATCAACAACTGACCAAAAGCCTTTCTTTCTAAAGTGTCATATAGGTAACTCATGGTGGGAGAAAAGAGATGTCTTATACATTTTAGAATTGGTCAACTTAATAAGAGTCACGAACAATTTTCTCAAGGGATTATATCTCTCTAATGGAATTTTACTGAAGATTGATTACACTACCTTAATAATCAGAAGTATGAATAAGCAGTTTACCTTTGATAAATAGTATTGTTAGAAGCTACCATACTCTTGTTGTAAGCTAATAAGGTTGAAGTGTCAAGTTTTAGAATGCATTTTAATCTTGGTGTTGCAAGGTATTCAAAGGTAATTAATAATCCAGAAATAATCACCAACAAAACGTTCCAGTCCCTTGTCCTTGTTTAAGAAATTCTATGCAGAGTACAGATGAGGTATTCCCATAACAGAAAAGTTCAGAAATGAGTTTCACTCATTTTGAATCAGAGTGAGGGGAAAAAAATTAATTATAGGACCAGAAGCCATGACCATGGCCTCAACACAGAAAGCTCTCTGGAGGAGCTTTCACAAGAACTACCCCAGTTATCCCAAAAGCAGCCCTGAAGACATCTGCAGTACATGATGTGGAGGGGGAATGAATTTGACCCTGGTCTTGGGTTTTCTTCTATACATCTCCATTGATGCAGACAGTGAGGCATTACTGCAACAGTTGCAGCTTTACCAGATTCCAAATAGGGTTTGGATTTGGAGAAGGGGGGTAAAACTGAAAGCCTGGAACTGGGTTCCTAAGAGTGTGCCTGTTAGTGACAAGGTATTCTCAGACATGCTGCCACTTGAAATGCATAATGAAGGGATCAAATGTTTTTGAAGTGGTAGAAGAAAATATTAATTATCCTGTAGCAGTGTGAAATAAAAGTAGTCCTCCTCCTTACAGGGACACCAGGATTCCTGTGCAGTTCATAAAGCAGGTAGTCACCTTTTGCAGTAATATAATACATATTAAATACTAAGCAAGTGAAAAAAGAATCCATCACAGGGTAATTAAAGATGTTAATTCCCCTCGCTGTCCCAATGGGATTGATCATGACTCTTAAGTGGGCAAATTTCATTTACTTTATTTAAAAGCAGATGCAGTATAATCAATGTTAAATTTCCTGATTAACCATAAAAACCCTGTTTGAATAAGTGATTCTTGGCATTTTAATAGGTTTTGATATGACTACAGTGTGCAAGCAGGGTTTATTAATACCATAGGACTGTAAGCATAGTGTGATATGGGTAGAATTGGTTCCTGTCTTGTATAAATGTTAATATCCTGTGTAGACGACCTTGCACCTCCTTTCACATATATTTTAGCTCAAGGCAGCAAGTGAAATTTAAAGCCGAACTACAAATAACACTGTGGCAGAAAAAGTAATTTTGATTTGTGAGGAATCAAAGCAGAATTTTCTCTCATTAAGAGTATGGATAAATAATTACACATCTCAAAAACTAAACTGTGTAACAAAGATAAGGTAGTGAACATAAAAAGAAGTAGACAGCATTATTGTTTCACTAAATATGTGCCCTAAATATGTGCATACTGTCACCAAGGCAAAGAGTTCCCTAAATCTTTGGGATTTATGGGCAACCAAGGCAACTCACTTTGCAGGTGGAGGGTCACATAAAAGCAGTTGCAATAACAACATTTTCTTTTAAAAGCTTGCTAAATTTTTTTCTTTAATGCTGTTGCTGTGATATACTCTATGTGGCATGACTGAAATGTACTAGCACTTATTGCTGTAAAAGTTGTTTTGCCACTTGTTTGGGATGACCTGCATAGCTCACAAGTGGCATACTGGCAATAAAACCTTTATCGCACTCTACACAATTACTGATTCTAACCGTATGTCGATACATCCACTCATGTATATCATAAAGCACAGGCTGAGCTTTAGCATACTGCTTAATAAGGCAGATGTCAATGTGACTTAACAATAGCAACAAACTTTACCAACATAAAATCTCTATAGTTTAATGTTATAAAGCCAGCTGGAGAACAAATAGCTAAGATCAGTCGGGCCCTTGCATGGAATCATGGAATGGGAGACTTAGGTAGACTGTCTTACGAAACATTTTATCTGCACTTGCTTCTCTTACAAGGCCTTATGCCACTGCAGATAGATTACTTATTTTAAAGGAAAATATTTCAAATGTTAGCAGTCTTGTATCCATTCTCATAGCAAAACTGATCCCAGGAAGATCAGGCATTAAAAGTGCTGATCTAAAGCTAGGCTTGTGGAAATACTGAGGAGCAAGGATCTTTGATTCTCCATCCCTGCCACAGAAAGGACTGCAGGAAGAAGATTCACCTTCCCCAGAAAGTGAATCCACTATAGGGCAGAACACATGCAAACCCATCTTGTCCATTATAGCACTTCGCAGCCTCATTTATCACTACACACAGTTGAGAATTGCCTGGAAAATTCATACACCTTGAACTTGTTTGTTGTGGGTTTTTTTTGATAATCAAAGTATGTTAGTTTAGCCCAAAAGAAATCTTTTGTGGGAAAATGCAAACTTCCATGAAACTGCACCAGTATCTGTTCTGGTAAGGGCACTCACCTCAGATGAGGGGAGCTGAACGGAAGTCCATGATTTGTAAGAGACACTTAATAACACGGCAATATTGCTCTTTTTCTTTGTTGGTGAAAAGTGACATGGAGTTTCAGGATGATCCAAATATGGAGTGGTGAAATTTTTGAAATCATTAAAATTTACAAACGATGAAGAAATAATTTTCTGTCTATTTCTAGTAATCTCTCCTCAAATTTTCCAGAGAGGAACAGACTAGTGAAGGTGCAGTTCTCACAGTGAAGGATTTCCCTGCCAGTAGCATGATGATCATGATGATAAATGTCCTTATAAGTGGATGCATCTTTAATTAAAAGTAAATATGTGAAGGAAACACCTGTTTCTGGGGCACTTAAAATGGCCTGTTTCAATGCTTGTGTGATTATACCATAAAGCGTATCTTAGGTAGCATGGTGCTGTTACTTGTCATTTGGTACGTACTTAATGAGAAAGACAATCAGAGGAACGTAGCAGAGACAATATGTTTTGTCAACGTTATCAAGAAAAGTTAGGGAAAGAAAACATGACTAGACTAATTGTGCTTGCATTAACACACCACAGTTCCAAAGACACTATGCCTTTTATCTTGTACAAATATTGGCAGAAGAACATATATCATTACTAAAGGGAAAACAAAGACAGCTAATTTGGAAACCTGGAGAGCAACAGGGACCTAGACTATAGCTAGGGTCTTCTTTTGGCTTTCCAGCATTCTTGGTTTGAGTCTGCGGTTACGTTAGTGATCTTTGATGTCCTACTGGTTTGCTCTTAATTACTTAGACTGTAGAATTTTCAGACAAGCATGTATTCTAAGTAGAATGTGCTCAACTATGCCACAAACTCATTTTTGGCTTCTTCTGCTAATACAGAATTATGTTTTCCAAGAAAATTCAAACAATAAGGAACCAACAAAGTCAATCTTCTAGCTTTATGATTTCACGCTAACCTGTATTGCAGCTTTAGTCTATGGCATATCTGATGTTCAGTGGGATGTCACAAGAAGGGGTTTAATGGAAAATATAGATGTCTTATCAGAAGCAAAAGATTGCCGTATTGCCTAATTGTAGTTGAATCAGAAATTATAGTAAAATGAGGCAGTGCATGCAGTTTTAGGCACAGAGTTTTTCTTTTCATACAAATAGTGCAAATACTTTTAATAAATTGGATGCTGGCATGCCTTCTCTTCCCCGTGTCCAACTTGATATCATTCCTTTTAAGTTTAGGTACTGTGGTGGGTTAACTTTGGCCAGCAGCCAGACCCCTACACAGCTGCTTGCTCACTCCCCCTCCTCAGCAGGACAGAGGGAGAAAATAGGATGAGAAAGCTCATGGGTTGAAATAAAGACAGGGATATCACTTACCAGTTACCATCATGGGCAAAACAGACTCAACATGTGGAAAATTAATTTAATTAATTGACAATTAAAATAGATTTGAGTAGCAAGAAGCAAAGACGAACATTAAAACAACACCTTTCTTTCCTGCTTTCCCATGTTCAGCTTCACTCCAGACTCCAAACTCCTCTATTCCCTTCTTAGCAGTGCAAGGGGAGCGAGGAGGGGGTATTGTCCGTGAAAAATTATTTGTCTCCTCCCCTACTTGCCTGTCATGTGTTTCCCCTGCTCTAATGTGATAATTCATGGGGTATCCATGGAATGCAGTCCTTCAGGAAAAAGCCTTCTCCAGCGTGGAACCCCCACAGGCAGCAGCAGCCTCTCTTCTCCAGCACCTGGACACCTCCTCCTTATGCTCCTTCGCTGGCCTTGACTTCTGCAGGGCTGTTTCTCACTCTGTTTCTCCTTCCTCCTCTGCCTGTCTGGTATTTTTGCTCTTTCTAAAACACACTTTCCCCAGGGTGCCACCTGCATGGTTGAGGGGTTCAGCTTTGCCCTGCGATGGGTTGGTTGGAGACGGCTGTGTCTGGCACAGAGCATCCCCTGGCCACTTCCCACAGAGGCCAGCCCTGCCGCCTTCACCACCACCAACACCTTGACACACCCAATATTGGTACAAAGCTGGTGAGTCTGGTTTAGCTTGTAATCTTCCTAAATGTTGTGTATAATCAATGGAGACGGATGAGCATCTCTAAGGGGTAGGTAATTCAAGGCTTGAGGAATTACTCACAAGAGGTGTCCGTGTCTCTCCAGTTTTTCTATAATACTGCAATTGTTTCTGTTAAATTGAACAACATAGATCTCCAGAGTAAAACACACAGCACCTTCTGAGGCTATTTATCCCTTGTATGTACTTCAGTGAAACTGAAAAAAATTATAGACACTGAACTGGATGACACAAATATACCACAATGCTACCTTAATCAAACATAATTATACCTTTATTTGCTTTAAATTTGCCTACAGGTGCAATAAAATAAAAGCGTGTATGCAATGGAGCACATTTATAATACTAGCAGGGATGGCAAGTGGGCTGTAAAAAATAAAAAATAAAAAAGCACTGAACCAGATTAGCTTGGATTAACGCATTTGTTTGAAAACCCATGGCAGGAAGCATTATAAGTGCTTGGCACATCATCCCTTATTACATTGCTTGTTTTTTTCAGCAGTACAAAATAAATATTTCATGAAAATAAAAACATTTTGTTGCATGTTTCAGTTTCCCACAAAAGGAAGCCCATAAACAAGATGGAGATCATTGTCTGCAATACCGAAAACACAATAGTGACAAGTCCATGGTTTACAGTCCAAACTCTTTTTAACTGGTATGCAATGGAACACTGTTTGTGGTTGAACATAAAAGAGTTCGCATTCACCTTGGTTTTTCATATTTGAAAAAGAAGTCACTAAATATAAAAAACCTAGCAGCCATTTTTCAAGCTGAAAAATTAGAAGTATCAGGTTATCAGAATGTAAGTTATTCATACCACTTGAATTTTCCCACCTTTTTAATCACATCTTTTTTCCAAAGGAGCATCTCTTGACTTTCAGAGGATGGGTAGTGCTCCAGGAAAGAAGGAGATTCTGTGAGCCAATATGACCAGTCACCGTCTGCAGCAGCCCTGCTTCTTTTGCTTTAGCAGTTGGGAAAGGTTCGATACTAAACTAAGTAGTGTAGAGGAAAGAAACTCTGTGAGCAGATGTGCTGAATGTATTGGTGTTGCAACAGTTGCACTAACTCACAGATTTTGGTGCATGAGAGCTGTTCTGAGAGGATTTAACCAGCTAAGTTCAAACGCAGTAGCTATGCATTCTTGTGATGGCAGTGATTTACATTCAGTAATGTCCCATCTGATAATCCCCAACCAAAAGCATGACTTGATGCTGAATGAATGTTGATATCTAACATCTACACCCAAACTGATGTCATGGTCCCAGATGAAGAGTCACCAAACAACAGACAGCAATAACAGCCAATAAAAAATTATGGTTCTAGGTTGGTCGCTTTGAAGTTGTTTCATTCCCAGTAACTTTAGCTGGATGTTCCCTGTGCAAGGTGCCAGAACATTGGATCAAGTTTATAATTTAAAGAAGATTCAGAACATATGATTTTGTAGTTCATACAGATTTTGAATTCACACTCACCAGGGTCTTTCTTTCCAGTCAGCTCTGGAAACTCACTGAAAATTTTCATTTATCTGCAGGTGACAATTTCCCCATCACCCTGAAATCATGTAAACCAGCATTTTTACAGGTTGCCACATTGTGTCCTCAGCTCGCAGGTACTTATCTTGATATCTCCAAGGTTTTAAAACAGAAATAAAGAACATGAACAAGTTCAGCTCACCTTACTAGAAACTAAGATATTGCATGTTATCAAAAAACACCAGGATCAATTAATAGAAAATAAAAAAATGGCTATTAAGAAAAAAAACCTCACCATTTATAGATCAGGAAGTCCCAGAGTCAGATGTCACTTGAGACTGAAAGATTATCCAGAAAACATTACAATACTTACAAATACAATATTTTTGTATCACTACAGACTTGTCCTATCCTCACAGATTTCCCTGTTGCCTCCCCAAGGTAATTTCCAAGGATGCTGGCTTATGGTGTGACCTGGTTTGAAGATCCTTATGCTCAATACATTTCAAAGAAATGCATCATGTCTGAGCACGTGCCTGGCAGACAGGTGATCTTAAATTATAACCTTTCATTTACTGCTGAGCCCATATGTTGCCCTCAAAAGACTTTGTTTCCCCAGCTGTGAAATCCATAATGTAATATTGGAGATGAAATGATTGGTCACAGGCTTCCAGGTTCTCAAGTGATGGACTGAAAAGCTTGTAAAAGACTGACTTATAATTTCACAAAAATATTAAACCACTTCCTGAAGGAATATCTTGAGCATTGTCCATTGTGCACATCAGATGAAACAGGCCTGCTTTGGGAAGAATAATATGTGGGCATGGCATTGAAAGTGGTCATACCACACGTGCACAGGGGACAGCAGTAGATTTAAAGTTCCATGTGTTACCTAAATTATGACATTTCCTGATTTTCAAGTTTGTTGCTTTGCAGCTTTGATACTTTATAACATAGTTCTACATAAGCATAAAAATAAACACACAGACCCATGCCTTTGGAGAGCTGCAGAGGGATTTTAGAACCAGTGCACATAAATGTGAATACTCTGCAGGGAGGAGAATCTTTTTTTTTCACTCGAGGTAGTGCAGGTCGGTGCATCAAAACTTTATAGTATACTTTCATTTATCCTTTTCAGACATTTGTGCAAAAGCTACAAATATATCTCATATCCTGCAGATGCTTGACACTGCTTTTAGAATAAGTAAGGAAAACGAAAATTAAATGATGGTATAAGAAAAAGCTGCCTCACACCAGGCTGTTTTCTCTGGTACTAACAATAAATGACAAACAGTAAAGTGGGAAGAAGGAGTGCTAATCATAAAGGGGAAGCACTGAGAAGTGATAGGCAGAAATGAGGATGGAAGTGGTCAGAAAGAGAAAGGCAAAAGGATTTTGTTACTTGGGATTGTGCTGCTATTTGATGCAGCTTGAGAAAGGGCTGGATCCTTCAGATGCTACTACTTTCCTAAGTCCAGCACAGACCTGAGCAATAAAATTAAGTATCCTTCTAGCAAGAAGCTGGCCCATATGTTTAAAAAGTAAGCAAATGGTTTGTTAGGTCAGGGTGCTCTTTTCTTGGAACAGAGCCTCTCCTGCTTATTTGTCTTCATTCTTCTGGAACACTGTAAACCCCACTTTCCAGTACTGCCAGTGTTGCATACCTCCTTTGTATCTTTACTCATTCTCTGTTTACTGGCCTTTCCTGAATGTACTTTCCTAAATGGTCGCTTTTCTTTTTTTTGTTTTACTTTCCTTGCAGATGTTCTATGGCTGTCTCCATTTGCACCTTTCATATCTGTAAAACAAATAAAATTAATTTTGAATACATTTCTGGAAGGGGTCACTGAGTTATGGAACTATTCTCCTACATCCACTGACAATCATAGCTCATATTTTCTCTCATCGTCACAGAAATTAAGAGCATTGCCCAAGCTAAGTTCTTGAGCTTTCTCGGTATAGAGAAACTGAAGAAAGAAAAGCTTTTCAGTGGAAAATTCCTCCTATCGTTTCTCTGGCTGTAAAACACTCATGGGCTCTAGGTGACAAACTTGGAATAGGTTTCTAATATTTAATTACTAAAAGACAAGCATTGGGATAGACTATCTTAAGCAAGGTGGATCTAAACAGTACTTCCTTCAGTTGCAAATATCTGTATAATAGCTTCACAGATTAAAATGTGCGTTTGTTAACGTGCATTAATCAACTTAACTTCCAACTTGAAAATGAAGTTTTACTCTTTGGGGGGAGGGCTAATGCTTCTAAGTTTTCTAAAAGCAAACAGTGTTTCTTAACTTAGAAAAGTGGACAGTATGCCAAACAGTACTTTCCTCAAACCAAACTGTAGCCATAACTGTGTGCATTATTTTGAAGTGCCAGTAGTCATAAAGGGTTTTGAACTGCTGGAAAAAGCAGGAGTACTGGCAACATCAAAAGTCTGTATTGACAAACTGTCAAAACCAAAATCAAAGCTCTGGCTACATCTGGTGCTTCATGACTGTCAGCTAATACTTGCTAGGGGCCTCAGACCAACATGTTTGTTTAGAAGTACAATCCAAAATGAAATAAAGTGCTGTAATGTTTATAGAGTTCCTAGTAATGCAACACCACCTTATAACACTAGGAACTGTAATACTTATTTTTTTTAGTAGAACTGAGAGTTGGACTAAAGGCAGTAAAGTTGTTAGGTTACTATAACTACAATACTGTATAGCTTTGGCAACACTTTCCATCCCTGACTCCCTTTCCTTAGTTATAATAGATATTTGTCCTTTCACCTGTAAATTAACACTTTCCAAAGGTATACCATCAGCACTCTGTGAACTCTTCCCAAAAGAGCTTTAATTTAATGTTGAAGTGTTCATTTTAATTAAAAAATAAGTGGGTTCATGGATCCATTATTTCAAATTCTGAATGGTTTGCCAAACTGAACCTGAACTTTTAATTTCCTTTACTGCTCTCAAAATGCAAGAGTTCTAAGTGTATTTATTTTACGTTTAGAGTCCTATACATTTATAGGTCAAATATGTTTGAAAAAAGAGCTATCCCTTATGAAATTTTGTGATTCAGTAACGCGATTTTCATTTATTGGATCCATAGTTTAATATTAATTGGTGTTGTGTGCTGATGCTAGCCAGCAGCTAAGCAGTCACACAGCAGCTCATTCATTCCCTCTGCAGTGCGACTGGAAAGAGAATTAGAAGAGCAAAAATGAGAAAGTTTTGGGGTCAAGTTAAAGACAGTGAAGGAAAAAGGGAAAAAAACCCACAACCATTGCAAAGGTAATCACTCAGTACCTCATATCATTCATATATATGCACTGTTATATATGATTTCATGTCCATGCATGAAGACGTTTTAACAACTTTGGAAAATCATACAATGTTTTAAATAAATGAGACAGCAAAATGTTTGGAGGTGGCTTTTTTCTGTCTCATGCACTATTCACACTTTCATATGATTTACATTAGTTGAGAGGAAAAGGTATACTGGAGCTTCCACTTAAAAATGCACTTTTTATTGTTTTTGGTGCTGTATTGGTATGGCTGATGGAAGTAAAAAGAGAACCCAGAAGTACAATAAGAAAGGAAGCAAATTCTCAGACTATGCCTAGCAACATGAAAGCACATGAGTTTTTTCTTTTTAAACAACTGAGTAATCCCATCCTGGTTTAGTATAAGATTTTGCAGATGAGTTACTGGAGACAAAGTTCCATCACAAAGATTGTTTCTATTACTAGTTGTGATCATTTGCCTCTTTTTCATTCTTTCTTCTAAATTGTGGCAATATTCTTAGGAATAGTAAAGAATTCAAGAGGAGAAATAGCGCTGAATAGTAGAAAAGTTAAACCAGTTCATATACAATAAGCTACCCTAATCATTTGCCAGATAAAGCATTTGAATTGATTTTTCTTCATTTTAAAGGGACCCATAGAGCTGAGAAAAAAAGCTAAGGCACTCGTCTTCTGGGAACTCTTTTAGAAATCAAGATATCTAGCATAATTTGTTTGCTTCGGGGTTAGTGAAATAATCTAAATCCAACCTTCATAACAGTTTTCAGCAGTACTGTGGTGATTGCCCCTGGTCCTCCTTCGCAATGAAAGCAAACCTCCGTGACATCCATATGCAATGGATCCTAGAAGATCTCTTGATGGGAATGAGGATATTGCCACTCAGCCCACGAAATATGTTTGCTTGGCTACAAAAGTGATGGACGGCTGTGCTGACTGTGTCCTATTTACACAGTCCTCCCAGGTTTTACTTGTGTCAGATTGGAAGATTGTCTTTCTCCTCCACATTCTGAATTATCTCCCAATTTTCGCATGAGTCTTAACCCTTTAGAAGTTATGCAGAATGAACAGAACAAATGGCAGGCACACCTCAAAGAGAATTAGAAAAGTGTCTCATCTTAAGCATAGTGATAAAATATTGGACACATGTTGTCACAGTTTAAGCCCAGCCAGCAATAAGTAACATGCAGCTGCTCACTCACACCTCTCCCCGCCCCCTCACCCCCAGTGAGATGCAGAAGTAAATCAGGAGAACAAAAGGTAAAAGTCTTGTGGGCTGAGGCAAGGACAGGGAGGGATCACTCACCACCTATGGTCATGGGCAAAACAGACTCAACTTGGCGAAACATAATCAATTTAACTTGTTATATCAAAACAGAGGAGGATAATGAGAAGCAGAGCCACATCTTAAAAAGACACCTTCCTTCCCTGCCTTGCCTTCTTCCTGGACTCAAAAACTTCACTCCCGATTTCTCTCCTTCCTCCCCACTAGCACTGCAGGAGGGCAGAAAATGGGGGTTGTGGTCAGTTCATCACACGTTGTCTCTGATGCTCCTGCCTCTGCAGGGGGAGGACTTCTCACACTCTTCCCTGCTCCAGCATGGGAGGCAGTCCTCCGTGAATTGCTCTAGTGTGAGTCCTTCCCATGGACTGCAGTTCTTCACAAACTGCTCCAGCATGGGTCCCTCCCACAGGCTGCAGGGAAATCTCCATGGGCTGCACGGGGACAATGTGCCTCAGCATGGTCTTCACCAGGGGCTGAAGGGAAATCTCTGCTCTGGCACCTCCTCCTCCTTTCTTCACTGACCTGCATGTCTGCGTAGTTTTCTCTCTCACATACCGCTCCTTTCTCCACTGTAGGTTCTTTTGCTGGCTCCCGAAGAGATGCCGGCTCTTGGGCTGGGGCTGTGGTGGGTGGGGACCTGTGCTGGTCCCATGGGCTGGTGCTGCACCACCCCTCCATGCACTGTGCCCCCTCTTAAATGTGTTACTGGTGGAGGTGCTCACCGGCTCAGCCTTGGCCAGAGGCGGGTCCGGCGTCGAGCTGCAGAAGCTTCTATCAGCCTCTCACAGGGGCCATCTCTGTAGCCCCTTCTCCTGCTACCAAAAATCCCACTACACAACCGTCCACATTTTTCTTCTTGGAGGCAAGCTTTTTTGCAAGTCAAGCATAAAAGTGGAAGGAAAGTATGAAGAAAATTTTCAGTGCACATAAAAGTACCTCTGAAAGACAGGCAATAAGAAAATAAGACCTTTCCATGCAGAACTACACAAATATTGTCTGGACTAATGATGTCTAAAACTACTTTGAATACATTGTAGCTTTTAGTTCATTTTTAAATCACAGTCACTATAAAAACTTTTTGGACCATGCAAACTATCCTAAAACGAGCACTTGTTCTCTGATATTTTCCCGCAGAGATTTTGTCATCAAGCAGCTGGAGGTTATTATAAATTCTCACATGTTCCCCCTGTTTTCAATGGTATTTTAAGCTTTACATAGCACAACAGTCTGATTCACAAGGTAAAGAGGTATTTAGAACAGTCCTGGTCTTGTAAAAGTATACAAGCGGCCAGGTTTTCAACAGTACTCTGCATACGGTTCTTCATAGGTTCTTCTTCTTTAGGACTTGCTGAATGCTGGGCATGTGAATTGAAATGACAGAAATTTTAAAGGCAATGAGTTCATGTGGATAGGACTGGGCAGATTTTTTTGCCTGCTTAGCTACCAAGACATGCACCCAGTGCCTGCCTCAGCAGCCTGAATTTCATGAAAGATCAACAGTCAGCCTATGTCAGGTCCATCCGACAGCTTTCAGACAGCTTGCTGCTTACATGCGTCACAGCTGTGGCAATGAGTCAGAGGGGTCCTTCTCTTTTTAACGTCTGTAAGTGGCATTTGTTTATCCAATCAACCTTTCACTTTTTCCTTTCCCCTCCAAATCAAGCAATCATTTTTAGCTTGGGCTAACAGGGCTGTACCTGGGATACAGTGCTTAATGAATGGAAGGATTTGGTTTCTCCTACCAGACATCAAAGGAGGTATCTGCCTGTTCTTAATCCCAACTCCAGCCTAATAAATGAGTATTAATGTATTTTATTCTTCTCATTACAAAGTATCAGTGCACTGCAATCATGGCATAACAGAAGAACACAAGGAACAAAAGGATATGCCCTTTGGAAATAAGTTATTTCAGAACAGAGAGTTTCAAAGTGTGCTATGATTTTACTGTAGAAACACTGGATAAAATTTCTCCATGTTAGATAATTGTAGATGAATCAGAATCTGCACTAATTTGTTCTCAAAAATATCAAAAAAATAAATACATTATTTTAATGCTAGCAGCTACTTCTGTAAAGGGACATGCATGGTGTTGGTACTTATACACGACTGCTAAATGTCTTGAAAATTCAAGAAAAGGACTCCACATTCAAGCCTGATTATACCAAAAGCAGCATCAATGACACCAGAGTAATCTTGAACAGAACACTCACAAAAAATGGAGGTGTTCTTCCGGGACCTTCAATGGTGTTAATAAGGGTTTCATCAAATCAAGAGATCTTATTAAGACATGTGCCATATATATCTTAATGACAGACTATTTAAGAGCTTATCAGGATCCCAAATGAGAACGGTAATTACCTTAATGGGATGCTGATTCTTTCCAGGCATAGGACAGTAGCTGTTGCAAGTAATGTCTTTGCCTCCTAATTTTTTTGGCTTACTGTAGTAAAATAAGAAATGCAATTCCTGTTATAAAAACAAAAATAATCACTCCTTTAAAGTTTAATCACTCAAGAGCTCCATTAAAATATCTGTACTAAACTACTATTTGCCTTTTTTATTAAGTCTGGGTTGAGTTTAAATAGAATTTATTGGATGGGGTATACTGCTAAATTGGTAGGGACCAAGGCTATTGCCTCTGTGCTTGCAATTTTTAAATCTTCTTGATTCTCTTAGAAGGATCTTCTGTTGCACTCAAGAAAATTCCAGTTTTATCCCAGGAGTCTATTTTTTTCCAGACATTTATAATGTATCTAGTATAATTTAAGTTATTTGAGAAAATGGCAACTAAACCTGTGCTAGAAAGATACTATAAGGTTATTTGTGGAAAAGGATCTGAAAAGCAAAACAGGGAATATTTAAGGAAATTTTTCTTTATTATGAGGGTGGTGAAACACTGAAACATGTTTCACAGAATGTTAGAGATTGGAAGGGACCTCGAAAGATCATCTAGTCCAATCCCCCTGCCAGAGCAGGAACACCTAAATCAGATCACCCAGGAACACATCCAGGCGAGCTTTGAATGTCTCCAGAGAAGGAGACTCCCACCTCGTTGCAGGGGGGTTGGACTAGATTACTTTTAAAAGTCTCTTCCAACCCAACCCATTCTATGGTTCTGTGAATATGGCTGTCTTTCTGTGTAGGTATCCGTGTTTAAACATCCTTCACTAGCTATCGTGTTCCTTGATTCATCATGTAACAGGTGTCTTGATCAAATTGTTTGTTTCACTTATAAGATCCAATCATGAGAATTATGGAAAAAAGCAAGAATAACAGCAAGCCCTTTCCTTTTTTTTCCCCTCTGAGTTGGGTAGAGCTGTACCTGACCTCCACATCAAGAAACCCCTGATGAACTGCTGACACAAGACCTCTCCTGGCTGTAGGTGATAGGTCTGCTACTTCAAAGAAAAGTACTTGCAAAGTTCTCCTAAGAGGTCAAGTTGATCAGCTTTTCCTTGTGGTTTTGACTGCAGCTGTGTTGCTGTTTGTTAAGCAACCTCTAACTGTTAAAATAGGTACAGAGTTATCTCAGGCACTAGCAACACTGCCAAATACAACAAAGGCCAAGTGTTGTGGATTGGCTTGGATTTCCCCTGCTGAAGAGTAACTGTATTCACAGAAGTCAGTCCTTGTCTGCAGCACACGCTATTAGGCTCTGGACTCCATTTGATGCTCCTCTGACCTTAGGATGTAAATTGTATTCGTGTCTCAATTCAGAGGGTCTGATATCGCTTAAGGACTCTGTAAAAACACTGATATTTCTATAGCATGCAAAATTATTGCTTTGCATGTCCTTTGGCGTATCAACTGGCATGTGGGGATATTTGAGGGCATAAAGGTCACTGAAGGAATGCTGTACTGGGGAAATCCAACTCTGGTGCAGTTTTGTCTTGAAAGCTATTGAGTTTTGGAAGGGATAACAGAACGAAATGTCCTTTGAGCAGTGCTCCAGCAGTGTCTTGGTGACAGCTTGTTGGAATAATCCAGACCATAGACAGGAAAGTGAACTATCAGTTAAGTAGTATAAGTGATTAAATGGTTCAGATTGTCATTGCTGTGTGTTTTTCTTAGCAAAAGACTTATTGAACTCTTAGAAAATTAAGAGCTGTACATAGCTACACCAAAAATACCGTGGCAGCTACCATACAGGAGGAGAGGAAGAAAATCCTTTTTTGAAGTCAAACTCACTAGTGCAATCTCTTCCTCTGATTTATCATTTGTGGATGTCATTACAGTCTTCCTAGTACTGAAGTAGCTTTAAAAAATCCGTTGCGATCCCATGAATGTGCTTGGCACAAATGAGGAAATATTACAAATTCTATTATGACAGCAAACACACAGTAACTTTCTTAAGTTTAATGTTTAATTGAGAAAATGTACTGCTTTTTCCAGTCTTCCTCTTTGTCAGTTCTGAAGACCTGAAAACTAGGGAAATGGGCACTCCTGGCTGAAAACTTGCAGTGTAAATCTGTGTTCTGCACTAGATCATCTTCAGCAGCCGGTGAGAGATGAGAAGACCAAAAAGAGTTAGAAATCATGTCTTGTAGTTTGCTTTGCACAACCCTGCCTAACAGTACAATATGTGAGACTGCCAAAAAAGCTGCTCTTAAAATACTTGTGATGAGGCTACTAATTCAAGAATATGTAAGGTGAAGATGCATCAGTATTTTAACTGACCTCAAAAATCCTCTCATTTAGTTTAAACCAAACATTAGTAGTCAAGCAATTAATTATTTTTTTCCTATGTCCGTGAAGCTATTGACCCGTGACATGGTTTTTATTAGAATATAATTTACATTTCATTCTCAAAATTTCATGTAGTCATTACTCATTAAAATATGAAATCAAAGATGATGATCAGAGGGAAGAGCTGCCTGTATGCAGCTGTTTCTGATCTAGGCATTGACCAGCTGAAGTGAACTGAGGCTGTGTCCTTCTAATCCCAGTGGTGACTGCTTCTGCAATGAGTCACTGCATTTCTATGAGGAGAAACAAAACACAATTCCTTTAAAAATGTTTTGGCAGAGGAATCTTCAAAGTTGCAAAGAAAAGTGCTGCTTGTTTAGGGTGGGATTGCCTCTGTACTGCTGTCCTTGTGGGGCATTCCCAGGCTTACTTCTCATTGTGACGTGTCACTCAGCCCCAGGAAGCAAAATCTGAGATGATAAAAGCATGTGTGGTTCCCAGCTTCTTCAGCTTCCTGCTTTATGTTGCTAGAGCTCTGCTTCCCTCTTTCAACTTTTTCTCAGGATGTTTTATGGATCATGGACTTTTTTTATCAACTTCTCATTTGACTTCACTAGCTCTACTATTTTGTGGTGTGGTGGTGTGTGTTCTGGGGGTCTTTCTTTGTTTTTTCTGGAGCCACTGTGCATTTATTCTGAAGTAATGCAGAAAACAATTTGGTGTGACCAATTCTCCTTCATGCTCTTCTCAGTTAAGGCATGTGTATAATTGATAACGATGGAAAAAAATGGCTGTTATCTGAGTTGTGGGTTTGGTTGCTTGGTTGGTTCGCATATTTGTTTTCCTGATGCAACAAGCATCTGTGTATTGATGTATTCACTGCCCTGCTCAAGCCTTGTACAATCAGTAGTGCAGGCAAGATTACAGGCTGGATTTTTGCATTCGGATAACCTATTGAGCTAAGCACCTATTATTTATCTGCAGGGTAACAGTACTTCACAAGTGCCAACTTGTTTATATTAAAGGCTCTACTGAAGTTTTGTGCTTCCTTGTCTACTGCACACTCAGTGACTGACAGAATGACTATTTACATTTATTTAACTGGTACTCCTAACCTCATCCTAGAAACCTTGTGCACCCTTCCATGATCTTTACACATCACGCTTACCTACAATCTCTTCTTGCAGCCAGAAGTTTCAAATATACACAGATTTAGACCAGTCTCATGACCAACAGATGGGAATAATGTTCTTCTAGAAGCTACTATTTTTTTTTAATTTTGTACTATTTTCTAAATGGGCAGAAGTAAGCAGATGAATGGATAATTATCAGTAAAATATCCCCAGGTTGCCTCCTTCATCTGACAAGAGTACAAGAGATGGTCTTTCTGACACTGAGAATTAACCACAAGAAAGACATGATAAAAGCCTAGACAGAATATGTTACTCTAATTCTGAGAATATTAGGATAGGTCTATGATCAGTGCATGATAAGATGGAATTGCACAATTTCTGGCCAGAATGGCTGTTACTCCATCGGCCAAGGGTTTGGGGTTCCTTGCATTATTTTTAACCACAGCTATGTGGGAGTGATATTTGTGTTTGGTGAAGGCCACCTCAGTTTCACGTGGATCGTATGATATCATCAATCACGTCATTTTTCTTAACAAAATAGCTACCATTAAAAGATACTGAAAGATGCAAAAGAAAACTTGCTCATACTAACCCATAAGTGGTTTGATTCTTCATCTTTATTTTGACTCATCTTAGGAGCTGCTAAAGCTTTCCTGGAGTACGTTTTTTGCTTATTTGCAGTGGAGTATACAATTACAGAGCAATTTTGTTCTTAGGCAGAAGAAAGATGTTGTGTAAGCAGAAGGCGATGACAGTTATGTGGTTCTGTAATTCACTAATTAAAAAAGATCATTCTAGCAAACAGAACTGCCTCTTGAGATAATGCTTAATGAACATTTCAGTGACTGGATACCTTTAAACTCTGGTCAAGATTGCTACAGTTCACAAGATCGCATTCAACAAGACTGCATATTATAGCACACAAATTAGTTTTAGCTTTCATCAAAGAATTTCGAACTGTTTAGCATATTTATATCTCTTGTATTTACATTTGCTGAAATAATTGAATTTGTAACAATTATAAGCCTGTGCAGATCTCTTTAACTGTGTGTATTGATTGTTACACAACATCAGTTTTACCTCATTTATAATGGAGTCTTTTGACATAACGCTTCCATACAGACACTTTTATCATTCTTTCAGGAATCGTCTGTTTCAGGAGATATACCCAGGACTCCTTATAGTGTGACATGTACAGTGCTGACTGACTGAATCTTAATAAAACCAGCTTTCTGTGAGCAAAGCCTGCGGCTTTGGGAAGACTACTTGCAGAAAACTCCTGGTAGGGTTTGTTGAGGTTAAAAAAAACTTCCTCAGGAGCACTCATGAAGATGGCTAAACTTTCTTGATGATCTTCATAGATTCCTCTGTCTCTTGGAGGGAAATTAAGAACAATACACTACCCAAATTAAAAACATAATGACATAAAGCCAGTGGCTATAAATAAGCTGAGGCAGCTGTTCTTTTCGTCTTCTGGGATGCAGTCTGGGGCTCAGCAGCTAATTGATGATATTGCACCACTACCAGAAAGGGAAGGGGATTTCTGTTTGTTCAGATTATAGAATCCCTATTTAGGATGCAATGATCTTTAAGATTGAGGAGTTGAGGATTTTATCATGTCATGGGCTGGTAGTTGTTGCCATGGTGGAGTCTCACGATGTGCTCTGTCTTAGCAACAGGCTCTGTAGGATGGTGCATATAGCAAACCTCCAGTGAAACACTTGTGGTGTGATTTACTCTCCATCAAGGGGGTTGGGGAAAAAAAAAAAAAAAAAAAAAACAAACAGCAAAACCAAAACAAGCTTATTAGGTGCAATATATGCAGAAATTTGTCAAATTAGAAGTGACTGAAGAGAACTGTTATGGAAATAATATGATACTAATGTAGCTGTTCTTTCTTTTACAGTCAGGATAATTGAAATAGTTTAAAGAAAAAGCAATCTCATGTGTATGGAAGCAATGCTCCAATTTTAACTCTGTCATGCTTCATCTCTTTTTTCTGTTATTTTTTTCTTTTTCCAGACATTCTTGTGTCTGTACCCAGAAGGGTTGATACAAATTTGGTATTCAGTCAGGAAAGTAGCACATTTGAGATAATTTCCCTTCTAATTCATTTTTTATTGATTTTCATAATCAAGATTGCTATATTCCTGCAGTTCTTTGGTAATGGTTCTTCGCCTACATGGAAGTTGTGTCATAGGGGACCATATTCACTGTATTTTGCAAACCTAACAGTGGGTCCCATCAAAGCACACAGGCACCAGTAAGTTAGGATTGAGGCTGCACCTTGAATCCTGTGTTCAGTTTTGGGCCCCTCACCACAAGAAGGACATTGAGGTGCTGGAGCAGGTCCAGAGAAGGGCAACGAAGCTGGTGAAGGGTCTGGAGCACAGGTCTTATGAGGAGCGGCTGAGGGAGCTGGGTCTGTTTAGTCTGGAGAAGAGGAGGCTGAGAGGAGACCTTATCACTCTCTACAACTACCTGAAAGGAGGGTGTAGTGAGGTGGGTGCTTCTCTAAAATAACAAGGGATAGGACAAGAGGAAACAGCCTCAAGTTGTGCCAGTGGAGGTTTAGGCTAGATATCAGAAAAAATTTCTTCACAGAAAGAGTGATCAGGCATTGGAACAGGCTGCCCAGGGAAGTGGTGGAGTCACCATCCCTGGAGGTGTTCAAGAAACGTGTAGATGTGGTGCTTAGGTACACGGTTTAGTGAGTTAGGTGGTGTTGGGTTGAACGTTGGACTTGATCCTTGAGGTCTTTTCCAACCTTAATGATTCTATGATTCTAGGATTCTTAGTTTTTTTCACCTGTGCAAATGGAATTTAAGATGCACAAATAACTTAAATGCAGGGAGTATCATTATATCTGATTTTCAGGTGTCCAGCTCCCAGGGTGCCGGTACCTATGCAGAGTAAAGAGAAAAAAACACATGGAAATGTACTCCTCATCAGCCAGCAGACCATTAGCTAGGTGTCTGAATTGCTTGAGAGAGATTCCTCTCTTTATGCATAGCGCTTCAAGCCCCAACGTTGCATCAGATTTGAGATTCTTCCTCCCTTTGACTTAAATGAACCATTAATTTCAATTGGACAAGAGTATCTCAGTATTATATTTGGATTTAAGCCTAAGTGCAGGAGTGCTGTTTCATGCTGCATGCTTTGCTAGATGTAAAGTGATAGCAGTATGGAAACTATTTGCCTCTGCAGTTTGGTTTTGATGGTAGCATGGAACTAACATTTGGTTTTGGAGCCCCCATTTGTGCTGGTGGTTTGGTTTTGTTTTGTTTCCTATCACAGCACATTAAATCACACTCTACCTTAATCCTGAGGGCTTAATATTTACCAAAAAAAATCTCATTCTAGCTTTGACAAAAAAAACAAAATTACAGTAAAAATTCACATTTTCATCAGTTTTAGATGTGCTTTTAATTAATAACTGTTTTGACATGAATAAATTCGCCAGAGCTGGAGATTAAATTGAAAAAGTATTAATTAAAATGGTATAAAGTATAAATGCATTTTCCCTTATAAAATAAAAGGGCTGAAATAGTAAAGAAATATAATAATTGGAAATTATTCTAGTGTCTGCTATATGAAATTATGTCCATTTTAATAAAACCTATATGGAAATATTAGGAAACTATGCGGGTTTCACTAACAAAACTCAGTGAGAAGCAGTAACTAAGGAGTCTTAGTTACTTTCACATTTGCTTTATATAGCTGCCCACATATAGGTCGGTGGACATTCAGTCCTGTTCTTCACGTGACAGGGTGAGTGATAAAAGAAACCTTGCTTATGTTTTGCTGGCCGGGCTCAGGTCTGTATCCTCTGGGCTATCTGAGAGCATCTCTCCCAGGGCCTTCCTTTCGATTGGACTTGATGATCCTCAAGGTCTTTTCCAACAATAATAATTCTATGATTCTATGATTCCCAGGCCAGAAGATATCTACCGCCATGGCTGGTAGACAACATTTGCTCCTCTTTTGCCAAAAGCCTCTTTATAGCACTTTTTATATCTTCTGAGAACCATTTTTAGTTCCCTGCTTTGTTGCTTTATCTTGCTGCCCTGAATGGAAAGTTTGCGTTTTTACCTTTTTCTCCCTTTTACAGAGAAAGAGGAGGGAAAAAAATGCTTTTCTGCCTTTAACTGGCCTCCTGAGCACAACTCCTGTGTAGACAGGGTGGTCATTAAGGTTAATGACTCCTCGTTGTGCCTAATCTGTTGCGTGGTACAGAGCTTTTCAGAAAATGGCAAAATTCCCCATCCGTAGATTAAAATAAGAAACCACAGACTTTTCACAATAATTTTATACAGTTGACTAGATCTCATAAATTGTACATTGTCAGGATCCCAGATCATCAAAGCAAACAAATCTGAAAGTATTTCTTCAAGACAAAAGGATGCAAGTGCTTTCTGCACTTCAGTTCTCCAGGAGATCTTGGGTGACTGGACATTTCCAGTGTTTCCCGCTGCTGTTTCTAAATTTTGCATCTATAAAAGTCCACTAAACATATTTTGGGTGCTGAGCATAAAATGGTGGATTTAACAGAGTATGACTAGATTGATTCTGTTTTGTGACAGGATGCTGAATATAATTATGTACAGGGAACTTGAACTCAGCATATATGAAGTAGGAGGCTGAAAATTATCTCTGAGATTCAGTTTAAACTTAGACGGTCTTGAGGGAATATACTGAGAAGCACTTGTCAGTCTCACAACATCTGCAGCAAGGATGCCTGAGCAGAAGGGCAAATTACCATATCTTCTGAGAGTGTGAATGCATCCCGTGGTAGCCAAAGACATATAGTGTTAAGAAATACCTAATAAAATTTGATCTAAATTTGTGTAAACCATTAATTGTCACGATGTGAGTTACTTGGGTCAGGAAGAGCCCTCAATGCACTGAAGAAGAGTTTACTGTCTTTGACTTGAAATTAAAACTATGTGCCAGTGATCCAAGTCAAACAAAGAAAAAAAAAAGTCCTTAGTGATCAGTGTCTGAAGATAAGTAGTTTGGATTCTACTTAGAATTTGGCAGCTTTGAAAGTTCAGATCCTTTGCTATTTGGAACAATATAAAAGAGCTGCCATTTGTGCTTAAAAAAACCAAATCTCATGAGAGATAATTGCAGGCACTGCAAGACAGTCGTATCGATTGCCTGCACTCATCAGAGGCATAGTGTGGGGGATCTTTGCCCCAGCTGCTGCCCTGAGGAAATAGCCAAGGAGAAGGGATGCGGCTAACACCTCTCTGCCAGGGGCTGTGGGCAAGGCAGCTCCCAGTGGGTCTGTGCTGGCCCACGTATGGGGCAGCCCCGCTCAGTGCTCCCATGCGCTGGGACTGCAATGCAGAGTACAGGGGAGGTGTGGACCTACTGGTACGGGTCCAGCAAAGGGCCGCTGGGATGGCTAAGGGACTGGAGCAGCTCTCGTAACAGGAGAAGCTGAGAGAGCCGGCACTGATCAGCCTGGAGAAGGGAAGACTCAAGGGAGAACTCATCAATCTATACAAGTACCTGATGTGGGGGGAGTAAAGAAGACAGAGCCAGGCTTTTCTTACTGGTGCCCAGTGAGACAGTGAGAGGAAACAGGCACTAACCCAAATATAGGAAGGTCGTTTAAGAAAAAACTAATTTACTGTGAGGATGGTCAAGCACTGGTGCAGGCTGCCCAGAGATGGTGTCTCCATCCTTTTGGATATATTTAAAACCCAGCTGCGCAAGGTGCTGTCAGCCTGCTGCAGCTGACCCTGCCCTGAGCAGGGGGCTGGACAAGGGGATCTCCAGAGACACCTGCCCACCTCAGCTGTTCTGTGTTATTCGGAGCACCGAGGAGCACACCCCAGTTGAAACACAGGTCCTCTGCAGGGCTGCCAGCCTTCCCCCTGGCTGTGTTACAGACACGCTTCAATCGGAGAGTGGAATAGAATAAGCATGTAGCAGCAAGGAGAGAAAGGTGGTGGGTACGCTGGCACATACCCTAGGTGCTGCAAGTGGAACAGTTTGAACTAAAGAGCAAAGACCTGCAGACTGGGTCTGAGATAGCACGAATCTGCTGTTTCCCACAGGAAGCCTGTTGATCTTCACAGAACCGATCTGTAAATATTTCATGTTAGAAAGAAAGCAGTGACACAGGATACACTATTGCCTTTCTTTCTGCTCCAAATCTCTGCCCCAAAAGAAAAACACTACATGTGTAGATGTTCTGCACACATACGCATTTTTCAAGTTGTAAAAAGCAAACACATTTTTGTTACAGCAAGCAGGTAATGGTGAAATCTTTAAGTAATTGCTTCTTAGAGAGATAAATGGCACAGCAGGATCCAGCAAAATCCTAAAAGGATAACTCAGCAATAAACATTCTGGGGCATGAGAGTTGTTTAATTTTTAAATTACTATTAAAACTTTTTCTAACAAAATAAAAAGCTTTCAGATTTTCAAGCCTGTTAAGGAAACCTTTCTTATGTCTCAACTATGTGTTGGAAGAGCTTGAGAGATTTTTTGAATGTTCCTTGTAGTTTTACCTGTTCCCTGATAGAAAGCTCAGTGATGGGATGCTGAAACCTTTGCTCACACAAGCTGTCGTACTGCTACCAGCAGGGCTATCTGTGTGTCAAAGGCGTTGTGCTCAGGAAAGGGTTTGCAGAACAGGGCCTCCTGTGAGCCATGCAAAGCAATCCTGTCAGAATGATGTACAGAGAATTCTCAATAATCTTTCTTTTATTGAAATAGTTCTGGTTTGACATAACCACAGTAATCTCACCTTCTGAAACAAAATCACTGACAAGATTTTACATGTTGCAGGAAAATTACTTTATCAATGAATAGTTCAGAGCTGTTCCAGGTATGTATGAGGGCAGGAGTACGACCCTCTTTTCCAGTTCGTGCCACTGTTTACAAAGATATACTTAGTAAGACAAATGATCCAATGTTATTTCTGAGAACTGATTATTATTTACAAAGTCATTGTCTTGTGGCAAATTGTTTATATAATGAGCAAACTAAGAACGGAGAAGCATTTAATCCACCCACTTTGCGACCTCATCCTGACTTTCCAGGCCACTTTTTGACCTTTGCTATTGGATTCTCTCGTTCGTTTGACAACAATATGAGCCTTCTTCATTTGCCTCTCCCACATTTACCTTTTTCATGGTTTATCCCTTTCTTCTTGCTGCAAAAGAGATGCTGCCCTCGCTGCTCCTTGTGCCCCAGGGCAGAATCACATGCAGCAGCACATAAAAAAGCAGCATTCGTAGATATCTGGAAGTGTCATGAAGTAATCCAAACATCATTTTGCCTACAAATTATGAGTAAATTCTAGCACTAATGAATCAAGTATGTTTTTCCCATTCACTTCTGCTGAGACAAGACTGTTGCCCAGGTACCCCCATATCCGTTGGTTAGATTCATTACTCACAGAGAACCACAACTATTTAAATCCATAAAAAATTAGGCATTGACTATTTTGCGGAAGAAGAATATGAAATAAATAAAGAATATTAAATAAATAGCAATGGCGTCATAGAAAATGTTGATGGAATAATAGACTTGGACAACACAACTGTTTTTAGAACATTTTCTTGTTTTGTTTGGGGGTTTAGTTTGTTAGTTTTGGAGGGGAAGTGTTAAAATAATCCGATTTCTGGTACTCTGGTTTCTTTATGCATTTGATTATGCAGGTCTAAATACAGAATGCTATTTGACAATAGGTCTCAAGGTGTCGTAAAACAAAAAGAGTACCTCTTTACATAGGATACCTTTGTATAAAAGAATGCATCTTTGTAAAAGAAAGTAAAAAGATATATTCTTTTTATACAGTATGTTGAATCCATTGTATTTGTTTGGTTTGTGGATTCTGAATATCACTACTGAATAGAGAAAACCTGTTTTTTTGTGATTGTTGACTAATCAAAGCAAAACCAATTCTGCTCAGAAATAACCCAAAGTTAGAAAGCAGTGGTTTCTCCCCTATACTCCCCAGCAGCATGGGGAAGTATACTTTTAAGAGAGTACTATAATCTAGTCTTAGTATAAATAATACTGAAATCACTTAGGAAATTAATCCTTGTTCTCAATCTTCCTTTAAAGTGCTGCCATCCCCCTGCCCCAATATACTGTGCTCAGTTGTCTTTTGGTTTTGAAAGGGTTTTTTTCCCTTCAGCTCATGCATCCAGTTGGAGAAGCTTAACCATCTCTGTACTTAGAAAAGATGTTTCATATATTGCGGTTTTGCTCACCATAAGTAGACTGTTGCAGTGATTTGGCATTTGAATTTGGAGAAATTATGCTGAATAACAAATATAGCGATTAATCAGAGGCTTCCTTAAGAAGCGAAAAAAATGAGGATAATCAATCTTCAAACCTTCTACCTTACCTTGCAGTTTTGCACTTTTGATTAACAAATGCACTGCAAACCCCTGTTGTGCCTAGCAAATCTGTATTTTCAAAGCTATCCAGCATAAATGGGACAAAATCTCAAAAGCACAGATTTATTTATGCAGAATTCAACAATCTGTTGAGGTTCCTGAATCGGGGGCCAGGAGACTTTTTAAAATGTGAGTCATTTCTAGAGATAGCTGTGTTTCTAGGCTGACTATGGAAGGCAACTTTATTCCTAAATTCAGTAGGTTCCTACAAACTGCCTACAACTCACTCCATAAATTTAGTTGCAATGAATTTGGGACCAACTGTCTTAAATTACATATGCAAATCCTAGCTAGTCTCTGAGTTTCAGAAGGTCACTTTTCAAAAACCTGGAGACTGACCACTGTTGTGATCTATATTCCCTTCCTTCTCCTCCAAGTCTGGAGAGATACCTTTATTATAACTTGGGACAGCTTTCTTAAATCAGACTCATGCATCCAAAATTGCCACAGCTGGCTCTTCTGTTCTGTATTGTAGTTTTTACTTTGAAGTTATGTAAACTGAAGCAACATATTTAGAAAAAACTTAATCGTGATGTAAGAATTCATCCAAAAAGTGACTCCTGAGACAGAAACTCGCAAAAGCATGACATTTCTGTTTTAACTTAATCCCAGCCTTCTCTGAACTTCAAACATATACTTTAAGTTTTATCCTGCATTTAATTTATTAATTCAAATTATACTTTTTTATTGATCTCTGCCTAAAAAATGTTTTTAAATAACTAATTTTTATGTATACAGTTGTTCAAATATGATTCATACTTTACATTTTCTATATTACCTTTTTTCAAACAAGATACCCATTCTAGCAGTTGAGTCAGATTCCAAAACAAAATTTGGATTACTGACTTAAGATTTAGCAATCTTATCATTCCTTCCTTTAATTAAAGTACCAAGATAATAATGATTCTCTTGTCGGGTAGCTGTGACCTCAGGTTTTGATAGCACTGTGTGATTTTGCTGAAATTGGTTTGACTCTTTGACAGTAAATAATGACCTTCACTCAAGAACAATCCAAAGTCTTTCTTAATGAGGATATACAACTTATTCTTCATGTTAATTGTGCAATTTTATGCCTTCATTTTCCATGCCCCGCAGCTTTCTTTCTTGACATGTGAGCTATTGCACTTCCTCCATATAAAACTTTTTGGGTTGGTTTCTACCACTAGCCTTTCCTATGATAGCCATTAGATGTAGTTTACAAAAAGATGTTTGAAATAAAAGAAAGTCATGAAACAACAGCACTTCTATTTTATTTGCTTGGAAAACAATACATCCAAAAGATATATCGGCTTTTATTTGCTTCCCACCATGGTATTAAGCACTGCAATTTAATGTTATGGTTCATATTTACCTCCCTAATCTAAAATGAAAACCCATTGAATCTGTATTTATACTTTTGTTTAATGACAGATATGTCAGTACAACTAAAGAGATTAGTATTTGATACTACACAAAGTCATGATCATTCAGACTTTTTATGATTTGTTCGTCTGTTTTCAGTGTTAGAATTAGGTGGACAATGTTTCTCATATGCAACTAAACAGTCTAAAATATTCTCAAAGATACTCTAAAATGTTCTAAGATGCTTTCCCTTTTACACTGAAATAAATTTCAGGGTTTTTTACACCACGGATGATATAATAAGGAGTACAAGTAGCTGTGATAGAAAGAGGAGGGCAGAGGACCAGAACCCAAAATAACCAGCTAGTTCAGGGAGATGAACCTGAACCTGACAGAGCCTGTCAGAGTGCTGCAGTGACCAGGACATTGGCTGTCTTTTCCTCCACAGTTGGAAAAAAAAAATTGTAGCCAAGAAGCCTGCATTTGTCATTTTTTTTCCTGAGTTTTCTTTGCACAGTACATAGTGTCAAAGTCCACTGGGGTTCAAGCAACTGCCATGATAATATTAATATTAGTATTAAAAAACATTTAAGTTTTTCATTAGAATTGAATTCCCTTTCCTTTCTTCTTGATACTCATAGTCTACAAATATTTCCATCTGCTTTCGTTCCGCTGTGGTTTTGGTTTCTGTTATTCAGCTTGCAAATTAAATTATGTTTGTGTAAAGACTGAATGGTCAGAAGCCTGACACTTGAACAGGTTCAAAACTGACAGGATGTGTTCACAAGCCCTTTGTCACTGAACATAAGTAGAAGACGCCTCCTGACTTCGATAAAAGGATAAATTAAGGAATATTTGGGGATATCTTGAAAATCATGAGATGGCCTAAGAAAACGAATCTTCAAAATAAAAGACATGCTAAAATGAGGAACTAATATGTCCACCTATACATCAGCATCTGTGTAAGACAAGAAGTAACAGGCATGGAAAAAATTGAGAGTTTTATCACATAAGGAATTAAAGGGCTCTTGTGTTTCAGTGACCATGCTCATTTGACTCACATCTCAAGGAAACAACTGAAAAAACAGGATATAGCATCTGTAACTTAGTGATGCCTTATTCCCTTGAGGGTCCTTAATGTGGTATTATCAGATCAGGGTCAGCCTCAGCAGTACTTGGATGGAAAATCCATTGACCAATTTCAACTACATTCAGCAGACAGGTAGTGGTGGAAAAAGAAGAGAGACGTAAGCTGAGGATGTGGAACACAGCAGCAAGGCACACTGGTGTATAGAGAAATGGCAGAAAGTAGCTGATAGACACACTGGACCTCATTAGTTCTGCTACTCGTGAAACAACTGTTGATAGCTAATATTTTACAGTAATGTACTGCTGTTGAGTAAAATAGCTATACAAGAAATTCCTTGTTTATTTGGAATTATATACTGAATTAATGAGTTGCAAACTGTAAACCAATCTAGCTTCAATGCATATCATGAGCAGCACTAGGTTTACCTACATAAATGTTCAAAGCAAAATTATTCTCTGACTACAATAAGATTTAGAGCATAGTTATGCTCTCTAAAATATAAGTACTTAAGGAGAAGCTTACCATATGTTTAAAATTATCTGTAGTTGCATTTATGATCTGTGATAACAGTGCATATATTTTCTGGATTGCAGCACTTTAGAGGTTTTCCATTTTATTTTTATAGTGTTAGTGTACAATTCTCCTCTAGCAATTTATAGTAAGGCTTTAAAAATTCAAATAATAAAGAGTTTTTCTCTATGTCTGTGAGTAGTAATTTAACTTTACATTAAAATGTTCACTACAGAGAAGCCAAAAATAGCTTTTGCAGAAAAGTTTAATAAGCTGTATTTGCACTTCAGTGCAATGCCAAATTCCAAGTAGTGGATCCTGTTCCAGGATTATCATTGATGATATTTTAAAGAGGGGAATTTATGGTAACATGTTTACTCCTCTGTAGTATGGGACTTTTCTTTTTTTGTGTGAAATTAACAGAGGCACTGGTAATCTGCAGTTTCTAAAAGTGTGTTCCCCTAACAGCCTGGGCCTTTGCGTAGTCTGGTGTGATTCTCCTTCTCTTTTCTCTGGTAACTCTGCACAGAAGTAGGAGGTCAAGGAATGTTTCCACATGAATGACACAATGAGGTGCAAAACTACTTTAAGAGATTTGAAAAAAAAATTATTGCGAGTGGCAATCAGAGCAATGCTCTCTCTGGGGATCCACTACAAAATATTGGATCACTGAGAGGTAGTGTTGTCAGATGCCTGTATTGGTAGTTACCTACTTCACAGGATTTTGTATTTGTGGATGTATTGGGAAGCAGTCCCAAAGAACAGACGGAAGTGCTGCAGGCGCTGCTAGAGATCTTTAGTACCAGCTGATTGTTATAACAGAAAGGAATCATCCTTTATCACCTATTGGTCTTGAAGGCAGATCATTATGTTCAAAGTAGTCATTTGTCTCTCTTGTCAATGGCGATAAACAGATAGCTGCAGAGGGCTGTTAAATTCTTCTTGAGATAGAGATCTGAGGTAGGTCAGGCGAATCCCTTTTAGGAAGCATTTATTTCTTTTTGTCATCAATCATGAAAACGTCCTCACACCTGGTACCCAACGCTTACAGATCTAGAAGGAAGAAGAGCTGAATCACACCTGAGACCTCTGTTGAACGCAGTAGTTTAGGCACCATCACTAATTCAAATTAACACACCTATGTTGTAGACGTGTGCCTATACATAAATTCCACCTAAGGCACCTAAGAATGTGCTTCAGTGGTACAGATTAAGAATTTAAGGAAAGATACCTTCAATGCTAGAGTTCCTTCAGTGAAATTAAATATTTTGAGACATCTGTTGTGGTTATCAGCCTGGGTTCCACACCGCCTTGTTTGTATCTGCTTGATTTGCAACCGTTCAGGAAAGATTCTGATCACTGAAAAATAGGAATATGCAATATTTGGGAGTTATAAAACTATTAGAGTAGAGATTTGCTATATTTTCGCTTACAGAAAAATATCACTTTCGTTTTTATTGATAAGAGATAGATTTTTGAATAATGTATTCATTTCTGCCTTTAATTCGTATGCTACTAGACCGAAAATGGCACTCTAGCTTCTGACTTGAAAAAGGATATTTCTGATAAAATATGACGTCTCTCTAAAATAGTCAATTTTCTTCTGTAAAGTATCCATCTGATAAAGAAAATGTGATGAACTGGTGTGACAAGAAACTTTTATATTTACTTTTTTGAGATGTCTACAATGTGCTCCTGAATTCCCCCTTAGGAACAGTGCACCCATTGATAAACTCATTATAATTGAACAGATTATGCCTATGTTATATGCTGTGTCGTGAACATATACATGGAGATTAGATATGTATTTGTGGGCACACGTTAGTGTTCAGAGGAAAAGACTTTAATTCTTATGCAGACAGCCAGGGGTCCTTTCTCTTGTAAGTTAAATAACTTTGTATAAACTAAGAGGGAATTCTTTTCATTACTGATGAATAAAATAAAAAGATGTCACTGTCCACCCATGGAGCAGTCTGTCTTCTCCACTTCTTACCGTAATTGAAATTCAGTTCTCCTTCCAGCTGGAAACTTTCCCCTAGTGCCTGTGATTAGGAAAGACAGTGTTCTGCCAAAGTGTTATTTAAATTCTGTGTTTCAACTTTATTATGTGATATCAGACAACTTCAGAAATCTTTAACACCCAGTTTAACACTTAATAATTGTTCCCTGTGAGTTTGAGCATTTCTGTAGTTCTCTCCTCAGGAATTCCTCAGACATCCCAAGGGCCAGATTAACACATGAGTTGATGGAAGTCTTCACCTGACATAGTATTTAATAGTGCCCTATCAAAATCAGAATGTGTAGTGGGATATTTAGGAGACTATAAATCTTTATGCCCTTAGGGTAAAACACTCACTTAATGTATCTTTGACTATACCTGTTATGCCCCTTCTTCGTCTGAACTATCTAATTCCATCCTATGAGCAATAGGGGTTTTTTTGCTGGTTTTGTTGGAACCATGCTAACTACAAATCTTGATGCTCTGGATTTGCAGATTTTTTTTATTGTACTTCAACTCTAACTTTTACATTGATTTTTTTTCTTTTATTTCCCCCCTTACTGTATTCTTCAATTCAGAGACTGTCACACATAAGAAATTCTGCTGGCACTTAAAAGGCTGGATGACTTTAATGAAACGGATTTCATTAGAGTGCTTGTGCTTTCCAGTCCCTACAACAAATCCAAAGTAGAGAGAGGCATGTTAGTTTTCTGATTAATAAATACTATTTTATATAAATAAAATCACAGAGTGCCTGGAAAAAAAAAATACAAGCTTTATTCTCAATCCTTTGTGAATCACAGAAGGTATAACAGGATCCTGATCTTAAGTCACGTTAAATTCCTGCCACTTCAGTGGGTTAAGATCCCTACTAAGGCAGGCATAGTTCTATTGGTGTGTATAACTACTTGCATGAAGCAGGGTCCTCATCTGACTGACTAAATAAAGCTAATACTTTCAAAATCAGGTCCAAAGTGACTTGTTCCCCAAAATAAGTGGTAAAATAGGAAGGAGCTCTGAGGAGCCCCACCTTAATATGCTCTGTAAAGTTGCTGCTATTGTTTTCAAGGACCTAAATAGCAGACTTTATTTGTTGGTCACCTTTTCTACCCCTCTGCACTCCTCTTCCACAGAGGGTATGAAAGGTCAAATATACCTCCACATTGCTCCTCCACTGGAAATAGGAGAAGGTTTGCTGTGAGCTTCAGTAGGGCTTGGCATCCAGATTTCGGTATGCTATCAGTCTTTGAAACACAACTCTTTTTCTGTATTGATGATCCCTTTTTTCTCTGGTGCTGTTTTAGTGGCATTTCATTACAGAGTCAGAAGGTCATCTCCTTTGAGAGTCTTGTGTGTGCGTGTGTGTTTGTGTTCCGAAGTAGACGGTGTAAAGATAAAGTGGCAGAAAGCAGCTGAAGGCTAGCTTGAACTGGATATTCCTGAAAGTCACATCCCCCCTTACCCAAGCTGACACAAGTGTCTTATTTTTCAAGCGAAAGACAGTTCTTAAAACTTTAGGCTGGCACTGATAATGAAAAAAAAAATCCTGAAGGACAATGTGAATGTATTAGCATAAAAATGTATAAAACAAATGCTGCAAACTGGAGCTGTCCGTCTGGTTTCAAAAGCAGGCTGAAGTGGTCACACCAGGTAAAGAGTCTGCTGCAGCAGCTGTTTTTATGGCTCCTACTACTGCTCCTTTGAGAAGTCATTGTGTAAAAGTCGGTTCATACGCTTTTTCTACTCCTTTTTCAGCTGAAACGTAGTGTTGACGTCTTTTCTATCTCTACTTTTTAAAAATTTCTACTAAGGCAATCAGCTCTTCTAGTCTTCTTGAATTTGTTGTCCCACAACATGGGTATGCAGGCACATGCTATCTAGACAGAATGCAAAGGACAAGGTTTAATTGGATCACAGCATTACTATTTAATTAATTTGCAGTCCATCAAGCAATTAATCTTGTAATGCATTTCCTTTCTGACTGGCTTCCAGCTGGTGGAGCTCAGCTGTCTGCTCGCAGCCCACTGCCCTGTGTCCTTTCACAGATAGCCTCTTCTGAAGCCATTTTACCTTATTTCCAATTTTAAGGTTAACAGACTGACAAAAGAAGATTATGTCAGACAATGAGAGCTCATCTCCTTTCTTGCCTTCTCTAGGCGATGCATTCTCCCAAATCCACTTCTGTCAACTAACAAAGTCTGTTACATTGAAGACCTTTCAGACATGGGTGATGACCTTGAGTTCCCCTACGGCTCATTATAGCTTGTGGCTTCTGCTCTCTCCTACTGTATAGATTTATAGATTTATAATAAGGTTTTTGGAAGGGTTGTGAGGTTGTGGTTTGGGAGGTAAATGGAGTTGATGTTACGTTACAGCATTGTCTTAATCAGGGCTGGGGGGCACAAGATGACAGGGAAGGTTTCAGTGATTCAGGAAATGCCTTTCCAGCTGAACACACTTCTATCAGATAACTGCCTATCATGAGCAATAAAACAGCCAGGACAGCAGGGATCTCGATTTAAGTTACCACAGTTTAGCTGCTCTTCAGTGCTTGTTATAGAGTGATATAATGGAAAATCTATTCTTTATCATCAGGAAAACCTCTTGTGACCAAGAAAACATTGCTGTGACCAGTGATGTCCCTTAGGATAATGAATACTTAAGTGTACAGAATAATGTGAGTCTTCTTAGGGTTTCTCTTCTGCCTTAACATCCTGGTGCCTATTTAAGTTGTGTTTTGTCAAACACACTTGAAGATGGTTTCATAAGGAAGGTCCTATCACTCAAGGTAGAAAAATATCTTAAATGAGTCAAATGTCTCTGTATCAACTCAGCTCTTCTGCTCTTCTACAGATACTCACAAGAATGCAGAACTATAAAATAATATCCATACATAAATTGGCACAAATAGTAGTTCCAACAGTGGGACTGTTTTCTACCAGCTTTGATAATTATCTCAGATGTTCCAATAATGGTCAATTTGACTTAATAATTTGTGAACACTAAATACATTCCTACTTTTTGCCTTTGGAAAGCAGAAATTATTCACTTAGTCAGATACAAAACTACGATCTCAGAAATCCCCAGACTGATACGCTTCTAGCAAAAGCTGCTTTATTCCAGATGTTACAGAACATATGTGTATATGCACAGCACAGCAGAGAAGATTTGTACAATATGGCACAAATTACCAGGGAAAACTTAAAATGTCATTACAGGATATCCTTTGACCTTTCTGATTTCATCACTAAATTGTTTTAATTATCTTCTTTAGAAGGCTTTCGATACAAAGTCAACCCAGATATTTTATTTTGGTTTTATGCCTGTACTTCAATATTTGCCAAAAAAGCCCATTCTTTTTTATATTTATAAATTCTAATAGAAATTTTAAGACTTGTTAGCCTCATGGCATTTAGGCACACTAGGATATCCATTACACACTGCAAAAAGGACAGCTGTCTGTACTTTTTAGGCACACTTGACTTCATTTATGTCTCACTATATCACGATGCTCTAAAGTATGAAAAGCAGCAGTATCATTGAGTAGAACCCCAAGCCAACAAGTAAATCTAACTCTGTTTTGGTTCTTCCTCAGTTATAAATGCCTAGGACACAAGCAATGCTTTACAATATTGTGGAAGGTCGGTCTATCAGTATTTTATGCGATACTAAGCAATAGGTGCTGCAGCCCATACATATAATCCAGCATTTTGGTCAATAAAAGGTAAGAAAGATTTAGCTGAGCTGACTTCCACTTAGTAACTAAAACTAACTGACTTTTTTTCTGAGATATTTGTAACATTATGAGATACATAAATTGTCTTTAAAAACACTAGCTCAAAATGAGAACTGCATCCATCTCATTAAGTGCCTGTATTGTGATCTTCCATGTGCATGCATGATCTCCCAAGAAAACGTAATCAGGAACATGAGCTATACATACTGATCTAAAAACGAGATTACGAGCACACTGAGGTACACTTGTGGAGAGGGAGTATAGCGTGTGCTATTAAAATATGCTGAGGTCATTTAAGTTGTAAGCAATTACAACAAAAGTTTAGAAATAGTCATGAGTTAAATCTGGTTTTACTCCAGGTTTTTTTCTGGGTTTGTGGGGTTTTTGTTTGTTTGTTTAAAGAAAAAGCTAACAACATGAACATAAATGTATTGTTATAGACTTCTTTCATGTTAGCCCTCTGTTTGCAGTCTCTTTGTGTTCATGGCAGCACCTAGATAGAGTTAATGGTTTTGGATCTGATTATCTGGCCCAAAAATTTGTTTGGTTACCTACAAACCTGCAAATGTAACTGCAGTCCTAACACTTTTGGCTAGGTTTCTAATCCCATTTACTGCCTCTGTTAAGCGGCCCAACTGTACACCTATAAGCCCTTTCCCCTAGGGATCAACAGCTAATTAAAATAATGACTGAAAATTGTCTTTTCAAACAAAGCAGTATGTGAATTCGAAAGAGAATTTTTCATACACAAAACAGTCACCCTTTCCCAACCCCCAGCCATAATAAATGTATTTCTAATGTGGAGCAGCCCAGTTTCCTCCAGCATCTTCTCATTTTGTCTGTCCTTGCCAATCAACTCCCAATGACAGCAATTGCCTTGTTCCCAAGTCACTATAGTGAGTTAAAGTTTAGCATCTCCTAATCGCTCCTAAGAGTGAGCCATTTTTAACCAGACGAAAAGAAGTAGAGAGTTTTCTCAACTAACAGTGAAAGCTTTATATTGTTTCTTCAAAAAAAAGAATTCCATTGGTTTTATTTTCTTACTTGTTCTTTCACCAAACACTATAATCTAAGTATAGGGATTCACCCTAGAAGGTATAGCATAAATAAAATGGAACATTTATGACATTTATTAAAAAAAATGCATACCTAGTCTATACATTTATGGAGACTAGGAAAAAGGAAATCCAGCCATCTAAGACTGGATATTTTATAGTTTTCTTATTATGTAAATTAGTTTAATAGTTTGTGAGCCTATTCCTTGAATATTAGCAAATGAAATACATACTGTATTTCTGGGTCTGACTTTGATCCCATATTTATGGGCAGGAAGTGAGTCCACTGAAGTCAGTGAAGTGTCACAAAAGGAAAGCTAGTGCAGATAAAATCAGTTTAGTTTTGCTCACCAGTTCTCCACATTCACTTTAGAATCAGTTCATGCTAAATTCCATCAGTAATCTCCATGAGATTAAATTTAAGAAAAGGAAGCTTCACATGAATAACATCTGGAAATGTTTAAAGACTTCTTGAATCTGAGTGAAAAAGTAAATCTTTATATAAAGTAGTTTAGTGTGGCTGAGTTGACCTGCTGCTTAAGCTCCCTGAGTGTAACATGTTATTCTACAAGCATGAACTTGAAAGTGTTGTACTTAACCATGGCATATATTGACAGATACTGTGCATTATAGTGGCCACTGTCCAAACATCTTAATTTTTGCATTTAAGGCTTTTTCCCTTGTGCCCTAGCTTCAGCTTGGACAGAGTTAACTTTCTTCATAGTAGCTAGTGAAAGGCTGTGTTTTGGATTTGTGCTGAGAAGGCTGGTAACCTACTGATGTTAACAGTTGTTACCAGGACAGTCAAGGACTTTTTCTCTGCTGTGCCAGTGTCTGCAGGTGCAGGAAAAACTAGGAGGAAGCAGAGCCCACAATTACTTACTCTCTTAGGATTTGACCTTAGATTTAGTATTGAGACACAAATTGGCCAATGGTATATTCCATATCATGTATGTCATGCCCAGTGTATAGATGAGGATCTGTCCAAAAGTACTGTCTTGGGGTCGTCTCTCCTGTGGGGTTGTCTCTCGCTCTCTTGTTTGGCTCTCACTCTCTCAGATGCTCGGGCTCTTGTCTCTTTTCCGGAATTGTGGTTTCGGGACTCTCCCTGCTCTGGGATCATTAGCTGGGAATGGGCTGAGCCTTGATCATCAGTTGGTGAGCAGCTGCCCTGTGTATCACTCATTTGTCTTTTTGTATATTTATATATAATTGTTACTATTATTATAATTATTATTTCCAATATTAATTTAGTTTAGTTATTAACTTGTTCTTATCTCAACCCACGAGTCTCTTTCCCTTTCCCCCTTTAATTCTCTCCCCGGTCTTCAGGAAGGGGAAGGTGAGTGAGCGACTGTGTGCTGTTTGGCTGTCAGCCGGGTCAAACCATGACACATTGTAATGGTATAGGAATGACTCTTAACTAACCTTCATGGACCAGGCTCTAAATTGTACACACACAGAATCTGACTTTCTTGGATCAGCTACCTTTACTGGTAGGAAGAAATTAGCTTGATTTTGGCAATTAAACCAGTCATATTTCAAATATGGTTACTGGCCATTCACACAAATTACCTTGAACTGAGTACATTTACATAATATATTTTTTGCCAGGAAAATCCATTACGAGAAGTATCTTGTTTGCTAGGTTATATAGGGTACGAAAAACAGCATTAAAATATTACTTTATGTAAAAGAAATTAAATTTAGTTAATATAAATGTGATGACCATTCCGTGATGACCAATTAAGCAATAAACTAGTAATGTGCAGATGAGTCACAATTTCAGTCTGAACCCAGTTGTTGCAGCAAGTTGAGTGATTGCTCTGTAAACGTAAAATCGTTTGAACATTGTCCACTGAAGCTGAAGAGGTCAATAAGAAAGAGCATGCTCTGAAATTTGATTTGTTACTAGATTGTTCTAGATTTATATCTGCAGTGCAAATATCTTTTAAAGACTAATGTATTATTAGGCTTCAAGTAATGCTAAGTTTCTACAGGTCTTTAGTAAAGCTTTCTAGTAACGACAGAATTTTGGAAAGCAATCCTGATGTAGATAAAAGGTGCGAGTCGTACCAAAGGACTTCTCAAATCATGCCAAACAAAATGCCCTAATAAATGATACAAACAGTGGAACTGCTCCAATATCAGTCATAGCCACTGGGAACATTTCCATTCAATTTAGTGGGTGTTGGATCAAGCTCATTTGTAATTTGGGAACAATGTTAGGCAGTAGGAATGTTAAATCGGTCAAGGTGGTTAACTAAGCCAGTAAAGCCCCTGAGATGACAGGAAAAATTCAACAAAAAAACAAGCAAAGAAGCCATTGATCTGATTGTTGATCTCATTGTGCCTCTGTTTTCGTGTAAAAATTTTATTTCATTCACATCTCAAAATACTTAAAAATTCACATTTTATTTGGGAAATGAAATGAACTAGATAGTGCTTCCTACAGAGACATTTCAGGGTTTCGTTCACTTTTTGGTTCTGATACAACATATAGTATGAAATCCTTGACCTGGTCCTTTTATTCTTTTCTTGTCTAGAGTATTATATGTTATATGACATCAAGTTGTCATTGTTCCTGCATGGTTAAGTAATATAATTTGAGATACATAGAGGTCATAACACATTATTGAAAAGAATAAAATACAGCATTATAAATTAATAACATAAGTATGAAAATAGTTTAATTTTAGTCAATTTTTTTGACCAAAAGTATAAATCATAGCATTTTGGCAGAGCTAGCATATCTATACTAACGTAATTAGTAATCGCTGTATTTCAGTTACCCTTGTGAAGAGAGATATGTAACAAAATTAGAAGTGTTTCCCTTCCATGAAAGGCAGAACAGTATTAGAGCGTAACAACTTCTTTCTTGTAACTAATCAATTCTATGAAAATTTATAGACCTAATGTAATAAAAGGCCAAAGGTAAGAAAAAAGATCATAAACTAATGAAACTAATAATATTAACAAAGTATTAAAGCAATCAATTTTTAAAGAGACACAAAGGTTAACTGCCCATGAAATGAACATACTAATTCAATGTTATTTTATGATGTACTCACAAATTGTTTCTGAATTTACTTGAGTGGCTCAGGAGAAAATCTACTTACTCTTACTGGTATTACATTAAAAAATATCTGCCTACACATTAGATTTATGGTAAGCATATCCACTGGTGATTCGGAGAG
>WKFP01014339.1:107212-142465 GCA_011057875.1 Pterocles orientalis
CAACTTTTAAGGACAAATGTTCCTATTCCTTCAGAAAGTTGGATCCAGATCCAAATTTACAGCTTAAGATGATCTTCATAAGTGTTTCTTTGTCTTTTTGCAGCTTAGTACAAATGGTATGTCAGTATTCCTAGCTGTAGAATAATTTTTTTCCATGTAATTTGTATTCACCTCTTGGCAACATCTTAATTTGGTCCTGTTTATCTAGTTATCCTTAACTCTACCTGAAATAGTTGTTTCTTCATTTGTGAAAGCTAATTTTTGTAATATCCTGACAAAAAGAAAAGCAGTGTTGAAGAGTGAGTTTGGTATGTTTTCACTAGTGTTTTATTCACGTAGAGGCATACCCAATACATTCTGGATGGTTTGTAGGTCAACAGTTCTTAACTGTTTTCAAGTGAAGAACCAGTTAATCTTCTCTGAAAACACATTCTGAGACCATCTCAGTGTGATTCGTGGGAGGGAGCAAAAGGAGAGATAATAAATAAAATAATGAGAAATTAACTAAATGCAAATTGTTTTATAAAAACATGGTGGCACTCTTCTAATTACAAAGATTTTAATTGCAAGTATTGATAATAAGAAAAATAATTAGCGGTGGAATTATGCCTGAGGATAGGCAGTCAGAAGTTATCTCATGATGCTATCAGTTCACAAGATGGGACTTAGGATAAATGGTGGATGTTCAGCGATTGTTGTATTTTCTTCGTTTTTGCTTTCCCTGCTTGCAAGGTGTTAAAGCAACCATGTTTGCAGTCACACCATACAACATCTACTGATGCAATTTGATATGCAGATTGAGAGGATAAAGATACAATCCCTGACTCAATAAATATAAGATCTATATTCCAGTCACACAGTGAGTAAAAGGGTATGAGGATTTGTGTGCTTGGTAAATACCTTGAAATTACCTCTTAGGCATGCTAATATCTGCATAGCAAATTTCTGAAATTATTTTTCATAGATACATACTCAGAGCTCCTCCCATCTAAACCTAGTTCAGTATGTTGTGTGGGTGTTCTCAGTGTATGAATCTTGGATATTTGCGTTGTAAACACTTCACAAATATTTTATTTAGATTTTTATCATAGTGTACTCATAAGTCACTTAGCAAAGCAGCGCTCCAGTCACATTGAATCACTATCTACAACTATAATATCAGAAATAATGTATAGAGATAGTCACATACGTACTGTTCACTGAAAATTTTCAGAGGTTGATCCACACTTCTAGCTTTGATATTTGTTGCTCACAATTGGCTGTATTCATGTTCTTCACCATATGCTTGCTTGGACCAGACTTTAGACCAGTATCTCTGGAGATACTTGCCTCTTGTTAGGGAATTAAGCAATCTGAAAACAGGAAATTCTTGTAACATTATATTTTACTAAATTTATGCTAATCCATAATTGGATTAGAACCACTGAGGCTAAATTTACGAAGTTTTCAGAAACACAGTATCTTAAAAACTACAGTGATTTCATCAGTCTTTGAAATTACCATATAAAATGTTTTCACAAAATTAGATGGTGGAAGTATTAGAGCCTCAGTGTGTATTTTTGTCAAATACACCGAAGGCCAGGTGGTTCTCACCAAATTAGAGGCTCCTAAATCAAAAGCAATAGCCTTTTTTTCTCAGTAAAGCAAACCCAGTGAGAAGAACCATATTGAAGGAGTCTCGGGAAGGCTAGGACTCATGACTCTGCTCTTGGAAGTCTCTGGTGCTCTCTCACTCAATGACCAGTTTCAGGTGGATATCTATGGAGGCATCTATGAATGTGGAGTGTTCTCAGTCCTTCCATGGCATTGGGAGGTACCACACCAGTCACTACAATAACACTTTTAACACTAAGGCGTTTGAGACCTTCAAGTCAGGTTGTTAGCAGTAGTCTGGCATTCAAAGGGGGAAGCAGAATGGTCATCTGCTGTTTTTTTAGTAACTTGTGCAGGGGTCTTGTTTTTCTCCAGAGTTCATTCTAAAATGGAAGACACATCATCAGGTTTATGATTTTTACAACATCTGCCTTGGCAAAAACATGGCTGAAAAGAGAATAGTATGGTCATTAGAACAGTAATAACGATAGCCTCTCTGTTTATTATTGTCATCGTTTTATTCTCACTGTTACACCAAACAGTATAGTTTATTGCAGCAATATGACCTGGCTGTGAGTGATTATACAAATACATATTTTATATTATTCAGGGGTTTTATATATTCATGCTTTCCTGATGAAAATGTGTTATGTACCAACAAGAAGAAGGTCTTAGATGAAAAAGAAATAAAATTTCTTCTACTTGGCAGCTATCCATTTGAGATCCAAGCAGGGTATGAGAAATGCATACAAATGTGACACCTGCCTGTTGATACTAGGATTTCTGTGCATCATCTATTAAAGTGGCACTTTATTATCGTGTTCTGCATTCTGAATCTGAACTATGTGAATTTAACTTAATAACAGATGAACCTAACATTAAAATATATCCGGCTGTTATAGATAGAAAATAATCCCTTTGGTAACACATCTCAAATAATCTGATTTCAGAGTAAAAAGAATACGTGTTCATTTACCATCTAAATAGGCTTTAAAGCACTGATCCTTTATGGTATTTCTTAGAGCTTTAGGACTCCCTTTCTATAAAGAAAAAAAGCAATTAAAAAAAAAAACTTTACAAAATTGAAACTTTAGCTGAAATATATCTTCATATAGCAATCTCTGCTTGGTCACCACTTCATAAAATAAGACCTATTCCTGAGAATATTTGAGCATACAAGTAATTTTATTCATATTAAAACTGTCTGCAGTACTCGGTGATTCTACTCATACAAGTCAGAAGCAAGCTTTTTCACTTGATCAAGCACTTACAAGATCAAAGTGTATAAATTGCAAAATACCTTTATATAGTATAGATTTTCATTTTGTCTTTTGGAAGAAGTCAATTCTGCTGTTGTTTTGTAGACCAGATTTTTACAAATTCATCTTCCATCTAAGAAAACAAATTCAAAGGGAGCTAATAAGCTTTGCAGAGCCTTTGCAGCAATCTATTGTGTGATCATTTTTTATAAGGAAAAATAAGATGCATGGTGACCTCAGTCATAATTCATGTTAATGCAGTACATGTTCTAAGCTTCTCAAAGAGGTGAAATATTAAATTTCTTAGGCCAAAGGGTGTGGCATCCAAAGTGCAGATTTTAAATATTTTTGAAATCTATTTATAGTCTAGTTATATCTGACACAAATGTATTCATATATTGCAAGTAGTGTTTGTAAGGCTGCTGTAACAGTGTGGCGGGTTGGCCCTTGGCTGGGGGCCAAACCACACACACCCGCTCACACAGTCCCCGCCCCCACCCAATGATAGGGGAGAGAATTAAAGAGGTAAATGGCAAAGAGAACTTGTGGGTTGAGATAAGGACAATTTAATAACTAAACTACAATAATATTGGAAATAATATTATGTACAAATATGCAATGTGATACACAGTGATACTGCCCCTCCCCACCTGATGACCAAAGGCCCAGCCCACTCCCAGCCGATGACCCCGGAGGAGGGAGGGAATGGGTGATACACAATGATACTGCCCCCCCCCCCAAAAGGCTCAGCTTGTTGCCAGCTAATGATCCCTAGAAACTGCACAAACGATCCCCCCAAAAAAGGGGGGGCAAAAGAGGGGGAGGGTGCGCCGCTCCCAGAGTCACTCATGGAACGGAGATAACGAGCGTCCCAGGCCGAGAGCTAACGGCGTTTGTGGTGGGGGGGAAGGCCTTGGGAGAGCGAATGCAGCTACCCGAAGCGAGATGATCCGGAGCCCAAGAGAAGCGAAAGAGAGAGATCTCCCGGAGGGGGTCCTCACCTATATACTGGGTATGACGTGCATGGGATGGAATAATTGGTCAGTCTGCTTCTCAGTCTTAACCTAAAAGCAAATCCCAAGCTAGAAGCCAGACTGTCTTTCCTCCCCGCCCCCCCCGCTCTGTCTGTGGAGAGGAGAGAAGCTGAATGTATTTGTCCTTGAGAGTATCCTAGCAATAACTATAAATGTTCCTTCTTATCAGTTTTCTCCTGAGCAGGAATCTAAAACATAGCTTCTTGCTAACTATTTATGAAGAGAAGGAAGAAAGAAAAAAAAAATTAACTCTCCTCTGCTTAATCCACAACACACAGTTAAAAATTAAAGGTAAACTACCAAAGTTAAACATGTTAAGCAGGCTTCTAAGTAAATATCAAGCCTAGACCAGAGATAATATGTTATATATGTGTGGCTGCTGAATTTTGCTCGATGAATTTCACACTTAACATGAGTCACTGTAGCAAAGTGTGTGTATGTCTTTCCTAAGAGAAAATTGTTACCTGGTTTTTGAGGGTCTTTTTCTTTAATCCTGAGAATAAAATGATGAACTTATTGAAAATAATACAGCTTTGCTGCAGGCATAATTTCCAGGTGTACTCAGCAGCTCTAAACTGACCATGCTCTCCTTATTGGCAATTGTAAAGTTTTCACTGCAGCAACCCTGTGCTAGTCCTGAAAACTTCTGAAATATCACCCGAGAGCGTTTTCTGCTGAAAAAGAGCAGCTTCTAAGTGATGAAATAAAAAGAAACCAGCTGTTTTAATAGTAGACCTGAAATTTTAATGAGGCTCTGGAAACAAAAGAAGAAAGAGACGTGGCCCATCCATTAATTAGTTAATACCTTTCTCTCAACTATACTGATTTCATACATGCTTCTGGACTGACGCATTTACAAACTATATCAGTTTGCTAGGAGCATAAATTTTGTGGTCTGTTTTTGACTGAAATTGAAAATGTGCCTTTTCCATAAGGCAGATGTACATCACTCATTAGCTGGTGGTATGTGCTCCCCAACCTGTCTCTGAGAGGACGGGCATCCCGGCAGCGGTGACAGTGCCCAAAATGACAGCGGTGGGAGAGCCAGCAGCACTGATCCCAGGGCACCCAGTCCCTGCAGAGCATCCTGCCGTGGAGGCACACGGCGGGGCCGGACCATGTTGTTTTTGGCTTTACAGACATCAAAATCCTCCTTTGCCCATAGACAGTGAAGGCTGATTTGACACATCTTTTATTATATTTCAAAGTTGAACCAAAGTGTTTACACTAACAGTTATGTTTCTGATAGTGGTTCTCTGCCACGATTTCGGTCACAACTGTCTTTCAAAGAGCATCCCTGACAAAGTGGTTTTTATTGGTGAACATGTTCCCTGACAAGTTCTTAAAACGCTGAAAGGGAAATAATGACAGTAGCAATTCAGAAAGAAAAGAATGACAGACACATTAATTGATATCTGTTTGGCTTTGAACAGTCAAAGATACTCCCAACTGCAATTTCCGTCAGGTCTCCATATGACAATGTTCTATCATAAATCCTTATATGTGTCCATTATACTCTTTAGAAAATGTCTTCATTCAAAACTGAGTAGACTGGTCCCATAGAGAAAGGTTATCTTTTCCCTTCTTTTTGAGGCCAACACTGCACTAACGAGGTTTGCATTCTAATTACTCTTCTTTAGGGGCCAGAAGTCCCAAAAAGAAAAAAAAAAATGCCAGCCTCCAAAGAGATGTAGAGAAGTACACCAGTATCTCCCCAGGAATCAACCCTCTCAGAGCCTGTTTCTCTTCTGGAAAATAGTGGCAACAATGTTTTTGTGACAAGCAAAATTCACAGGCAAAATGGACAGTTCAAGATACTCACAGCCTTATGTTTCCAACAAACAAGGAAGACAAGCAGGTGGCTTGAGATGTGTTGTGGTCTGATAAGCTTATCATAGGACTGGGGCCCTGGAGGATGTACCACAAGAGCTGGTTGTGATTCAGAACCCGAATAAAACATGAAAGTACTGTCTTTGAACTAAAACAAATTGCTTTTCCACAGACAGATCTTAAGTTTTTCACTCTAATTCAAATTTTCTTGTCTCTTCCTGGGACACTTCCATTTTATCCTTCTGACTAAATTTCAGACAAAAAAAAAATGACAAAGTATGTCAATACTATACATGCCAATAACAAATATGGAGGCAAATGATTCTATACGCTTCAGTATTCGTTTTGTATACCTGTCCCATGGGCTGGAAAGTGGCTATGTCTTGTAGATGCCAAACTTTTTGGCTTTGGGTCCAACATCACCGATACCTCTAGTCCTGATCAGGTATAGGATTTTCTAAGTGAGAGTTGTGAAACACAAATTTCATTTAAACCAGGGCTCTTAGGACCTTTTCCCTGTTTCTCTCTGTAGGTTTACACCTTAGCTCTGCAGGTCGGGAGGAAAAAAATCATTTTTTCTTTCTGCTGCTTGGCTGTCAGTGAAAGAAAAGGCTCTCTGGGTGACAAAGCAGGTCCCTGGGCCAGTCTTGGACCAAGACTGCAGGAAGCACCAGAGCACATCCTGCCCTGCAGCTCTTGTTTGCTTATTTGACAAGCCCCAGATTGCTGCACGTGGGAGTTGGCCTCTTCCCTTTCTGTCGTTCACCCTGTCGCTGTGTATTCCTCGCACAATACCAGTAATAGTTTTAGCACTTCTTACAAATCTTGGATAAATACATGATGTAACTGAGTGCCAAGAACCAGTCCTTGAGGGAGTTCACTGAAAGGATTTGGTGAAGAAGAATGATTTCAATTTACAATGACATTTAGAGACCTATCAGTTAGCCAGCTTTAATCACTTTAAAATATCCCTTCCAGAGCTTTAAAATAATTTCAATTTGTTAATTAAAGTGCCATGCAACATCAAGTCAAATGTCTTTCGTAAGTTGTATTCAACACTTTAGCCATCTCCACTCATATGACTCATAAAGAAAGCATTTAAATTTGATCTCCACAAACTTGCACTGACTGAACAATTACAGTTCCATCTTTCAGCTTTTTAATTACTAGGTCTGTAGCACCCACACCATTGTTTTGCCTGGAATATTTCTCAAACTAGCTTTCTTCATGTGTTTTGACTTACTTAAAAACTGCTTAAATTTAAGTAGAAGTGTCAATTACTGAACTGCTTCTCTACTTCTTTTTCTCTTCCTTTATTTTCCTCTTTTATAGCTTTATTTGTTTTACATTCCAGTTTAAATTTTTTTAATTTCTCAATAAAATTTTCATTTAAAGTATCTATAAAAATAGGCAAAACATTTTACAGCACTAGGATTATTAAATGTCAGTTGTGAAGACTACAAATGTTTTTCACTTAGAAGTGGGAAAACCAAGATTTTACAACTTTTCAGATCAGTGGTGATCCTTAAATAAATGTACACAAGCAATTGCTCTTTCTGGAAAAGTAAGTGGTCTGAAAAATCTTAAAACTTTATAGTAGAGACCGGAAATTATGTCTGCACTAGATATATTTTTTTGCAAAGGAGGAAGGTGAATTATATGGACTGTTAATAGTGCAACAAAACCTATTGATTACCAACAAAGCACAGCTTTGCAAGAAGCATCTGGACTTACCTGTGGCATCAAGTCTTTTATTTTTAAAAAGTTGCAGCTCTTCAAATACATTAAATTTGTAATCTAATTTATGATGTTCTGTCTTTTCCCTTCTTGGACAGAGATCATAACTGCACTTTTGTCTTGGAGCACCTGCTCCAAGATTAATATACTCCATGAAGAATCAAAAACAAAAACAAGAACAAAAAAAACCCCAAACAAAAAAAAAAACACCTCAAACCAAAACAACGGAGGGATATGTACTCCCATCTATGTTTAATCTGTAGCTATCATTAGCAGTAATAGCAGCTTGTTTTTCACACTAAAAATATAACAAACCATGTGCTTCCCGTTCTGACTGGTGTGTAAATAGAAAGTAACAAATTATCCTAGCACAGAAGATAATGAATATCATTAAGAATGAAAAGAAAAAAAAAAACTAAAACAACACACTCTCTTACATCCTAGTTAACTTTATGCTTAAGCCAGTATAGTGGTTGCTCTGCTGTTTTGGTGTTTAATTTAGTGTTACAAACTCTCAAAACATCTTAAAACTTTTCAACTTGAGAGCTGCCTGTGGGTACAGTGAAATGAAAGATACTGTACTATACAACCACCTAAACACTGTCAAGTGAATGAAAGTTTCATATCAGGACTAAGTTTCAGCATTTCATAAAATGACTTCTCTATCACTGTCATCCCCAGGTGACTTACATGCACCAACTTTGACCTTTTTCTTGAAAAAGCATCTGGTCAGGATTTATCATAGCACTTCTGAGAAGAAAAAAAATGTTGTTTCAAAAGTGGCATATGAAATTTCAGGGGATGTTACAATGCAATGCACAAAAAAAATCAACTTATGTTAGAAAAGTAGCTCTATTATTATTTGTAAAGTGATTGCCTGTGATTCAGTAGCTGAATGGTTTGAGAAAGTGGGTAGGTTTTCAGAAGGTATCTTAGAAGACAGGAATACAGATAGGGTGCAGAAATGCTCTTTCAAATCAGCTACTTAAACTGTGAACAGCACAACAAAAGTCTTAACATATTCTTAGATTTTCTAATAATAATAATAAGAATTTTTTTGTAGATTGCGTTCTCTTCTACTAAAGCATAAGCTAATTACCTTTTAGGACCTGCAACATACAGAAATGAAAAGAGTATTGAGAGGCAGAATTAAGATTATTGATAGATTTACCAACATGTCTCTTAAAATACCAAGGCTGGGCATATCAGCTTCTCTCCCTTTTGCATAAAGGATTATTGTAATTTACTCATCTAAAGTCTTTAAAGGCATATTAATTAGAAGACATCAGCTTGAATGTCTGTATTCTGAAACTGATTTGTCCCACCTAAATTTAGACCCTTAAGTGGAGAGCCTAAGCACTCAAGGCATATGGCAGATACTTCCAACAGGTGGTCCAGACCTTGGCTTGCCTAAATGGTCTTCTCAAGTACCTGTTTCTCTGCGCTAATAACTTCTGTTGCCTCCGTTGACTACTCCCTGAAATAAAACCAGGTCTAAACCCCAGCCTACCAAAACTTCTGTAAAGATAGACGTGTTCTTGCATCTTTGAAAATTTTTATACATCCTGGTCAGGGTGGGGAGCAGATGGGTGACGGCAGCCTGCTGAGGTGCTCCTAGTTGTGCCCAGACACCCTGGGGCTGCAGCAGCGGGCTGCGTCGTAACGACAGAGTCTGACGGGCATTCCAGTGTCGGAAAAGGAATTTAAAAGTCTGTTTGGAGATGAGAGGAAAAAGTAGAAATTAGAATATTGATAATTTTACTGGTCTCACTGCATGAGACATCTCACACCGATGCTTAGTGTGAGCTGATCACTTTAGCTGAATTTGTGTGGCTTTGCTTGCATACAGCTACTGAAGTTGTGTATTGCATAGGCATAACTTTGATGATGTCTGAAGGCTTTTGTAAAACAGGGAGCTTTGGAGGCACAGTCCTAATAGCACTGAGCAAATTAGAGTTCTTTGGCTAATCAGCAGATATCCTCTTGTGGACACCTTGCTACCATTGGGTTAATTAGAAAACAGCTGGCACTGGCTGGGGGGAAGAGGGAGGTCTAGGGAGACAGAGTTTGCCAAATCCCTATAACATTTTATTCTCTTTCTCTAACCTTTTAGCCTTAATTGCCATTTCAGGAAGTCTAACACAACTTAATGAGATGCATGTTTTCAGAGCTATACCCCTCCAGTAATAGGAAGTGGGTTTGCTTGGGTAAGTGTGTTTAATCCTCTGGGTTTTCCTGAGAACTGTTCAATTTAATTGGATTACACCAGGGGTCTGACTGGGTGCAATAAGGGCCCTCTTCACAGGCCTCTGATTGCTTCATATTGTGTTCATCCTCTTTTACTTCAACCAAGTGGTTATAAAATGTGAAAGACAGTATGTCTGAAGACTTGGTAAAATACAAAGTTTGCAACTAGGGCAGAATGTGCTCATTTCTGAGGGAAAACAGTTAAGGAGAAATGCGGACACATAATGTCCTGAAACATTAACCAAAGTACCTGACAGTGATACATTTTTTTGAATTTATGAACCAAGTTACCACATTATCTCGTGTTTAGAACAAGTACTTAATGGCAAAGATATCTGGAAAAAAATGAGCACAGCAAGAGTAAGATCAAGAGCACCTGGGTTTAAAGCTAGTAAGAAAGGACAGAGTAAGACAAAAAGAAAGAAGAGCTTAATAGATGCCAAGCCACACACAGAAACTTTCAACTGCCTGTCAGTTTGGTGTTGGAAGAGGAGCCCCTTGGGGAGAGAAACCTGAAGAAGTAAAGAATTAAAGCCTTCTAGAAACAACCACAAGTGAATATCAGAAGAAACATTATGTGGATCATGAAATTGTACAAAAAAATGTATGCAACACGGGTGGTTTTTAGTTCAACTCAGATGCAACCCATAACAGATTTAAAGGTGTGGTGGGTTAACCTTGGCTGGATGCCAGGTGCCCACCAGGCGCCTCTATCACTCCTCCTTCAGTAAAATAAAGGGGAGAATAAGATGAAAAACTCGTGGGTCAAGATAAAAGCAGCTTAATTAAAGCAAAGGCCAAGGCCACGCACAGAAACAAAAGGTAAACAAAGATGTTATTCTCTACTTCCCCCCAGTAAGCGATGTCCAGCCACTTCCCGGGAAAGCAGAGCTTCAGTGTGTGTAGCAGCTGCTCCTGGAGACAAGCACAGTAACAAATACCCCCCTCCTCCTCCCTGCCCTGGGCTTTTATGGCTGAGCTGAGGTCACATGGTATGGAACAGCCAATCCGGGTCAGCTGTCCTGGCTCCGCCCCCCTCCCCAGATGTGTTACACACACCCTGCTGGCTGCCAGGGCAACACTCAGCACTGGGAGGGCTGCTGTGGGGATACTGACTCCATCTCAGCCAGACCCAATACAAAAGGTTTTAGAACATGGTGTGGAAGCGACTGTACTGAAGCACTGGGAACATGAATGGAGGGAGCTGACGCATGCTGTGGTGTGGGCAGATGATATATCTCAATTTTTGGATGAGGATTTCAAGGAGGAAGTCATCCATGTGTTGTACTGCTTTCTTCCCTCTCACCTCCCAACACCACCCCCCACCTTCCTGCACAAGTAGCCATAGTCACACACACACACACCATGCTATTGCAGCAGTTACTGAAGAGAAATAAAGGAAACAAGACTGTCCTTGAGAAGAGAAAGTATTCATATCTTACACTGCAGGATGGGGTTGGGTATTGAAATAAAGACTCTATGAGATTTCAAACCATTCCCAGTATTTTCTAAACTTCACAACAATGCTGTTGAAAAGTAAAGCTTGCAATGAAGTTTCAGGTGAACAGTTTTGAAGTTACTGCACCACTGCCTGCAAGGTTAAAGCTGGTGTCCAAAGCAATCTGAGTTTTTATCTCAGGGTCAGCGCGTCTTGATGGCTAGAAAGCAACCTGAAGAAAAATGCAATAAGATAATTTTTTTAAAAACAAACACACAGTTGCAAATATGGTGGAGATATGAAATCATAAAGTACTGAGTCTCTTTAAATGCTTTCTGGTCCTCAAATTTATTATAGGTGAAAGAAATGACAACTCAGTTGGAGCATACTCTACTTCTTGCTGTTCAGCTCCTTCCTACTGTTATTTCTGGGTAATGTAAGGAAACCATCTACTGTAAGCAAGGGAAAGTTGCTTAAATGAGGAGGAAGAAACAAATATGAGGACAAAACAATGTGGTTGTTTTTTTTTTCCTATAGCCGTGCATAAGTTCTCATAGAAGCACCAAGTATTTGGATCTACCTACTCCTACTACAAAATTGATAGCAACTTGTATGTTCATTATGCTAAAGCTGTACAATAGCCTAGTACATTCCTGAAAAAATTTAATTTTGTCCTGTGCATGGCAATTACAATGACATTGTCACCATGGCAAAGACTGTCAGGCCCATACAAATAAAAAAAGTCATTTGATACAGTTAAGATTGATCAGATGAATGCTGTGAAAGTCTATAAAGGATTGATACAAAAACCTGAGATAAATTGGAAAGTCAAAGGAGTAGGAGAGGAGAAAAAATTAATGTAGACAACATTTGGAACAAAAAGCAAATTTTGAATAACAATTATAAGACAATTAAAAAAAGAGAAATTTGGAAAGGAAGACATGGTTATAACCTTTTTCTTAAGAAAAGTGTAAACAGTTTATATTTGAAAATGTGACAGTAGAGGTCATTTATCATGTTTTGACATGAGACTAGAGCAAAAGAGAAAAAAAAAGAAAAAAACAAATTGATAGCCTCTGGTTGAAAAAATACATAGCAATATATAGGAGCTGTAACCACAAAACTACATGAGAAGAGATGAGCAAACCAAAGCAAATTGTTGAAGTTTTGAATTAGTAAATTTAAGCTCATTACATAAGAGAAATAAATCAGGATACTTATTAGTTTTGTGGTTAAGGCACAGCATTATACTGTATTTCCAGCAGGAAAAAAGGAAGAATTTAGAGAAAAAAAAAAAATCGATCTTTGGCTAAATCTGTGTGTGGTAAATAGAACAGGATTGCAGATGTGAGTAGGACTCTTTGCAATTGTGTTCATAACCTAATTAAGGTGGTAATTAGGACACAGGTAAAACCACAAAAGGAAAAAAAAAGGATGTTAAATTTCAAAGAGTGAGTCTTAGAAGAATGTAAAAGCACAGGATGAAATCAAGCAGGATAAATCAATAGAGATAAAGGACACAGAGGGAAATGGAAAACATTCAAAGATAAATTAATGTATGCCCAAGGGTTATGCATGCAATCGAGCTAAAAATACACCAGAAATAAAGAAGGCTAATGTTGATGAACAAAGAAGCACAAACCTGAAATTATATACTCTAGCTATATCCAAGGGACTGTATAAAATTAACACAGCTGAAAAACAAAAGGTCGGAAATGAAGCTAATAGTATATTTAACAAATAGCAAGAATATATTTTCCATTAAAAAATATATACATTTCTCAAGGAAGAAAATAAAATATTCTTGGATGTGGGAATAATAATAATAAGATAAAGACCAAAATAATTACAGGGAGCAGGATATTAAGTGTGAGATGCTGAAAGAAATAACAGAAACTGTCAAAGATATTTTGGACTCAGAGCAGAAACTGTTGTGCAAGAGGACTGCAACTCTGATATTATTTACTTTTTACAATACTTCGGTAGCATACTGCAAAGGACTATATGAAAATCCTAAAGGTAGTTCTAAATGCCTCTTGTAAATTCAGCCATTTAAACAGCCAATTTATGGGTGCTTTCATAGGTAGTGCGTACATTATTGGGAAAATGACCTCTTGTTATCATTGATTTCTGTCCTGATTTTAGATCCAACACCTCCTTAGAAAAATAGCAATAGAAAATTACAAATAGCACAAATCCTCAGAGATACACTGTGTGCCTGCTGTGTACAGAACTCTGACTAATATCAGGAGACGTTAGGAGAGCTCAAAGCCTTCAAAAGTTGCAAGTTAGCAGATTGAGAAAAACTTCAGAAAAAAATAGAACTTCATTTCGAACAAGTGTGTTAAAGGAAAACAGTGCCAGATTTGCCAAAAACCATACTAGAATTCAAAATGGTGAATCGGTCACGTCTCTGTGTGGTAACGAGCATGGCCAAAACCCAGCCTGCCCGAGTCAAGTTTTTCAGTGAGGTCACTTAAGATCTTCATTTTCCTGAGATTTCCTTTTCTCCTTCCCCCACACATAAAGGGAGCCTCTGTACTGGGAGAGCTGAAAAAGGATCACAACTTCCACACTTAACTGAGGCGCCTAAAGTTGTGGGAGGGTAAATCAGGTTCAAATATAGTTTATTACCATAATTACAAAAAAAATTGCTCTCTATACATAATAACAAAATGAGAAAATCAAGTTACTAACTACCTGAATTAAGTTGATAATGCACTGCAGTATAGTAGGTAGAATGGATCCGGTGAGATAGCTGGATAATTGAGTAATTGATAATCATTTTACACCAGTAGTTCTTACTTGCTGCAGCCCATAAACCGTCTTTCTGTAATTTTGCCAACTATACAACCCTTTTTTTTTTTTTTAACCAAGTCAGGGTATATCTCGGTTTGACAGAAATTCTGTTCATCCTTGATTAAAAATAATTAAAAAGCTAAAATATAGGGCAAGAAAACTTCATGTGCTAGGAAGCAAGTGTTCAGAAATCTCCTTACCTGGAGGAAGAAGGAGAGGGAATTAAGTTTGTTTCCATTTTGAACCTTATCCTCTTACACTTTTTTGTCATTTTTGTTAATGTACAAAAAAAAAAAATTAGATCTTTTTTCAGAGCTGAAAAAATAAGAAATTAAGCTTATAAAACTATCTAATGAAACTCAGAAAAGGGGGAGATGGAGGATATTAGGAAACCCTTTCCAGACGACAAAAGAATCCAAACCAAGTATTCATATTACCTAACACTGAGAGCACCTAACGTTAGGGTGAGATGAACTCTGCCTCAGCAGTGTCTGTTTCCCTTCATAGACTAAGGGGGAAAGGATGACAAAATAAATCTGTGTTTTGTCAGAGGTATCTCAACTGTAAATTTTTCTGAGATGACATACCCAAGCCAATTTCTTCTGGGCAGGGCAAGTGTTCAGACCCACTGACTGAGCAACTGTCTTTCATCTTGTTTTCCATAACAGCCAAATGACACTTTTCCCTTTATTGTAAGATTTGTATTATCCACTTCAACCCTAACATTTTTCACAAGATTTGACATAGTAGAAAATCTGAAGCACACAGTTTAAGAGTTCATACTTTACTCTCCCCAAAGTACCACTGATGCTTTGTAAACATGAACCATGACCTTACTGTACAGGTCTTTAAAAAATGTGAGAAAGTGCAAATGGTTTCCTTGAATAAAGTATGCCATTATAATATGTAATAGTAAATTGTAAATTATTATTTGACTTTTTTGTAGTGTGAACACACCTGTGATGATGTAGACAATCAACACTTTTCTTTGAGCTGTGCTGGTCAGAGAAGAAATGATTACTGAGTATTATTCACGGTCACAGGATGAAGCAATTAGAAAGTCAGTGTACCTAAGTGTGATCTATTAGTGCAATGGAAAAGAAAACTACACCCTGGGATGCACCAGTAGGAATGTTTTCATTAGGGAAAAAAATAATCAAACCAGTAAAAGCCAGTTTGTAGTCAGGAAAAAAGGGTCCAAAATGGACCTGGTAGGGAATAGTTGTGAGTACGCTCCAGCTCTAGGAAGAGCTACAAAAATGAAGAATGGAGGAGAGTAAGAAGATGTTATTGTTCTCTTTATCAGTGGTGGATTGACCCGGCCAGCAGCTAATTACCCACCCAGGCACTCACTCGCTTTCTCCCAGCAGGATGGGGGAGAAGATTGCAAGAGCAAAAGCTGAAAACCTCCGGGTGAAGATAAAAACAGTTTAACTGATGGATCAAAGTTCTGTGTGCAGCAAAGCAAAATAAGATATTCATTCACTGCTTCCCATCGGCAGTCAGATGGTTAGCCATTTCCAGGAAAGCAGAGTGTCAACATGTGCAAAGATTACTTGTGAAGACCAACACCGTAACCATGAATGTCAATCCCTTCCTCCTCCTTTCCTTGAACTTTTGTTGCTGAGCATGATGTCATATGGTATGGAATATCCCTTTGGTCAATTAAGGTCAGCTATCCCAGCTGTGTCCCTTCCCAGCCTCTTGCCCACCCCCAGCCTATTTTTGTGGGGGGGCAGCATGAGAAACCAAGAAAGCCTCAGTGCTATGCAGACACTGTTCAGCAATACCCAAAACACTGGTGTGTTATCAGCACTGTTTTAGTCATCTGAAACACAGCACCCTATAGTCTGCTGTGAAGAAAATTAACTCCATCCCAGCCAGACCCAGTACCTTAGGTGAGAAACAAGCTTAAGGAAAGAAAAGAGAAATTTAAGTTAAGCTGAAGGATGATGATACAAGAATATATTTTTTCTGAGAGTTGAAGAAGAGCTTTGCAAAATTAGAGCACTGAATTTCTGGAATTGCTTTACACTGAAGTAGTGAGGAAAAAAATTAGTTTCTTTTAGGGTGCAGCCTGATAATTTTGTGAAATTCATTATATCATGAGAGTCTTGAAATACCAAATCTCCGTGACCCACATCTCTCCCAGTCCTTTGTTATTTGTTGTTTGCAGAAGTTTTTTTTTAAAGAAATATAATTAACACCCAAAAATTGCTTTTACTCCCTTTTATCTTCAAGAACAATAAACAAACAGTAGATCTGAAGCACCATGTCCTCAGGTAATTTTGAGTTAACTAAGCTACTTCATATCTGTTATCTCAGACACTGACTGCTGTTTAGCTGAGGTAACATGGCTCATAATGGTGTGGGAAAAGCCACCCATCAACAAAAGTAAAATATTCTGTCAGTTAGCATGCACTGGGCTCCCTGCTGCTGCAGCTTGCCAATAGTTTAAAATGTGTTTAGGTGTATCTGCAAGGACTGCAGGTCAGATATAATCTAAAGGCAAAAGAGCAAAGGAACCTCCATCCCAGACAGTGTGTGAGCAAAGTCCACTTCCACACAGCTGATGCCTAAATAGCATGCAGCAAGATGCTCCTTGAGATAGTCCACCCAGTCGCATCTCCATACTGATTCCCAGCTCAAAGCAGGGATGGAAACCATCTTTTTTTCTATCTTCTGAAGCATGCAGTTTGTCTCTAGTGGTTCTAGACAACTTCGTTCTGTGCACTCAGTCTATTTACAGTAGTTGCAATAGGCTGCAGCAGTTTAGAGTTTCTTCAGTGGAAGATGGAAATACCTACTCCTCACTGCAGAGAGAAACACTTCTAAACTACTCCTTAAGCTCTCTGACAGTGTCCTCGTTCCTCAGTGACTCCATCTTTTCAAAGGGAGGTGATGAAGCATATAATTTATAAGATGTTCTAAGGGGGGCATCACATGTTTTTAAGAGGACATTTGGAGGAAGAGAAATCATTAGGGCTGTTTTGTGAGCAAAACCTGACAGCCAAACTGAACTAATCCACAGATGCTCAGGGTGGGGGCTTAGGGAGGTGTCCATGTTTTTCATGATTTCTATATTTTTAGAAAGCAACATTTTTAAAAATACTTTGCAAAGTTAAAAAAAAAAAAAAAGGCTGCGTAGCTCTTCATCCCTTTGTTTTTGAGAACTGAATTGAAGTGAGGTAGGAATTTCCTATGAAGTCTAGCTTCTGCCAAAGGACTTCATTAATATGCCTCAGAAAAAGCTTACTGCTGCTTCCTTAGAAAAGGGCATTGTAATATCAAGAGAAAATGTATTCCTCTCATATTCAAAAACAGGACAATGAGATCATCATTCTGATTGAAACTGAATACAACAGGTTTTGCCCTGGGATTCTTTTCTGCCTGATAAGCACTCACAAGAAATTTGTTTAAAAAGGCTACATAAAACCTCTCTGAATTAGATTCTCCTAGTAGTTTTCCCTGGATTAATACTTCTCTCTGCTCTGAAGTGCTGCATATTCTTCATATGCTTTGGAAAATCTGCACTGGAAGGAGTGAGAGATGCTAGAATTTGCACCCTGGCACTCTTCCAGAGATGTTGGTGCCCCCCCCTTTCCAGAGCACAAAGACTGGCTGAGACTTCAGACAAAAGATTCAATCCATCCTTCTCCTCATTGAGAGTACCTCGAGCAGATGTTCCCTTTGATTTTGCTGCTGGTTCACAATCAGCATGAGGATTACATGCTGATGTTTAACAGAGGGGATCACTCTTTCCTTTGTTTTCAGCTGGAATAACAAGGCTGAAAAATCAGTCACAAATGCATTTCTTAATTTTGGGTTTTCCCTTAATCTCCTATTCTCTAAAACAGATAATTCCAGAAACATGACAGGTGGGTAATGCTTCTAGAAGTTTTTTTCTTTGTACTGGGATGCATCAGCTTCAAGGGGTGTAAGTTTTACGCCAAGGAAAAGTCATACCCACAACAAAGGAAAAAGCCTGCTGTACCTATCATGAATGAATGCAATAGAAACATTTCTCAAAAAAAAAAGAAAAATAAGTTATCCCCTTAAAGAGATATATTTTATACGGTCACATATATGTGGTACAGAGAGTGATAATATCATGTAGCATTTTAGATCTCAGATCTCTCAATAAATCTATGGGGAGATCAGTGTTGCACGCAGAAATACCTAGAATTCCTTTTTACAGGATCAGATTCGCAAAGCTTCATGTTCCCCTGGATATGTGTGTGACAGATACTACGTCTTCTAGTACAGTAAAAAAACATTTAAATTCAGGGTAGGCTTTGTTTCATGTAAACATTTCCCTTCAAGCATGTCGTTTAGCTTTCTCAACAACTTATGTATGACCGGTCATTGACTGGTTGCTCCTTTGGAAACCTAGTTTTGAGTTACTGATGTTTGTTAATGCTCTCTCAACATTTCAGTACCCAGAAGAATCTATCAGAAAAGAGAAAATGTTAGCAAAACAAAAACAAGGCACAGGAACAAGCTTCCTAACACAAAAGCTCAAGAAGTCCCCTCAGGAGCTAAGCCAGATCCCTGGCCAAATTAAATGCTGTATCGAATTCCAAGCTGACATATTAATGGCTGTTGATGTGGGGTTTGATAAAAGAGTTTCATGCAATAAGATGTAATCTTTAAGATTCTTTTCAAGTGTGTACAGTAAATAATTTAGTTTGTCTTTGGTTCCTGTACTCCTAAATGGGCAGCAATGCTCATTGGTAGTCAGGTTATATTCTACCTTCTCTGCGTCTGCTCCAGTACAACCCTTTCATCTGTAGAAACAGTATAAAGTAAGGACGTCCTATCATATGCTCCTCTTCAAAACCATTTTAACCTCATTGTTGAAAAAGAATAGTATAATTTAGAGATGTTTTAATGGCTTTTGAGCAGCCTTGCTGTATAGCATATTTGGGATGGAGGAATGCAGACTGCCCACTATGGAGCTTTGGGTCAGGAGGCTCCCTTTGTAGAGACTCCAGACCAGTAATGTCTGGCTGCCTTGGAAGTCAGATATTTTATTAAATCCTCCTCAGGTTACCCCTCCGCTAGGCAAACATTCCCAGGTGAGAAACAACACTGTCTATAGTAGTAAGTGTGGATCCCTTTGGTCAGTGCTAACAAGCACTCTCACATTCAATTCTCCAGCATGATTTGGCTGATAAGCTCCAGAATTTTTTCCCAACTTGCATGCAGCCACAAAAGAAAGCCTTGATGCAGCCCGTACTAGGCTGGCATGTCCCACTGACCAGTTATGTATAGATCATGTTTCAATGCCCTGACATCTGGACCCTTAGCAAGGATCTGGCATTATCCTGTCTCCCAAATATTAAGTCAGGAGTCCAGGAGTTTGGGGAAGATCAGACCTGTAAGTACTTCCAGGCAGGCACCTACTACACAGTCAAGAGTGCTAGCTGGAGGTACCGGCCTCCTTAATCCTTTAGGTGGGCATCTCCCATGGGAATGACTGCTGCAGTGCCCAGCTCCTGAGGGACAGGCATACATCTGAGCAGTGCCTGCAAGCAAGCACCCACTTTAATCCATTTAGGAGGAAAATCAGAGTGTCCTGTCTCTCCACGACAATTTATTCTTCAGAATGTTGTTTCTTCAGGAAATTTCCACAGCTGAAAACAGAAGATGGGCTAAAACATTCCTGTGTGACATGCATGTCTGTGTTTTAAGAGGCATTTGGACAATGCCCTTAATAACATGCCTTAACTTTTGGCCAGTCCTGAACTGGTCAGGCAGTTGGACTAGATGATCAATGTAGGTCCCTTCCAGCTGAAATTGTCTATTCTATGCTATGCTATGCTATGCTATGCTATGCTATGCTATGCTATGCTATGCTATGCTATTCTATTTTACATCAGATGAAATGGAAATTTGTAACATGATTAAAAGAAGTTTTAAGAAAAACTAAATGCTCTTGTTATTCTCTACACCAGAAGAATACTTCCATATACGTATTTTAGCCAGAAACTGGTTTTTTTCGCTGAGAAAAAGTGTTTCTTTCCGAAACGTTAGTTGAAAAGTATACCCAAAACCCAGCCTTGTTTCAGACAGGAATTTAGCATGAGCTGGCCACAGGGGTGGTAGGGCCACAGGTAAGGAGGGTAGGGATACCTGAGATATCAAAAAAAATTCAACAAGCATAAGACAAAGACAGTCAGTGACCAGTATCACTGTCATACCCAGCAAGGCAGGTAGACCCCATCTGACTTCAGCAGAGCCATTCAGTTGTCTCTGTCCCAGACTGCCACTCTAGCAGTGTGTACCAGCTTGGGCACAGCACCAGACCCACGCTGGCTCTGTACATTAGTTCCATTCTGCCTCAGCAATAATCCTTGGACCAGGAGCACTGCTGGAAAACAGCGCAGAAACATGGAGAAAGAAAGCTCTATGAGCTATCATGCTGTGCCAGTCAAACTCTTTATGTCCTCTCCAAGCCAGCCGTGCCAGACTTGGACTAGCTTCACGCAGAGCCGTTTGGTTGACTCTGCATGGTGCAGGGAGACCAAGTGGTGTTAGTTTAGGCTCTGTAAAGTGTCTGAGCTGCTTCTGGGCCAACCTGACCCTGGAAACTATAGTCACCTTCCCACAGTACTGTATATTAGTGTACAAGCCTTGCCAGACCAGACCTGGCTCTGCAAGGAGCCAGCTCAGTGTCCCTGTATCTGCAGTTCAGCTAATGCACGACTTGTAAACCACCCACAAATAACTGAGAGTCGATGGGGTAGAATTCATTTCATCCGTGTAAATTCTCATTAATCTGCAATTTCTGAGCAGGAAACTGGGGGGAGGGAGGAGGAGTAAAGGACATTTTACTGAAGTGAATCCAAGCGAAACATTAAGAAAGTCATTGCATTAAATTGCAGGAATAATACATGAAGCAGGATGGTCTTGGAAATTAAACAAACCTCTGTTCTCATAGGCTGTGGTATGAATTATATCCAGTCATTTTCTGTGTGGCTTCTTTGGTTGGGATAAGTGGAAGAAACTTACCACAAGAACTGGAATAAAGTGGATTCCTTATCACAACTGTCAAACCAAAAATAATCTGGCCAAATGCTGCCACTCATTTAATGACAAAAGTTCTGAAAATAATTATTGAATTTATTATTGAACAGTTCTTCTCTGCTCAGCAGAGCTGCTTTACACAATCACTCAATTATGTCATTTTTGCATGTATATGGAAATAATTCAGTCTTCAGTGGTATTATTATTCATTCTCAACAGTGTATTTAAGTGCTTTGCAATGTCTTTCACCTTAGTACAGGGAACATACATACTTTTCCTAGTACCCACTGGCAAGTCCTATTTGGTGTGGCATAACTAGCCAACTGATTTTTAACAGGTGGTGGCTGGGCAACTGTTCTCAAAAACACTCAATAAATGGCAGTGTAATTCCTGTTTCCATGGGGATGTGGCACCGAAATAAAAACATTATCTTATATGAGTCAGGCAACAGACCTCAAAGGGAACAGAAGAGAACTTCTGGGAAGTTAAGATATAGAAAAGGATTGACTGGAAAGGCAAAGTTGCTAATTATAAAAAGAAAAAAAATGCTTAGGTTTGCTGATCCTTTATGAGAAGTGACTCAGTTGCTAAGAATATATCTGACATTTCATAGGGGCCTTGTCTGTTTATGCATCATAAAAGGGAGCAAATATGTTATTTATACTTTAAAGCATCCAAATGGCAACACCTTTGTGCCCTAAAGAAATTCTGGAGAAAGACGAAGAAAACAAATATATTCCTTTTCTTGCTTTGCCATGCTACTTAAAAATGCCTGTCCTGAAAAGAAGTGATAAAGTCACAACAAGCATTCAATTGCACTGAATTCCTGGACAACAGCCATTCCAACAACAAGCCACTGTTATCGTGGTGAGAGGAGTTACATGTATTCATATGCCAGCAAGGTGGTGTTCTGTGAAGGTACCAATAAAAAGGGGAAAATATCTAAATAGAGCTTTGCCAGTACATATAGTGTAACTTTGAAAAGTAGCCTCCAAAGTTTATTTTAGAAGTATTTGCACGACATGGATTGCTTATGTTAAAGTAAATCCAATCCATAAGAGCTCACCTAAAAGTAAATTAGGGATTTGTGTTCCAGTGTTTCTATTCTCAGTCAAATCAATGGTCAGACTCATTCATTGGCAGCATATTTATGAAGAAAAAGTAGGTATTTTAGAAATACCTATAGAAACACCTGCAGAGCTAGAAACACCTGTCTTGATATCTCTGAACGGACGAAGCCTCCTGCTGTGGATTATTTGTGGGGCACTCATTTTGCACTCTTTCCCGAAGGAAGACATAAGGCTTGAGTGCTAATGAGTTCCTGCAATTCCCATAACTGATATAACAGATGCAAAACCCCACCCGAAACAAACATTTGGCTACAGGAATAGCAGGAAGAATCATCTGCTTTTTGGTAAATGAAGCACTGTTCAGTATTTCAGTGCAGGAGGAGAAAAAACCCAGTAATAATGTACAAAAGATGCAGCTATTTTAAAGCAATAATGAACAAGGAAAGCCGTGTCTCTTAAGAAATACAACTCAAAGCAACTGTGAAAATGTTTCTCACACATGCTGACACTAAAAGTAAAACCTTTGGATTTCATGTACAACACAGCAGCATGATGTAGCTTTGTGTTTAGGCAATGCTGCTGCTGGCTGGGAACATTTCTATGAAAACATACAAAATTAGATTAAGAGATAATTGGAAAAAGCCATTTTAACTCATCAGACAATTATTTTTCAGCTCGAATATGACAACCAGGAAAGTTTTAACCCAGCAGTTCGTCTAGCAAAGGTGTCATGACTTTCATAAGAGCTCTGGGAAATGTATCATTTGTGTATAGCTCTTAGCACTTTTTCACTCATTGGCAATACAGTTACTGAGATCCTGGCGATCTGGAAGAACAGAACACTATGCAATACTTGAATTGCTATAAATTCAGTTCTGATGAGTTGCTTTACTAACTTCTGATACTTTACAACATGATCCTTGCCAGTGTGGAGTTTTACGTGATCAGAAAAAATGTCAGTGCTTGAAAGGAGGCATATGAATTAAGGCAAGTGTCTTAGAGAGCTATTTGGTTTGCATTAGGAGAAAGGATTTAAAAAAGAAAGCTGTAGTTACAGCCTTAATATTTGATTTGTAAGAACTTCTACCTACTTCTTGAGTAGTTTTCCTAAACCCTCATTGAGTTCAGTTGCTGTTATTTTTTCCAAATTCCTTTGGGCTCCTGAATTCCTGCTGCTTCAAACAGAAACCTGAATTATTCTCAGTTCAGACTAGATATTAATTTTGCCATTTATTATCCACTTCTAAAGACACTGCTTTTAGTAGGTCGTCCTTTGTAATTTATTTTCTAAAGGAAGCGATTTAATTTAATCTTCTGTGAATTCCTGATACTGGCTTAAATTGAGCAGAAACTAAAATAGAAGGCAGTAGAAATAGGGTGAGGGGAGCGGGACATGGGGGATGGAACACACACAGGGGATGTATTTTCTTTCTTGATTCCAAACCATCCTCTCATTGACTACTAATTAGCTTCTGTTTCAGTTTAATTTTCATCTATTATTTTTTTGTATTTGCATTTGCCTGTGCTTCAGGACCATTATTCAGGAATACATCTCTCAACACTTCTACAGGGACGTCATCCCGGGATCAGCTGATTACTTCAGCTCGCAGCATGATGGAGGCCTGGCCTCACATCCTATCCTCACAGGATAGAAAAAAAATATGTTCTTAAATATGGTCTAAAATAACGGGGAAGTGAGAGGAAAGTTTAAAGGAGTCCCACCTTTTATAAACACAGTATCGTTAGCTGCCTCCCCATCATCTTAACAGTTTGCCCAAAGCCCATCTTCAGCTCCTTGTCCTTCCACACACTTCCTTCATTTTTCCTCACCTTCTCCAAATCAGGAAACCAACCTTGTTTCTGTTTTCCCCTCTGCTACCAACCTCCGTTTTCTCCCCTTACTCCAAACCCAATTCCCACGCTCCCCAGCATTGCACCATGCACTTGCCAGCAAGCAAGGCAGGGTCACTCCCCGGTCCCAGAGCTGCCAGCTCCTCAATGGCCACTGATAACTGCCATCTGCAGGTTCTGTTCGTGACACTGTCACTAGAAATACACAATTTCTAACCCCAGAAATACTGGTCCTCAAGCAGGTCCCTTGAGTGCCTGGCCAAGAACAGCTCCTGTTACTCTAGGTATCGCCTATGCAGACAGTAGTGTTTACTTTCCCTGGGCAGCCTTTATGTTCATGGAAAAAAATATACACTTCAGGGGTGTGATGCATCATATCCTAGCATTGGTGTCTAAAATAGATGAGATGAGCTGGTGGTCCTGTGCAACCAGGACAGCTTTAGTAATCCTCACAGCATGCACATTCCTCTGTAATGGGGGTCACTGGCTCTGGTATAGGACTGTTCCGCTCTGCCTACAGCATCATCTAATCAGCACAAAGCTGTAACTGTTCAAACTGCTTCTTATGAGCTAAAAGTAGAGGGGAAATGATGCAGACGGACATCTACTGCTATTTGGTGTCTTTATTTTACTCTTCTGAAAGGTGCAGTTACAAGGTTCAGTTGTCTTAATGTAGGAAAAATCCTTTTGGTTTGGTTTGTTTGCTGGCGATACTACCTGCCCTAGTAAACCTATGCCTAACTGCCCTAATTTTGACTTCAGAATATATAGTGGAAAGCAAGAGCTGCAATGAACCATTCTACAATACAAAATAAAGATATGACTATATCTATGCCCACTAGCTTGGCTATAGTTTTGATGATACTGCAAAAATATGTCCTGCTCCTGAATTCTATGTATCAATGTTGCTTTTGCAGCATTTTTGCAACCCTATTCTGACTATTTGGCATAATTTGGAATTGTTCATAACATATATAATAGAAAGTACATGTTAAGAGTGTCTCATTCATTTTTTTTCCGACAACAAAGACTTGTGAGTGAGTACAGGCAGCAGTTCAAGGGCACACAGTATAACAATGCAGAAGGAAGGAACTGAGAAATGACATTTCATTAGTTAATGAATTCAGTCAGTGATTTTATGCTTACAATGTCTGTGATTTCTTTGAGGCTGTTCCAGATATGCAACTAAGCCACGATTCCTCATTCTGTCCTGTTCTTTCACTTGCAATGCAGTCTTCTTCTATGAAATAAAGATCAAATACAGCTATAGTAGTCACTGTGGTTTAAAACTGAGCTGGGGGGCATCAGGAACAAGAGTGCATATCTGTCTATAACCTGTGCTGTTAGCTGTCTGTAGCAATGGCAGTGAGACGTAATAGAGCACCTGGTAACAGCCATTGCTCAGTCGATTACTTTAGTGAATTAAAAAAAAAGGCTGTAGCCTCTCTTGTCCTCAGATTTTTTTAAAGAGGAAATATCTTCTTTTTTTTTGTCTCTTTTGGTTTTAAAGAGTAGAACTGCAAAAACTACATGTATGAATCAAACTAAGTAGTTTACTAAACTATGCCAAGAAAATAATTTAGAGGTTGTTGGGTTTCTCTCTAGGTAGTCTGCCTACGTGCTTCCTCTGCTTCTTTCTCATGCTGAATACTGCCTATTAAATGAAGGAATGCAGAATATTGTGCTAACAACATTATTGCTTTTTTTGCCACATTTTGTAATGCTTGCAGATAGAAGGGATTTTTTACATTTTTAGGGGGAAAAAAATCACAAAGAGGATGGTCAGACACTGGAATAGGTGGCCCAGAGGGGCTGTGGACCTTGTTAGGTCTCCCTTCTTAGAGATATTCAAAACTCAGTTGGGTTTGGCCCTAAGAACCTGAGCTACTTTTGAAGTTGGATCAATCCTCAAAGATACTCCTAATGACCTCCAGGTGTGCCTTCAAATCTCATTATTACTAGGAATAACAGGTTAGTGTGTGTTTTAAGCAATTTCCTTGGAAGTGGTGGTTCACTAAAACTCTCAAAGTTGAGGGAAAGTCAGGCTATTCAGATGATTCTTAGACATATTTTGCTTAGGTGTCGGGTTTTTTGTTTTATTTTTAAAAAATATTATCTGTGGGCTGTAATTTTTAGTGCAATTGATGGTGAGAAACTTGGAAAGCTCTTTATCTTACTTGTTCCTTTGTGTAGTTTGGGGTTTGTTTTTGGTATGTAAGTTGTGGTCTTTCGTATTCCTTAAACTTTGAGGGGAATTAATCAAACTAAATATGGATTGCTACATATTTAAGATGGGCATCTTAAGCTTATTTTAACATTGATATTACAATGTAGATCAACTCATTCTAGTAGAGATGGCAAAAATAACTCAAATGTATTGTGCTTTCAAAGTGTTTGTTTCTGCCAAATAACAACAGAAGCTGCTTATATTAATTGGTTAGTTCAGCTCTGAGCATTTACACCACAGATGCCTGAAGTTAGGTGAAATGGATTCTATCTAAGGGTTTGGGTATTGTTTAGAATCATTGAATGGTTTGGGTTGGAAGGGACCTTAAAGATCATCTAGTTCTAACCTCCCTGCCATGGGCAGGACAGAACCACGTGGCTTGGGAAACTGTGTGTTCTGTGGATATTTCTAAGCCTCTGTTGCTTAGTTTTCTGTAGCTGCCAGGGTGATTCATCCTCAATTCAGGAAGTCTTCGGTCAGAGGTCATAGTAAATCATGTTCAGGAGCAATTTTGCTGAAAAATTCTATTTACCATTCTTTCCCTTGGGGCATAAGGACTGTTGCGTGTTTTAGAAAAAGGTCTTGATTTAGAGATGCTGAAGACCGAACACACTACTGAAGAACAGAGTTAAAGATTTTGGGATTTTTTTATTTAAAGGAAAAATACTCTGCACTCTGCATTCTAGCCTTCTGAAGAAGCTTTTCAGCAGGAATTTAGGAAAGGACTCTGCTTTTGACTCACTTTATTGGTATGTCTGTTGGAAAAATAAGATGTCCAAGTATGGATTGTCTGACCATCATGCATGTAGTTGCAAGAGTCCTTAGAGAATATTAATGTGGCAGAGAAAGGCTTAGAAACTGGCTGTCTTCCAAAATGATACTGTCTCTAGCTTTTCTTTGATTGCACCATCAGATACATCCACTCTCTTTTCCACTATCGGCCTTAGATAGTTGTAATTTCTGTAAATTTGAATACAATCAAACCCATGAATGTAGGAAAGCTGGGAGTGTATCTCAAAGTTTTGTGGTCTTTTGGGGTGTTGGAAACATACTTAGGTTATTTGCAGAAAGTTGTTAATTTTAGCTTTGCTTCCATTTCAGAAGATATCTTATGTCCTTCTTCTATTTCTTTGCTTTTTTCCATGCTGGCAGCACTGAAGCTGTGCAAATTCTTCGTTGTAAAATGAAGAAATAAATGAAATTTTCCTTGCTTCACGTTTCCATACATAACTGAAAATTGAACCCAGATAAATCAGAAAGAATCCTTCCAGTGAGGATTTAGGTTGAGAATCACGTGGAGAGCAATGGCACAGGTGTGAAAAGAAACCGTGCTTGTTTTCACTCAGCTCCATATTAAAATAGAAGTTTGCAGGATGCCTCTGATCAGGAATTTAGAATGAAACAAAACAGCTGTCTAGCTTACTGGAAACTGAATCCACTGAGTGTTAGAAAACTCTAATAGTCCTCCTTCTTCCTTTCAGCTACTCATAAATTTCATGTTTTTACCAAGAAACATGTAAACAGCAGAGAATAAACATTTCCTTTAGAATCTTTGGTGCTAAATAAGTTTACCTTTACTTTACTTCTTAACTTTTTGTCTCGCTTCAATTTTCTTTCTGTTGTGACAGTAACAGCAGTAGCATTAATACATAATTAGATGGGTAGGAATGTGCTCAAAGTCAATAGCTTGTAATAGCTCCTTTGGAGCCATAGTAAAGTATCTCGTATAGCAAATACATGGTTATGGACTTGTTAAAACAGACATTAGTTACCCAGTAGTCTATTACGGCTCCTTATAGTCTACCGTTTGAGTAAATCTATATTTAGAGTCATATTGATCAGTAATTAAGAGATAGCGTGGTGGCAAAATGGAAATATATCATAAACAATCTTAAAGGAGTAATTTATAGAAATGGTAAAAACATCAGGAACTGGCAAATGTCTTTTGTACTATTTTTGCTTTCATGTAGAAACCAATAAACTCAGTAAAATTATAACTGGTATTATAAGATTCCCTTGTGTAGGCTGAGAAGATTACTTCATACAAAATTAATTTTTAAAACAGACCTATTAAAACTAGGAAGGAGTCAGGCAAGTCACCACCATGTATGTAGTCTTCATCTACTTATTTTAAAAATTAACTGTATCAGTGGTGAAAGTAAGTACAGGTAAAGGGAATTCAGCCACTTTTAATCTGAGCCATCTGGAGCTATCCCATCACTCATCAGTCCACAATACCATACAGGTGAGTTTATCCACTTTTCTATTTTACAACTATATTCACTGAAATACAATTATTATAACCAATTAATTACAAATAGTAAAAAGTCTCTATTAGAGTATGCCTAGACAAGACATTCAGGCATGATAATCTTTTAGACTATTTGAAGTGCCACGATAGTACTAATCCCTTATGATTTTCATGTGGTACTCTAGATATTGGGACACAATTAAATGTAAACCCAGAAAGAACAGCTATTTCTCACTTGGCTTACATTTCCCTCCACAAGGGGACTGTGATGTTATTACTTGTGTTGTGTGTAATGGAATTATTTAATTCACAATAGTTCTTGCAAATGTGAAAATTTAGTTATTTGTATTCACTGAGCAGAAGAGGGAAGTTCTGCTGTGAGCCTTTTCTTCTAATTGTTCCAATCTCTGCATTAACATTAATTAGCAAATTTGTCTTTCAGTCTCTCCCACATGGGGCATGTTCAGTCAGGGCTGTTTCACTAGGGAATTTAATTAATTTATCAGCAAATTGGATTTTTCATTAGGTGTCCTTGCTTTGTTTTTTCTTCTTTTTTTTTTTTTCCCCAGAATTTTTTGATGGTTTATACAACTATAGGGTTTTTCCATCTACAAGTCTCTAATGCAGACGTTGTTAATGGAATGATATTGAACAGAAATACCTCATTTATTAAGACTATCAAAAGGGAAGTTCTGTTTGTCTCACTGGTTGTTTGTAAGCAGGTACTTCTGTTAGTGGGAACTTTTTCTTGTGTAGGCTTGCAGTCTAGTGGGAATATTAATTTACAGTAAACTTGCCAATAGCTGGATGTATAAATGCCTGATATTTATGGCTTAAGTACAAAGGGTATCAGTGTATGAGAATTCAATTCAATGAGGCTAATCTCAAATGCAATTAATGTTCACATTTTTTATGTGCCCCTATGGTAGTCTGTTTGCCCAAGGAATTTATTGGAAGTGATACATTTAATTAAACTTCTTGAAACACTTGGGCAATGACATAATTTAGGTGAAAAGGCATCACTTTTGGAAAGTGGAAAGAGGAAAAGCATGACTGTCACATTCATTCTATACTTCTTTACAGTTAACAAAGGGTACATGTGGTACCATGGAGGGTGCATGTCAAGTGCAGCTCAGAAAAGGTGATTTCCTCATGTCCTACCAAGCTGCTAACTAAAAGTCAGAAATCTTTTGATCTTGTGTCAATTTTGATTTAGTAGTAGTTGTTGTATGTACTGTGTGAACAAAGTTGAATAAGCAAGGAAATTTGCTAAACTGCTTGTAGGAAAAAAATGTGGCTTGCTATATTTTATACTTTGCTAATAGAAATCTTTTTTTTCTGTCTATTTAGCATCCATTCTTATAGCTTAACCATAACAGGTTATAACCATAACAATCAGTACAGGGGGAGGTTGTAGAACAGATCATCTTGAGTGACATCACGCATCATGTACAAGACAACTAGTTGATCAGGCCCAGTCAACATGGGTTTATGAAAGGCAGGTCCTGCTTGACTAACCTGATCTCCTATGACAAGGTGACCTACTTAGTGGATGGGGGAAGGGCTGTGGATGTTGTCTGCCTAGACTTTAGGAAAGCCTTTGACACTGTTTCCCACAGCATTCTCTTGGAGAAGCTGGCTGCCTACAGCTTGGATGGGTATACTCTTCACTGTGTGAAAAAACTGTCCGGATGGCTGGGCCCAAGGAGTTGTGGTGTTAAATCCAGTCGGCAGCTGGTCATGAGTGGTGTTCCCCAGCACTCAATATTGGGGCCGGTTCTGTTTATTATCTTTATCAGTGATCTGGACAAGGGGATCAAGTGCACCCTCAGTAAGTTTGCAGATGACACCAAGTTAGGCAGAAGTGTTGATCTGCTTGACGGTAAGAAGGCTCTACAGAGGGATCTGGACAGGAGCCATGGACTCAGGCCAATTGTATGAGACTGAACACAGCTGAGTGCTGGGTCCTGCACTTGGGTCACAACAACCCCCTGCAACACTACAGGCTTGGAGAAGAGTGGCTGGAAATCTGCCCAGCAGAAAAGTACCTGGGGTTGTTGGTCGACAGTCGGCTGAACATGAGCCAGCAGTGTGCCCAGGTGGCCAGAAAGGCTTGTATCAGCAATAGTGTGGCCAGCAGGACTAGGGTAGTGGTTGTGCTCCTGTACTCAGCACTGCTGAGGCCGCACCTTGAATCCTGTGTTCACTTTTGGGCCCCTCACCACAAGAAGGACATTGAGGTGCTGGAGCAGGTCCAGAGAAGGGCAGTGAAGCTGGTGAAGGGTCTGGAGCACAGGTCTTACGAGGAGCGGCTGAGGGAGCTGGGGTGGTTTAGTCTGGAGAAGAGGAGGCTGAGAGGAGACCTTATCACTCTCTACAACTACCTGAAAGGAGGGTGCAGTGAGGCAACTGTCAGTCTCTTCTCCCAAGTGACAAGTGATAGTATGAAAGGAAATGGTCTCAAATTGCGGCAGGGGAGGCTTAGATTAGAAATTAGGAAAAATTTCTGTACTGAAAAGTTGTCAAGCATTGGAACAGGCTGCCCACAGAAGTGGTTGAGTCACCATCCCTGGAGGTATTTAAAAGACAGGTAAACGTGTCACTTAGGAACATGATTTAGTGGTGCACTTGGCATTGTTAGCTTTACAGTAGGACCTGATGATTTTAAAGGTCTTTTCCAACCTATATGATTCTATGATTCTTTATAACTCTAGTTAAATAGATAACCCCTTCCTTGCTACCAAGGCATCTTCCGTTTGGTGCTAAAATGTGTGTTGCTACAGAAATTACAATATGAATTCTCATGGAAATTTTATTTTTACATTTTTCTTGTGCTTTTTTGGTACCCTCACTGTGTGCCAATTCTGCTTAAGATGCATATTCTAAGATAATTACACAATGAATGAAATTGTTGTCAATGTTTGCCTTTAACAGCCCTGTTTTCATAGTGTTCTCCAAACAACTCATCACTACAAATGAAATCAGTGAAGGCTGGGTCAGTGGGTAAAAATTTCCTTTTTGTACTGTATGTCTAAGTGGGAATTCGGAAGAGTTTAAATCCTCATAGCCTGAGTTTTGACTCTCTCTTTAAAAATGACTCTTTGCATGAGAAGGCGAAGATAAAAATATATGTGTAGGCAGGTCTCAGTAGGGTAAGAAAGGCAAGAGGAGTTTTGGATAATTCTGAAATAACTCAGAAATTTTCTGCAATTACCCATATATATGAGAAATACAAACTAAGAAAGTTTACTCTGAGCCTATAACCCCTTGTATAAATTCAAAATATTCCAAGATTATCTTTACAATGAAAATTCCTCCTGAAATCTCAAAAAACAAAACAAAAAAAACCTACCACAAACCAAAACTCATTAATGATGACATTTATGAGCACAGTTCCAATACAGGCGGTAAATTCTGCAGCGACACCAGTGTCTCAGACATGTTCTTTCAGAGAATGGAAGCATAAGAATTGTGATGAGTTGGTTCAATTTTTGTTCTAGAAGCCTTTAGATTAGACTTTTCAAATACAGATAAAGATACCACTCCAAAATATTAACCATTAGTTGTGCTCCAGTGAGAATCATGAAGAAGCTTTATCTCCTGTGTTTGTCTCTCTCAGAAAAATATAAAAAGCATTAAATATATGTGATGAAAAAATCTGCTGTTTTTTTTATATGTCTATGCATATATCTAAGGAAAAATCAGAGTAAGTAAGGTTTTTGCTTGGCTGCTCTAGAGTGAACTTTTTAATAAGCATGGGGATCCCTTCAAATGGCACAAAGGAGAAACAAACAATACCGAAGTACTGCTGAACATGCGGTGCTTTCATGTCTCTTCAAATCTGTCCAGGCTCAGCTGGAAGAGAAGGTAGATGCTTCTTGAATTATATGAATGCTTTCTCTTCTTTTGCTTGTGTACTGACACTGTTTCCATGATACAGAATACCATGGAGAGTTTATTTGTGTTTAGATATGCCATATTTCTCCTGAATATAAACACAGGTTACTGTTGGGGGCTTATTTACATCCGTAGGGAAACAGACATAAAGAAATTCTTCATCTTTGAGAAAGTCTCCTAATACTTGATAAAAAACAATAAGGAAAAGGTATTAAAGACGCAATAACAAATGAGAATGTACGTGCTAATTGCATCCCAGCATGAGTCCATGCATCTTACCAGGTGTGAGTGTGCCAGTCTTCAGTCAATCCACAGAGCTTCACTGACAGTAAGGTATCCTTCAGTCTCATTAGTTAGCCTGTCTGTTCATCATGTGGAGATGTTGAATGCTGAATTTGGATGAAAGATTTCAGACATCCCAGTAGGGATCTGCTGAAATTATTTTGACAGCATTTTGGTCTTAAGTATTATTTTCATCTACACAAAATCCTGAAAATTTGAAAACACAACAGGCAGCCAGTCAGATTTACCTTTCCTTCTTTTTCAAGGAGCCAGAGCACAGGTTGGACCTGTACTTGGACCACCCTTGGACCTTAGTTGCACTTCTAGCCCAAGTGCAAGTCAGAGCTATTTAAGACTCCTAAACATTTCACAAATTCTGTGTGATTTCTGCAGGCATAGGACAGAGAAAAATTCTATCTCACTGACTTGATGAGAGCTTCTCAATTAATGTAGGGTCTTTGGAGGGATAGGAATAATAACATTATCTTCAACTACAGTACTCTGGGAGAGTTGTTTAAAGCCATTTGTTCAACCTGCATAGTCGCTGGAATGGTAAAGGGGGGCTATATTACACAAAACAGCCAAGTCTGAAAAGTTTTATTGTTCTTTTTTCTTAAACAAATACAGATACGTCTCACTGTCTCTTAAAAATTCACGAAAACAAACAATATAACTTACTTATTGCAGACTGGTAATGAAGCCTAACATTTGCTTCTATGGTGAAATGTGGAAGCATAATTATACTGTTATTGTGGGAAGAGCAGCATAACTCACCAAACAGGAGAAATTCAGATATTACTCAGCAAGAAGAGCATCCATGCAAAGAAATGTATTGGTAAAATTACCCTAGTAAATATCATCAAAATGACAAGTCATCCTGTCATGGAGGTAGGAATCTCAGTTTCAGGAGAGTAACCTGATAATTTGGAGATAAGCTTGAATCGAGCCCTAGGAGTCAAGTACTTATGAACATAGTCCAGCTGAGACCAGCATCTCAATATTGCACTTCATGATGGAGGGCAGAACATCATACATAAAAGTAATGACTAGTTCTTAAAAAAAGAAAGTGAAAAATGGATATTATGAGAGTCAAATTATACTGGTAGATAAAGTAGAGGAACATGAGTTTACAGTCTGATTTTCTGTAGCTGTATGTTAAGAACAAGTAGATAAATGCTCAATTTAAGTAAATAAATATGGTAATGTGAAGCATTTGGATCTGAAGGACTTAGGTGGTAAATCAGTCTCAGTTAATCAGAATTGTTTCTGATACCACTGAACATCATTTAATGGTGTTTTAAGGTTCATTTTCTGTGAATAATAAATAGGATAGTAAGATGTGTATGCATATTGAAACAATTTTACTTTAAAAATTCCATGCCCCTTTTTTATTATGTGACAATTTTGGAGTAGAACCTCTGGTCCAGACCTCTGCATTTATAGATATACATATATTTTTAAGCAGCTATGAATATCAAACCTGTTCATCATTGATATGGTTAGTTTAACACCAGTAACAGAAACATTAACAAAAATAGTTGCTACCTGCTTCTTTGATCAGTCAGTTTGAAGCCTGGGACATTAGTTGCCTTGGCTATGGCACAGATCCTCCCAGTTCCTTCTCCCTGTGCATGCAAGCTGACCCTCTTCTGTGCTTTAGTCATTCCTGAACCCTTCAGTGCTCTCAGATCAGCTGAAAGAACTAGGGACACGTCCTGAGCACTGATGCCACTCCCTGGTCTTTCAGTCTCAATGGTCTAGCTGTTCGCACAGCTATACAAGTCCTGAGGAGACAGAGGGCATACAAGGTGTTGGCAGACATACGTGGCATTGAAACATGTATAAATCAAAATTGGTTTGAAAAAAAATCTCCTGTAACTGTCAAGAAAGCGGTGTCATTTGCACCTGGTGAATATCTCTCCTGTAGAATAGATCATTTACATTTATGCGGAAGAGGTGAATCTGTATATGGTGTTTTTATTAGACCTGGATAATTTTGTGTTTTGTTCTTCTCCAGTCTCAAGTTAAGGTGTTGCAGGTGAGATGAAACAAGCTCTCTGGACAAAAGAAAGCTTAAGGTGAAACACAAAGTAGCATATTACTTCCAAAACAACTCTTCACCATCCAGTTGGAGAAAAAAGGGTTGTCATATGCCACAAGAAGTTATTTATTCGAATTGTCTGTATTCTTGCTCTCTCTGTAGTAATGAAACCACTGAAGTCCTTTAGAGCATTCAAGCTAACTGTTCCTAGATTTAAACATCAGATATAGTTGTTTTTATCACAATGATGTCCCTTCACTTTCACAGATGACCCAAAAAAATGAGATCTGTATTTTCCGGTGTCACATGAGAGATCTTCTGAAAATATCTGAGTAATGGCTGTACATTTCCTAAACAAGTCTGTCATCTTCCTCTTATGAACCTGGATAGCAGAACTTCTTTTCAGAGTATAAATAGCCAGTATTAAGAGTTCTTCTACACAGGAGAAAATCTTTTAGATAATATGTAGTTAAATAGAACTTCAACAGTATAAAATATCACTTACAGTGTGATGTGTTTCATGAAACCTATAATTTGCCACACAGGCAGCAAAATTTTTACATGCAAACCACAGCTACTCACATAAATTGGCCCTAAGGTCCGTAATGTTACCAAAATGCAAAAAATAATTGCACTATGTCTCTACACACTCTATGCTAAAGCTGATA
>WKFP01014339.1:159175-200646 GCA_011057875.1 Pterocles orientalis
AAAAAAAAAAAAAAAAAAAAAAAAAAAAAAAAAAATCTGTATTTTTTTTGAAGAGGGAACTAACCTGATGAAAGAAGGAGGGCGCACATTGTTTTCAAACTGGAGTCTCACTTGGCAATTTGCAGAACAGATTAAGCTATGGGTAAAGAAGTGATTTAACAAGAAAAACCAAGAAGGCAGCTGACTTTCTGCTTGCCACTGCCTTGCTGAGCACCCCCTTCTCACAGCACTCTTGCTGTACTTCTCTATCTTCTCAAATAGGCACAGTGCTTGGTTTATTGGTACAGTCAGGCATGAGTGTTAGATGATGACCACTAAAATAAAAGGAAAATAGCTCCATGCAGTCATTGGTGCCAGCGATTTTCTAATGCACATGCTGATTTAGTCCAGCTTCAAAGCCAGGTACTTCAGTTCTGTGCCTAAGCGTAAGCAGGATAAGTCTAAGCAGGATAAGACAAAGCAGAACAGAAATCCAGAGATGAGAGAGGAAGAGGAAGAGGTATAATGGGTCTGGACTCAGCAGGGGTTTGTGGGGATATCAGCTACCAGTACGGGACTCACAGAGGCTCCCCTGACCTCTCCACAGGGTGGGTGGTTGCCCCAGGGCCACTGCGAAGCCACAGCACAGTGAGCTCCAAGTTACAGTCCCTCACGGGGAAGGGCTGCTCCAGGGACGTGCGGAAGTGTGTGCTTGATCTGCTGGGGCCCAGGAGGGTCAGAGCCGAGAGTGAGAAACACCAAGCGGTTCCCATGCACCCAGCAGGGAAGGGCCAGGGTCTCGCTGCATGTCGATGTGTGCTGGAAAGCCAAAGTGGGAGAGGAGGGCATGAAGAAACGTCCAACATTATGCACGTTGCCCACTGGCAGCAGGAAGCCACTTGCTTTTCAGGTCAGTGGGTGGCATTAGTCAGAGGTAGCTAGTGCCCAGGGCTCCTGGCTTTTTGGATGCCCCTCTGGAGCTGGGCTTCTAGGGTGGTGCATCACAGAGAAACATCCAGCAGCAGCTTGTACCTGCCCGAGATCATAGAACCGTAGAATCATAGAATGGTTTGGGTTGGAAGGGACCTTAAAGATAATCTAGTTCCAACCCCCCTGCCTTGGGCAGGGGCACCTCCCAATAGACCAGGTTGCTCAAAGCCTCATCCAGCCTGGCCTTGAACACCTCCAGGGATGGGGCATCCCCAGCTTCCCTGGGCAACCTATTCTTACCACCCTCACAATAAAGAAGGTCACTACATGGCCCTGTAAAAAGCCCCTCCCTATCTCTCCTGTAGCCCCCTTCAGGTACTGGAAGACTGCTATAAGGTCCCCCCAGAGCCTTATCTTCTCCAGGCTGAACAACCCCAACTCTCTCAGCCTGTCCTCATACGGGAGGTGCTCCAGCCCTCTGATCATCTTCGTGGTCTTCTCTGGACCCGCATCAACAGCTCAACATCCTTCTTGTGTTGTGGGGCCCAGAACTGGATGCAGTACTCCAAGAGGGGTCTCAGAAGAGCAGAGTAGAGGGACAGAATCACCTCCCTCAACCTGCTGGCCGCGGTCCTCTTGATGCAGCCCAGGATCCGACTGGCCTTCTGGGCCACACACTGCCAGCCCATGTTCAGTTTTTCATCTGCCTACATCCCCAAGTCCTTCTCCTCAGGGCTGCTCTCAAGCCATTCTCTGCCCAGCCTGTATTTGTGCTTGGGATTGCCTCAACCCATGTGCAGGACCTTGCACATGGCTCTGTTGAACTTCATAAGGTTGGCATGAGCCCACCTCTCAAACCTGTCAAGGTCCCTCTGGATGGCGTTCTTTCCCTCTAGCATGTCGACTGCATCACACAGCTTCATGTCATCTGCAAACTTGCTGAGGATGCACTTGATCCTATGGTCCATGTCACCAACAGAGATGTTAAATATCACCAGTCCCAGTGCTGATCCCTGAGGAATGCCACTCATCACCAATCTCCATTCAGACATTGAGCTGTTGACCGCAACTCTCTGAGATACTAATTCTCATTTCATTACTCAAGAAAGTCTACTTTGTGCCTACACCATCATAGCACTGGAAGAAAATACATATTTATTTAATATTAGTGACTAAAGTGCAAATAGAAGAAGCTTCATGTTACCAATATTACAGTCTGACATCTGTGTTGGTGACACTGGTCTTTTTACTTCCTTCCCATTGCACATGGGTTGCAATTTCAGGTCCCGCTTGCATTGTCTTCTGACTGCAGTTAATGATGTGCCTAGTTGGAAAAGTGTTGCAGAGTAGTCATTTAATTCATTTTGATCAAAGTCTGCACCTTCTATCTTCAATCAGAGTGAAAGCACTTACCCAGATACAGTGTTCAGTAATCAGTAGGGATAATGCACAAGCAATCCATCAGTGCTTGGAGCTGTTCTGTATGGGCCCTCTCAGGGACCTAAATTGCTTATCATAGGCAGAATTGATGCATTACATTTTCTCCACAACTTTTCTAAAAAAAATTGTGGCGTCATTTCTGGAATTATTCCAATATACCAGACCTGTAACTAGTTTTGAATCAAGGTCGTATTGTATAGTTAGTGTACTGATATTTTACTATCACATAAAACAACTGCTGCATTCCCTCTGCAGCCTTGGTTAGAGACAAATGTGTGCCCGTTCATCCAAGGTGCTGCATGCACCAGTACGCAACAGAGCTCAGCCACAAGGGCTATCATTGCTCAACTCACCCCTTACATACAGTATTTTTTTCGTTTAAACCTCACTGAAGAGGAAAAAATGCAGAACTCTGCATCCTGAAAATCTCTGTGACCAGAAGTTAGGTAAGGACTTCTTGCTTCCTTGCCAGAGCGCCTGCTGGTTAAAATCCATAAGGACTAAACGAGTGGCCTAATTTTTATGCACATTTGGACATGCTGTTTCAAGAGTTGTGTGCCGGGCAGCAGAGTGTTGGGCAGCTCCCAACTACACTGGGTCACAAAAGTGCTGACAAAAAAGGGCTTCTGTGGTAACACTAGTTTGTTTAAAAAAAAAAAAAAAATCAGAAGTTTCACATCATTTCATCCCCATTTTAAAGTTTCATCCATTTGGCTGTAGATTCACATGTATTCAGTTCTGTGGATCTCTGCTTTATATGTGCAGGACTCTGTTCAAACACACATACACACATACATACCTGCACAGACGTGTCCAGCCTGCATATAAATTTCCTATGGCTTGTTTGGCTCAGCCCTGCCATGCAGACTACCCACATGGAGATCTCTGCACTCCTGCAGCTCCTGCACCATACTCAGGACCAGGCACCTCAGGATCTCACAGCTCTAAGCAGGTGGTTTGGCAAGATATTATGACTTCTCCATCATGAGGCAGGGGACACTGCCACCCAGATGGAGAGATTTCCCACTGACCCGTCCTGTAGTGTGTGGAGTCCCCAGGAACTGGGGCAGATAATTGCTCCGTTTTACAAATTATAAAACTGAAAACGTTAAATAATTTATCTCATTATTCTCTGTAGTGTTTTCCCCTTTCTGTGGGTAGTAGTTGTAAATCAATAACACACAAGCAAAAAAAATGCATTGCAAAATGCTTGAATTTTCTGGGGGTGGAAATGCTGTCTTTTGCCCAGTTCTCTGTCCAGTTTCTTTGCTGAACTTATGTGCTGGTCAGTTTTAAGCAGCATAAATAATCAGTCTCTGTAAATGCACAGAATATCCCAAGAACATTTCATGTGGACAAAATTATCTTGTCCTGTCCTTCAACCATGAAGCCATCCAGTCTCAATTATAAATTTAGCAAAAGAAAGGAAGAATAAAATTCATTCAGTTTCCTTCGTTAAAAAGATCCAAGTCAAAATGTGAACAACAACAAAAAGTCACCAAGTGGCTCTTTGGGTCTGTATTTTTACAGGGCTGGAAGTTTCTGCTAAAATTCATAAATGTACTGCAGCTTTTGAGTTTATTTGCCATAACTTGCAATTAGCAAACAGATACTGGTGTTTGCAGACAGATGTGCATCTGTGTGTCTAGAAGGTTTACTTACTTGCACTTTCAATGATGAAATTTGTGTGCATGCTGGCAGATGTACATATGTGTGTGCACACGTGCGTATACAGTCACACACACATAAAGCACAGTCCTGCACAATACAAGTGCATGTATATCTAGATGGGTAAAACTCCAATCTTCTTTGTAGACATAGTATAAATAGCCAAATCCTCTGTAATCTAAATGGTAAAAATAAGTCTCACCAAAGCCAATATAAAGAAGGAAAGGTTTTATTACCCTTCACTGCATATTTCAACTTTAAGTAATAGATGGATCAGAGCAGACTTTGCAATTAAAATTCTTTGATCTTTTTCTTTAAAACAAATAATGACAGCTGGAGGAAGGATCTCATGACATGTGCCATTAATAGTGCATTGGGGACAGCACAAAACAAGCAAAGCATTCAAACCGAGGCATTAAGTTTTTTAAAACTGTTACAAGACAGATGGATCGTTCCTTGGGTGAAGCTCTCTGCTCTGCAGCTCTGTGCTACAGAATTGAGCAGCTCTGGCTGGAGAGATGCCTCACTTAACAGCTGCAAGACATTTAACCCCGTAGTATAGACCTACCCCGTGTTCTTATTCCTAATCTGCTGTTTGCTGTCTGCTCCATTTTCCAGCGGAGCCCTGGCTCCTCTGCTGGCAATACTAACAGTGGAATGACTTTTCTGGCAGATGAAGCTAATGTGAGCCGCTTTGGGTGGCCCTCCCTCTCTTGGGTGTACTTTTCTCCTGGTTTAGCTGCAACAGAGAAAGATTTGTCATTCACAAGCCTTGGAGTGTACTGTAGAGATGCCTTTTACAGAAAGCTCAAGGGGTGGAAGACACCTGTTTCTTCTGACAATTTGGTATGAAAAAAAACACATTAACCTAGAAATTCAGGAGCCTTGGATATGTGGTCTTTTATACTTCTCCACTATCGGGAATAAAAGAAGTGTCTATTTATTCTCTTGCTTCAAACTCAGTTAAACTCTTGGTAAATAAAATGTCTTTCCAGTGACTGCATCCAATTTGTGCATGATATTTGGGGGAAAATGGGATGTGAAGGAAATTACTGTTAATATTCTAGCTAAATTAAATGCATTGTAAACCTTCCGGTGATGTCTGGGAATTTTTTCAATGTGTGACCCAAGAGGAAAAAATGTAATTGCCATCAGAGACTTCTTTCTTTCCCTTAAACTATGTTTGCACGGTCTGCTGCTTACTGCAGGAAACCGGTAGGAACAGACAAGGTGCTCTACATTTCAGATTGGGCTTTCATTATCTTATTTCCCATGCCATCAAGCAGTGTTTTTTGGGTAAGATGAGATTGGAGATATCCTTACACAATACTGTCCACTTTTGAAAGAAAGGAAGGAAATGTAAAGCGTGGAAAGACCCATGGTTTTTTATTAATGACTTATCTAAGAGTTCAAGGAGAATGTGAGCAAGTGATTGATATAAACTGGCTAAGTGTGAAAGCTGAATGTGAGCAAGGGTATTTTATCTGATTGTCAAGAATATGCACAACACAGTGCAATCTCTTTTGTAAGCAAATGTGTAAAACTACTAATTAAAAAGGATGCCCTAATGGTAAAGGGATAAATAACTGCATAATGACAGTATTTATCTGAGAAATTAGATTCGTTCAAACAACATCAATGTCTGCAAACCAACTGCACTTCACAAACCCTTAGATGTATTGGGAATGACAATAAAAAGAAAAATCAATCTTTAAATTAACCAAAAAAAAGTTCAGAATAAAGATGTCTTTAGTGACCTCTGTCCCCAATAATAATTGTTTTGTTCTTCGGTGTGGAAAGGATTGAGATTCCCTCATTGTTCCCCTATATTCCAGATCTTTTTTTCTTCTAATCAGCCAGAAGAACCCATCAATCTGCTGTCTCAACCTGCTCACCATTTTCTCAGGCACACATAGTCGGGGAGCTGGAATGAACACAACCTGGTACATAACTCGTTACACCCATTTATTGTTACACCTCCCTTCTTTTCCACAAAATATAAAGGATGAAAAACCATTTACTGATTAGAATAAGATTGATTCATGAGCATCTTTTTGGTTTTGGAGCAATTAATTTTTATATCAGGCATTCCCTGAAAGGCATACATGTCTTGGCATATCAAGATGTCATTTTACTGTCGATGTTTTCTTTTTAATTTATTCTGCAGAGGCATTCCAAACTTCCTAAGTGCTTTCCAAGCACACAGTGGTTACTATAGAGTAACAAAGGTCTAAGAACAACAGATGCAGGAAAGGAGCCCAGCTGAGAAGCAGAAACCGGGCAGAACTTTGTTCTTGGCATTGTTTTCACAGTGCTCTGGTGCCGTTCCACCAAACTTTTGCTGTGGCGCATCTTTTGCCGCCAATTCACATCACTGTAACAGCTTGGGCTTTGGCTACAGTTTCCAGCACAATGGCAGCCCTCTATTTCAACCTCAGCAAAGCAGCCTCTCTCTGATATGCTGTTCCCACTCCATCCTTCTGCAAATATTTTTCCCAGTAGCACGCACATCCCATTCTGCAGCTGCCCTTGCTGCTACAGAGGAGGTCTGGTGCCTCCTTGCCGTGGACACAACCTTCCAACCCACACAGCGTGCCTCTGGGTGCACCCATCGTCTGGCCCTCTGGTCACCTCTTCCTGCAAATACCTGGGATGGTGGAAACTACTTGAGATCCTGAAACAGATGGTAGGATCAGTTCGAGTACTTGTAAAAGCCACCCTAATGCAAGCTGCCTTTTGAAAGGTACCCTCCTTCCCATTCCCATCATCTTTCTGCCTGCTCTGCAGTAGGTCACACCCTGCTGAAAATGAACCCACTTGAGAAAGGGATTCTGCTTCCAGACAGTTCCATCCTTCCTTGCAGCTGTCTCTGCACTCCCAGAGCACCAGTGCTGGCATGAAGCAGAGTGAAATTTTGTCCTCAATGGCATGTGGGAGAAGAAGTCACTTTTTTAGTTGGCTTAAACAGGCTGCGTGCCCCCTAAGGTGGGCAGGCACAGTTGGCCAGTCTTCTGCCACTGCTTTCTCATCTCTAGACTATCTCTTAGACTTTATCTCCTCCATGCATAACATCCAAGTTCTCTTTTTCACTACTCCATGTAGATTTCCATGCTGTACCATTCATCCAGGACAGCAGAAGGACAGCAGAAGTGTCTGTGGAGGCACATGAACACTGTTGTGTCCCTCATTGTTCCTTCAGGCAGCTATTCAGAGGCGTACAATCTTTCCATGACTGCAATCATTATTCACTGCATTTCAAACACCAGAAGTGGGTTTTCAGTGCTACTGAACCATTTATGCTAGAGAAAACCACAAGTGTGAATTATAGCCAGTCTGGCATGCTTTTTTTTTTTTTTCTAACTGGCCACTGAGTTCACAGTAAATGGATTTCCAGTCCTTGGTTGGATATTCTAGCCTTCCCATAGGAAAGAAGGAAGGAAAAGCTTTGTAGAAAGAGGCCTAATAGTGACATGGAAATATTTCATATTCCTTCCTTGCCAGAACCTCTTTCATTTTAAATTAGTGAAATTCCTTCTCATCAAAGGAAAGAGAACTGCCTTTTCACATGTTGTCTTTTTACATCTAAGTGACTGATGTTTCAGTGAAACTTTTCTGTGTCATATTTCTGTCAAGCAGTTGTGGGCTGGGATGTGTGACAAGGCTGAACAAACTGAAACACAGACACAATAATTTGTTCATGAATAAAAACTCCACCATAAATATTTCTGTAAACTAACACCAAGCATTCTAAATATTTGCAGAAAAATAAGCAAATAAAAAATGTTAAGCAATACGCTCAGTGCAAGGGCTGAGTTGAATTTAACGGCTATCATGTTTCCACACATATATAGAGAGAAATATTTGAAATAATCAAAACAAATATTTCTATTCCATGTTTTGAGTGAATATCACCAAAAAACAGACTTGTTCCAATTCCATTTTTGCAACTCACCTTTGAAAAATCTTTTTAAAAAGAAAATATAGATAGTACCTATCTGCTTTAGGAGAAAAGATTGCTTGGGAGAGGAACATAATGTTACCAAGTTAATCATCATTATTTATATTATTCACTGTTATCTTTCTGTATAGAGCTTGTGGGAAACAATGAGGACAAAACAAGTCTTAAATTTTCCTTTTACTGAAGTGGACCCTGGTTGACACATCTTTGGAGGCCTTTTTTAGTTACTGAATATTGGCAATGCTAAGTGCTTGTGAAAAGGTTTCCCTTCATAGCAGATAGGATCCAGTATCCAGTGCAGCACATCTATATCAGATGATGTCATTTTTCCTATTTTTTACCTTGAAAAAAAATACATGACATCTATAAGCAGTGTTTTAGGAAAATAGACATTGCTGTATCAATTTTTAGAGTAGTGTTTGCTGTCCTTTTTCTGTCTCCTCACTTCTGCTCTCTTTTGAAAACATGAAAAACAATTTCCCCCATGGATGCTGTCCTATTCCATTTGACAAACATTGATTTTTCTCCCCCATGTTTTGAGTGGAGCTAAAACTGGCATGGTTTATTGGTTTTAATAGGAACAAAAATATCAACTTAACTACCACCTAGTCCTCTCAAGCCAAAAGACATTTATTTCTCTATAGCACTGTCCACAGATATCAGCAGAGCACCGGGAATAATAGTTGTTCATTTGCTGCCATACACTCAGCCAAGGGGAAACAAAATTGGATCTTTTCTGCAAAATCTGAGAATAGGAATGAACAGCCTCCTCCAAACCAAATTGTTGAAAAGATGCTTTTTGACTTTATTAGGCCTTGGATCATGTCCCATTTGTTTGGTCGATATAAGTATTAATAATAATCTTAATGTCTTCATTAAAAGGTACAATGTTTAAAGATTATATCTTTGCTATTACACTTGCATTAAGAAAATCTGAAATCAGTGTTATTTTTGATATAGCAATAAACCGTGGGTACAACAGCATAGGATGGAGCCCAACATTTCCTCTTCCCTGTTCTTGCTTATGCCTATATGGTTCTGGAAGAGCTGCAATGAAATCAGTAGTAGTATCCCAGAGCTATGGCCAGGTTAGTGACAGCAGAATTTCGCCACCATTTGTTCTTCTGGGAAGCAGAGGAGCTGGATTAAGTGGGTGTGCATAAAGCTTAGGAATTGCATGAAGACCAGTGGGTAAGGAGGGTGGGACAGAGGGGTGCAGAGGCTTGAATGCAGAGCCACTAACCTGATGCTCTTGGGACAGCCACTAAAGAGGGGATCCAAAGTGAATAAATTCACAACAAACTTAATCCCTAAATAAATGGGGCAGATGGTATCTCCCTCTGGATGTCTCCAGAGCTGACTACATCTCCTCATTTAGCGTACGGGGAAACGGGGAGTTCCACTTGTCCCACTAAGTGCTTAGAATTGTAGGAACAGGTTAAAACTCAAAGTTATGGAGAATTGATCACAAAAGATCCCCATACCTCCCTAGATTCCCTAATCTGTTTTTCTGTCATTCAGCAGTCTTATGGGGAAATACATTTAATTCCTATTTATAAATCTCTCTTGGATGAAACTGGAGCTGATTGGATGATATTTTTTTCTGTTGGAAAATGCTCAATTTAGAAAATAAAAAATTTTTGAAGGAGAATTAATACGATGGTTCCCTGGCCACTAGCCTGGAAGCCTTGCCAATGTGCAGCCAGACAGCAATCCTTCTGTGAAAAATGTTCCATTTAAAAATTTTTCATCCTCAGTTAAAACTATTTTTTTCCTGCTCTGAAAGTTTTAGTGGGAGCAGATCTTTTCTTTTCTGGCCAACACTGTCTGTGTGTTGTTATTAATATTTATGATGATTACGACATATCAGGCAAGTGGCCTTGGGTGATGAACATTAGTTTTTTATATTACTTTGACCTTCTCTAGACTGGACAAACATTTTTACTCTTGAACTCCCAATCATTTGAAAGACATAAATAATTTAGAAGAATTAAGGAGCTCAAGTGGAGGATTTTACAGTGTTGCCCCTATCCTACTGATCAGTTCTGTTTCATCCCCATAACATAGTTAGTGCAGCTAAGGAAACATACAGAAATTGCTCTTTCCATTCAAGAGGAATGTGAAAACAATAAATAGATTAGTCATACCAGCCATATTGATTTGTGATAACCTTGATGAACACAATCGTTTGGGATTCAAACCTTTATCTGGGGGGAAAAAAAAAATATTATTTTTTGCATTGGGGCTCAGTGGGAGAAAATGCTGTTAGGCATCTCAAAATTCTCTGCAGGCTTTTAAATGCAATGAGATATCCGCAGTACATTTCCATGTTAATCAATAAGATGAAAGGCAAAAATCAATTTTGTCTGTGCAACTGTGTGTGACACCTTCCAAAGAGCTATACCATTGGGATGGATTCATGCCAGCAAAGCTGGCCATAGGTTGATTGTTTATTTATGGCAAGGAAAGGCATAAAGTCAGCTTAGTGACAAAGTGGCAGGAAAGATGTTACTCAAGTCGATTCAAAAATCTGACATTGGTACCTGGGAAATAAGTATTTCAGATCTTAATAGCAATTGTGGCTTCCCACATAAAACAGGGCATAAAAATTTTCTTTGATTCAGAAGAAAAAAAAAAAAGCCTGAATTTACCAAAGGAACTGAAGACCATCCAGATGTTCTCTGATAGTCATGGCAACACTAAGGAATTTGCCACATAGTCTTGGGATTAGCAAGGTATAATTATTGTAACATTAAGAAATTAAAAGAATGTGATCCTCTGAATTTCATATTCTACATCCCCCTTCCTATGCTGGAATAGACAATGAACCTTAACATGTCCCCATGTCACCTGCAGTGTGGATGGCCTCTATTACATCCTCTAGTAATTCTCATTCAAGATTGTAGAATGTTAGATTACGACTTGTGTCATATTTGAAAGCTTACATTTACAACTTCTTCTGCAACACAATATCCAAGATGTTATTTCACTGTAGATTTGTTCATAAATATAAACATATTTTCCTTCCCTAGTTATTCCCAGTATTCAGCATAGGGGTTTTTGATGATTGCTAAACCGATGTTACAATAATATGAACTGAAAAGCTTGGTTTTGTTGCCTATAAAATATTACAATTTATTTATTTTTTCTTCTGCTTATCACTTGGTTCCATTTTACTGGTCAGTCAGTATCACGAGGTCCTTCTCAGATTTTCTGGCACTGTCTTCACCTTTACTCTTCTGAACAGTAACACTAATGTACTTTTTCACCTCACTATTTACCCCCATTCCCAGATCATTTATGAAAAGGTTACAACAGCAAAATCTTAAGCATGCAGTCCTGTGGAGTCTGTTAAAAAATGACTTTGGAGTAAAAGTTATCCCAACCTAAGCTATCTACAACTCAGATTGCAAATCTAACTTCCAGACAGGTGAAATGAATTGAAGCCCAACCAGAGAATCACAGGAAAAGTCTGGGTCGGGGGGGGACCAGTGGAGAGCCTCTAGTGTCCAACCTTAGTTGAAGGCAGGGCCTTAGATTAGGTTTTTCAGGACTCTACCAAGGCAAGTCTCAATATTATCAGCAAGAGAGATTCCACCACATTCCTGGCCAACCTATTCCAGGGTTTAATTGTTCATTTGGTGATTTATTTTTTTTATAGCCAAACAGAAACCTGTGCCTGTTGTGTCTTGTCCTTTCACTCCACATCCGTGTGAAGACAGTTCCCCCCCATCTTCCCTGTACCTACCCTTTAGGCACTGAAGACTATTGAGATGTCCCCTGAGCCTGCTCTTTGTAGGCTGAAGAAACACAGTTCATTCATTCTTTCTTTCTTTGTCAAGTTCTCCAACCCTCTCGTCATCTAAGTGGCCATCCACCAGACTCTTCTAACCCAAAAAATGGCTAAAAATTCATTGATAATCTTAATCCAACACTGAAGATGCACTATATCCATCAGTAGAGAGAGAGACTATGTTACAGAAAAAATACACAAGGAAAAGAAAAAATAGAATGAGGACCAATGTCCTCCTATAATGGACAGCTCATTAATTATGTTTTCAAAAGTGTACCATAAATTCTATCAAGGTTGGAAAAAGTTCTACTGCACAAAATTTAGAAATATAAGTAGGGAATGAAATAAAAAGCAGTGTGGAAAATATAATCACTGTAAATTAAGAATATGAGGAGACACTCAAAAAATATGTCAGGACTGACGTGGCTAATATGGGTTATAAATCAATTGTGATGAAGAGGGTAAGGAAATCAGATACAGCAAGAGAAGCAAGACAGTTTTCTGAGTCAGACATATAGGTCAAAAAGGGCCTCTGCAAAACAACACTAATGAGATCCAGCTTTAAAGGTTTAATTAGTTCTAGACACCACAATACCAGAGAGGTCTTTTAGAGGAAATAAAGAAATCAGCAAAAGACCTGAGGAAATCACTTATGAAAACAGAGTAAAAAAATTAGCATGGAACTTGTGACTGAGCACAAACTAAAGGAAGGATATGATAGATGTCTACAAATGTCTGAGGGATGTAAAAAAAATGAGAAAAGACTAGAACTCTTTAAGATGATATGAGGTAGCTTATTAGAAATAGTTGAGTGAAATTAAGCAGCAGAAAAACTGCATCACATAACTGGACAAATATTTATTCTAATACTCATGTACAGTAGACAATGAAATAGCTTTATTTTAAAAAGTGGGAAGAACATAACTAAGTTATTTAAAAAATGGTCTGGGCAGATCACTAGGGAATGTATACCATGGGTGGTAACTCTGCATGGGCAGTGGAATCACTGAAAATATTTTTGAGGTTCTAATGTGTGTCACTGTACCAAGATAATGCAAGCTATATACTCAAGAGATTTTTACTGAGGAAAGTTTACATTAAATACAAAATTTCAGGCTATGATTTGCTGTCTTCAACTATTTGAGCATATCACATCAAAGAAGAGTCAGAAAGATGGACTTTTTTCACTGTTCCAAACCCCACATATCTTGAAAGAATTCTGCACACTGGTCTGTGTTAATACAAATTTAAAGAATGGACTACAGCACATAGCACACAGGCATGCATTAATGAGTGTTTTATTTGCTAACAACACTTTCTGTGACTGATGATAAGACTATTTAAACATTTCTTGGCATATGGAAAAAGCAGCAAGACAAAGATTTTACAAATGTCTTGCATTTTATTAATTGATTAATGTCAAACATTCAGACAGAATCCTCAACAACATTTGGCAACAGCATTTGTCCAGTGCAGAAGAACATCTTCCATTCAGCTCCCATAGAGTAGTGGAAGAATAATAATAATAATAATAGTAGACAAGGATTACCATTTTGCCTAGTCTTTGCTACTTTCTTTTTGAATACATGAACAAAACTAAGATGTAACATAATGGCAGTGCACTAAATTATTTAGAATGGATCAAAGTTATAGAAAGACAAAGGAGCCAAATCACTTTAATATGGTCATTTTTTTCAATACATGGAAGAAAAATGTATGCTATGTGAAATGCTCAAAATAAAATCCAGTGAACCTGTAGTTCACTCTGCAAAATTCATTTTGTTTCTATCAGTTGCAATAAGATGACAACTGTGTCTCAGTAATTTCTTCATACATATATTGTACATGATATTAAACTGATTTATTGAGCTGCTACAGATAAAAGAGACAGTTAGAGACAAACCCAGCAAGAGTGATAAAAAATTCTCCATTATTACAGAACTGTGTATGGAAAACTTCAGCTTGTTCATATTGTTGACAATTCTTTTCTTCCTTTTTTGAGGGAAGAGTAAGTGATACTGTCATCAATCAACATGGCTACATAGCTGATCAGAAATAGTAAAAAACACATTATAATCTACAAATTCTTATAACTGAAATTAAACATAGATAATAAATAACTAGATCTCATTATATACACACATATTTAAAGTTTACATTTTTAATTGATTGCTAATTAACCTGGCAGAGACAATTCCAGTCCCTCCTGCAAGAACTTGTGGTGTACTTTTCATTACATCAACCTTTGGACATCAGCCCTACAAGCATAACCCAGAAAACTGGATTAAACCCTTCATAGCTGTGTGCCTTAAATGCTAAGACAGAGACCGATATTCCTGTCCAGGCAAACAACCAAGTATTCCATAGAAACAGCTTTGAAAGGAGAGCTATTAGGCACATAAGAATAGCAGAGCTGGTTAGGATGTTTTTCAAGCAGGTAAAATTTTGAGCCTACTCACAGCAGGCAAAAAAGAAATTGAAATGGAGTCTCCCATGTCTTGGTTGTACTGTGTAAAGGTAGGCACTTTCAGGACTGCATTCCTCTTCACTACTCCCTTAAAGAAGTCCATGTTCTAGGAACAGCTCCAGAATCAATCGACTCAGAAGGGCTGAGAGGGTGAATGGATCCCTTTCAGACTGCCACAAAGTGCCATTAAGCCTTAAAAAGCATTTAAGAATGACCTGAAGTTTGTAGAAGGTCCAGCTTTTGTCTTGCACATTTCCAGCAGCTCCTTCACAGAGATCAGGAAGGGATTCTGCCGCTGTGGCAGTTCACTGGGGGAATGCATGCAGACCCCTTTATTCACACACGCATACACATCTTGAACCGGTTCCCTTGAACCTCAAGACCATTCATCCCTGTACCTCAAGACCATCCAGACTCTGCACCCAGACCTGGACTCTTCACCAATCACCCAGCTTAGACCTTGGGTCTCTCCAGCTGCTGGACTCCTCCTACTCGTGTAGTCCAGCTTGAAGTTTTCTAGCAGGACATTATACACATACACTTACACAGAGAATACACTGCACACCCACACTATTGATCTCAACTAGAAAATGATTAGGAATAGAGTTTAATAAGATTATAGAGCAGACTGCAGTGATCAGGCAGGCAACAAGGTTGCTGACAAGAATTGCTTCCACATGGATGGCCTCTTTCATACGTCTTCTTCTCCCCATTTTCCCATGCGTGTTCCCCAGCTCACCTAATCCATCTCTTTCTTTGCCTGTGTTTTCTCCCATGTCAACAACCCACCCCAGGTACTTTTTCCCCATTGCTCCCTGTTTTGCTAACCATCTGTGAAACCCTGATATTCTTCACAGTGCTAACTGTGAATTTTGTTCAGCTGCCTAGTCTGTTACTTGTCACCTCCAGGAAAATCTCACACCACATTCTGCAGTTTCTCATGTTTTGGTTACTTACTTAACCTCAGGCAAGGAGCAGTCATTTGCCTGCATACCTTAGTAGACAAATTTAACTGGATATTGATAAATAAATACCCAAATAAGGAATATTGAGATCCCCTTTACACAGGTGCAAACATGAGTTTTAAGAAAAGTCACTTCCCCCACTAAAAAAGAGTAGGATGTAGAGAATTATAATGTTATTATGCCAATACGTATGTGGAGCTTAGTGATAGTCAGAGAGGAAATCTGTCAATTAAGCCTCATCAGAATAGAACTCTATGGTGTTCTCCTACAGATAATAATGTGAAAAGGTGGCTGTGGACCCTAAGAAAAACAGCAGTTTTGGCATCACTGCCATGCCTTCCTCTGATTTCCTGAGAAAAGAGTTCTTAGCACCTCATTAGACATGAGGTGGAGTTTTACTTTCCTCTTGAATTTTTTTAGTGAATCATAATCTAGCAGTACAAGTTTTGGCAGACTATTACAAGGATGTGTTTCCACTGTTGTTATATTTCTAAAAAGTCAATATGTACCCATATTTCACTTTTCAATTTTTATTTTTTATTTTGTTTCATTAATTTACCATCTAACGCTCTAAAGATTTTATGACCGCTATTTATATTTAGTGTCATGATGGAAAACTCACTGAGTTTTGCCTACATGATGTAGTAAATACAGCCCAAGCTCTCATCTCCCCTTGCCCTTGGTCAGAAGGTTGGGAAGCTACCAAATAAGCTCTGCTTTGCAGCCCAACACATCATTAACAGTTATATCCTTTTCCAAACCAGTCATTGCCACTCTCAAGGTCATAGTCAACCACAATAAGTTGCTCAGTCTGTTTACAACTGATTGGTCTCTCTTCTTCTGCAATCTGTGGACTTGTCCATAGACAAATCCTTTGAAGCTTCACAAATAAAAATCTGTTCTTACATTCTTTCAGAAGCAACTTTGTGAACAAGCATTTCACAGTTCTTCATAAATAAGTGTTAGACCGCATATGTGAGACTAGAAAAAATAGAAACCTCCTGATAGGAAATTTTTTTTTCTTTTTTCCAAATATAAAATATGCCTTAAGATTTTGTGAAGAACACACAATTTAATCATTTACCATTCTTTGTCCCCCTGAAGAAAGAACATTTTTAGAGACTTCATCCATAGAAGCTTTTCTGGATTTCCCTTGGGAAAGCTCAGCCACTGCTGGAATCTCACTGATAATTTAAAACTAGAACAACAACAAAGTGTGCATGAAAGAAAAAACTGATGTCACAGCCGGACTAACACAGACCCAAAAAATGCCTTCCCTTATCAGCCTCCTGAGTCTTCCCTATAATTTTCACCGCATTTTCTTGATGATAGAAAGGTGGCAAGAAAAAGGAGGAACTAATTGTTTTTATAGGAACTTTATACTTCAGTCCAGTTTGGGTTTTTTTCACTTGTCAGATGTCTCATAAATTAGTGTCCTGTCCCTGCTCCTTTTGTTTCAATCTGGGATTTACTAGGAAGTTTTCTGGAAGCCTGCCCTGAACGAACTATAACATAAACAGGAAGACATCACTTTTGGTATCAAGATAAGTCAAAAAAAACAGTGGCTTGATGCAGCTCCCAGGAAACAGAGGCATACTCTTGCCTATTTATATTATTAATCTATCTATTATTTTGCCAGAAGATGCAAAACATTGTATCTTGAAACTCAAACATGGCCTTCTGAATTTTTAAGTTATACAGTAAATCACTGAGCATGGTGATCAGCTTTGTCCTGTGCTTCTTATTAAAATGGCACCTATAAATCTTAAAAAAAAAATCTGTTAAGTAAAAAAAAAAATCTGTTAAGTAAACCACAGATTTCTGCAGGATCTCTTTCTTATATATTGCTTAAAATGAAACAATATCCTTCTAAGAGCCACTGTCAAATATGTATGGTATTTATTATTGTGGACAGAGTTAAACAGAGCTGCTGTGCTCAACTGGCAGAGGCATTTTGGGGCCCCTGGAACTACACCCTGGACTCCAGCAGACTTGCATTTTTTACTCCACCAAGAAGGTCCCCACTCCTGCTTTGAGCAACGTGCACCTAACAGAAGAGGTCAAGAGCAGTGGCACTGACAGTGAATCTAGTGTGCCATATGCTCTGCACTTTCTCAGGATTGTTTTGCAAGCTCATGTCCTCAAGTGAGCAATTAGTCATGTTTATTGTTTCCGAGTCGCTAACAAATCTGCAATGCAAGAGTGACTTATCTAAACTGCATTCTTGATCCACTCACCAGGCAGCTAAGATGCCAGCTTTTTGCCAAATGCTTTAGTATATGGAGAGGGAAGACATGTACTTAGTCTAATCGAAGCAGATTTTGAAAAATGCAAGAGGTAAAAAAAAAAGAACATATGTATTACAGTCCAAGTGTATTAACAACATAAAAAACAGGTAGCAAATTAATCTATAAGTTTTCATTTTTTATAGCGTAAACAACAACTAAGCTCCCAATATCTACTATTTGAGCTGACAAATTATTAAACCCACACAAAGTCCCACTGAACTGAATTAGGCTTTCTTTAGTTTCAAGGGTCTGTTCTTGAGAATTAAGATTTCAAGACTGAGGCATACAGATTTCCTTAACTTCATTTTGAAAGCTTTCCAGCTTCTCCTGTAATAATATTCACAGAGACTTGGGACAACAGAGTGTTGTGTTTGTTGTTACATGATGATAGATTTGAAGAGCTACAGCCTGGGAAAGACCATTACATCATTGTGACTGCCCTGTCATAAATCTCAGATCATTAAATTTCATCTGATTTTCACTATAGTCAACCTAACAGTTTTTATTTCACTCAATTGTGTAGGATACTTGGTGTGTGTATATGGTATGTGTTTATATAGAATTGTAAAAGTAAATAATAAGGTTTAGCACTGGAGTGAGGGATAGGGTTCACAAACAAGAGGATGCAACCTAATAAGCTGAGAGAATATTTTGCAGGGGAGGAATTCACCTTAAGACAACGCACTGTGGGTCTTTTTTTTCTAGAGATCAATGTTAAGGATAGGAAAATCAGTCTGAATTTTAATCTGAGAGCTAACTCAAAAAATCAGTAGATAGAAGCTAGTTAAGTACAGTAGTGATTAGGTTCCCAAGGGGCCTGTGCACTTGCAGTAATATGACTGCCTTGCTCTTCAAGGCTTCTCTCAGTCTAGGGCTGTCAGATATCATCTGGATAGGTTTGACTTAATATTAGGGACAACATGATGGTTAGAGAAAGGGTAGAAGGAAGAGCTCAGTCAGACAGAGGTTAAGAAAATCACTTCAGAGTTCATAGAAGTGGTACTGGCTCATCCTCTCCTTTGCTCGACCGAGCTTGGAGTGCTCCTACCAGAAGGGGACAGAGGTCCAGTCAGTCCAGTCACTGCTAAATCAGCCATGGCCACTTGCTGAAACTGAAGAAGATAAAATGAGTGCTCAAAAATTAGTCTTCTGTTTGTGCAAGAGCTCATCTGAACTGTGAAATTGACCAAGACTTCCAGTCTGATCTGGGCCCTAAAATGAGCCTGAACTGGAAGCACAAGTTGTGTCAGCGTCAGAAAAAATGTTGCAGGAGGAACCTGTTTTACCTTGGCCCTTCAAGCTTCTTTCATCCCAGCATTTAATCCATTTCTCAGACTCTGACTCTTCAAATATGTCCCCGTATAGGCCCCTAGTTTAACACAAGTCCTGTCCCATACTCTAGCTCCAAAACAAAATACAGACTGCCGATATAAAGAAGTACCTGCCATTAATAAAAGTGTGGATATTTCAAACTGAGCTTTTCCCTTAACCCATTGTTCCTTAGCCATATCCCTATAGTGCTACCTGAATAAAAATTGCAGGGCTCCAATGTCAAGTGATACTGTTGTCACACAGCCTCATTGCTCCAGTCTAGCTGCTCCACAGATTTCTGTTTTGAATAGCTGCGTGGAGTGGTTCAGAGTCATTCCAAGGCAGAGAAGAAGATGGCACTTAAAGAATAGAGACAACCTGGGATCTACTGCTTTGTTTTGCACTCTATTATCTTTTTCTTTACTTTCCCTTCTTTTTAGCACTTTGATTTAGCACTGTGATTGAAATATAAACTTGACTCCAGCCTTAACTTGAATACAAGCTCTTGAACCCAATATCAGATCTATATCATACTATATTGGAACGGCTCATCTTGAGTGTGCTCACACGGCATGTACAGGACAAACAGGGGATCAAGCCCAGCCAGCATGGATTCATGAAAGGAGGGTCATGCTTGAACAACCTGATCTCCTTCTCTGACCAGGTGACCTGCCTAGTGGATGAGGGAAAGGTCGTGGATGTCATCTACTTGGACTTTATCAAGGCCTTCAACACCATGTCCCACAGCATTCTCCTAGAAAAGCCAGTGGCTCATGGCTTAGATAGGAACACCCTTTGCTGAATAAAAAACTGGCTGGATGGCCAAGCCCAGAGAGTCGTGGTGAATGGAGTTAAGTCCAGGTGGCGGCCGGTCACCAGTGGTGTTCCCCAGGGATCGGTTTTGGGGCCTGTCCTGTTTAACATCTTTATCAATGACCTGGGTGAGGGGATTGGGTGCTCCCTCAGTAAGTTTGCTGGTGATACCAAATTGAGCGGGTGTGTTGATCTCCTTGAGGGTAGGAAGGCTTTGCAGAGGGATCTGGACAGGCTGGACCGATGGGCTGAGACCAATTGTACAAGTTTCAATAAAGCCAAGTGCCGGGTCCTGCACTTTGGTCACAACAACCCCCTGCAACGCTACAGGCTGGGGGATGAGTGGCTGGAAAGCTGCCCAGCAGAGAGGGACCTGGGGGCGCTGGTCGACAGCACTGGTGAGGCCGCACCTTGAATCCTGTGTTCAGTTTTGGGCCCCTCACCACAAGAAGGACATTGAGGGGCTGGAGCAGGTCCAGAGAAGGGCAACGAAGCTGGTGAAGGGTCTGGAGCACAGGTCTGATGAGGAGCGGCTGAAGGAGCTGGGGTTGTTTAGTCTAGAGAAGAGGAGGCTGAGAGGAGACCTTATCACTCTCTACAACTACCTGAAAGGAGGGTGTAGTGAGGTGGGTGCTGGCCTCTTCTCTAAAGTAACAAGTGACAGGACAAAAGGAAACGGCCTCGAGTTGCACCAGGGGAGGTTTAGGCTAGATATTAGAAAAAATTTCTTCCCTGAAATAGTGATCAGGCATTGGAACAGGCTGCCCAGGGAAGTGGTGTGGTCACCATCCCTGGAGGTGTTCAAGAAACGTGTAGATGTGGTGCTTAGGGACGTGGTTTAGTGAGTTAGGTGGTGTTGGGTTGACAGTTGGGCTTGATGATCCTTGAGGTCTTTTCCAACCTTAATGATTCTATTATGCTATACCAAACAAGGAAGCTCAACATAGCAAAAAGATCACAGAGACCTTTGGCAGCCAGGAATTACCCACATTTCTCAGTCTCTGCCCACTTCCAGTACAAAGACTAAGGAAAGACTGAGTCTGTGGATGAGGTTAAGGCTCAGAAAATAGAAGCTGATTAACTAAAGGATACTGTCTAAGCCAGAAACAGATCTTTAGTCTGCATCTCCTAGAAATATTAATTTTGAAGTTGAAGGTCCTTTGCTTGAGAAAAAGCTGTTCTTACAATTAAAGCTGTAGTTCTTGTTCAGTTAAGGATGATGCACTTTTCTCTTCTGCCACATAGCTGAGATCCCACTTCAAGATTTAATTCAGAACTCGTGCCTCGTGCCATCAGAAGAAACAGCAAGTACACTCAAACCACCACCTGTTCTCATGAAGGGTCTCCAGCAATTACCTACTTACCAAACTCCACTTCAACACAGTCCATTATCTCAAACCTGTACTCGAGCATAGCACTGGATTTGTCCAAACTGCTCATCCCTAAACTAGGAACTAGTATGCTCATACAAAGAGCCACCCTGTCCTTAACTGAAGCTGTGGACTACTCCTACCGAAAAAAATAAAATTAAAATAAAATAAAATAAAATAAAATAAAATAAAATAAAATAAAATAATAAAAAGTAAAATAAAATAAAACCTTTTTATTTTTATTTTATTCACTAACCCTGATTTTAACCCTCATCTTGAATTAAACCGCCAAAACCCAGCCACCAGGTCCTGTGCCCTAGAAATGCTTACTACCAGTTTTAATAGCTAGGATTTAGGCTGAGCATATTACTCACAAAATGCAAAGGCATGAATGTTTTACAGAAGTCATTTCAAACATGTGAGGAAGAAAATCCTTTGTACTAGACCACACTTACAAATTCTCTTTGCATGTGGAAAAATTGCTAACTTATTTCAGGAATGTTTAATTGTGTGCGTATGCATGTGTATACGTGTGTGTGCAGGCATCTTTGTGTGTTTGAAAACTGTTTTGTTTCCTCTGTCAGAGTTAAGTCCTGTTTTCATTGAGTTTCCCCCTGGGAAGGGTTTAAACAAAATAATTTTAAAATAATATACAGCCAAACTAACACTTCTGTTTGAAACTGAATTCCTATAATCTCACCGTTTCTCACAGTGAGCAACAAGTGCTCTACACCCTGCTCCAGATGACTGGCATTACACTCTTTCCAGCCTAAAAGTACTGTGAAATATTAGACCAAAATTTGCAGAAGTGTTTAGGTGCTATAAGACAAGTAATTTCACTTCCAGTGGGAGTTTTATGCATGCATTGACTGCATATAAACAACATATTGTAGCCCTCAGGTCAGGCTGTGCATTGGAGTCTGTGTCTCAAGTGCTGGGATGAGACGCCAGCCTCTTCTTCCTGTACATTCATGCACACATGCTTCTGTGCAGAGGAAGAAGATGGTCATAGAGGCTGGAAAGAAGCCCTGGGACTCCACCGCCAGGTGCAGAGCTCACACTGCCACTGGGGCTATGGGGTGCTCCATGCCTTCTCCACATAGCTGCCGTGGGACTGGTACCTACAACAGCAAAGCAGGCATGGGGTCTGTTTTGGAAAGAAGTCCAGTTAGTAGCTTTTGGAGCCCAAGTCTGAGGGATAAAGAAGAGAGCATGTGAAGATTTTTGTTTTTCCTGTTAAAATTGCAAGTGGCATCTATTTAAAGATAATTAGATACTGAAAATTTTAAGGGCTAGCATATGAGACAAGGATCAAATGTGATGTTGAAATGTGATGTATAGTATAAATCCAGTTTTTTGCATGGCTTTTGCCACAGAAATTGTGATAATTTGTATCTGTGCATAGATAAACATGTGATGTATGGCAAAGCCTTTTTTACAGTTATTAATTTCTGTTGTGTGGCTTGGTTTTTACTTGCTAATTAACTACAAAAAGATAAAATTATTTTGGAGAGGGACTCTAATGTAAGTCAAACAGACAATGGTTTTTAAAATCCAAAACATACAAAGAACTTATTTTTCTGCATAGAACTTTCAGCCATGTTTTGAAAATGTAGCAAGGCGAACATGGTTTATACCTATACACTATGGCAGAAATCCAATCTTCATCTGCTGTTCATACTGCAAGAAAATGAGATCATTAAGGTCAGAAAGAACAGCTGCTTTAATTATAACACCCTGATATATCATATCAAAGTTTTCATCATCTCACACAAACTCTAAGAACATACCCCAGGGATTCATTTCTATCATCCTGCTTTTTCTCAGGAAGGAGGCTACCTAAGTACACTCCAGAGCACTGGCTGTTTCAAGCGGTGTGATGCTGTGTAAAATAATTTTACCCAAAGCTCAATAATGCTATGGCAACTATTATTAATCTAACTTTTACAGTCTTTATTCCTCTTTCTGTGGTGGCAGCAGTAGAGGAAGATATTTTTGACAGCTGGGAAGCTACAATGCAGGCTTCGCAGTCCTGCTGCCACACGTCCCCACGGGCTCCTTCTCAGGAGTGCTAGGTACCCACGCCTCCAGCTGGTGAGGCAGGTCTGTCTGAGGCACCTGAAGGTATCCCTTCTTTAAGGGAATGGCTGCTTTGTGTTTTAACAGATGCTATGCTTCTGGTAGCGGAGAGATTAGAGGGACCATTCAACATTGAATCAGTCATGGATCCTATTGATGTCAAGATTTCTGAAGCCATCATGAACATGCAAGAAAACAGCATGCAGGTGTCGGCAAAGGTACTGTGTGAGTCGCGCCTTCTCTGTTGCTGAATCTCACAAGCAGGGGGAAAAATATCTCCAACATTTTTCTGTACAGACTTTGAGACAGATTGCCCGTACCACTAGAAATTGCTTTTGCTCATTTGTTAGTTCACCAGTGTCATAGTTTTACCCTGGCTGGCAGCCAAACACAACAAACACTTGCTCACCCTCCCCACTCCTGGGGATTGGGGAGAGAATTAAAGGGATAAAGGGAAAAGAGACTCATGGGTTGAGATACGAACAATTTAATAACTAAACTACAATAATATTGAAAATAATGATAATAATAATAGCAATATATACAAATGTACAAATAGTGATACACAGTGATACTACTTACCACCTGATGACCAAGGCTCAGCCCGTTCGCAGCAAACGATCATGGAGCAGGGAATCCTGGAACAGAGATAAGAGCCTGAGTGTCCAAGACACCAAGCCCTGAGAGAGGGGTGACCCAGAGGGACACAATCCTGAGCAAGGGAAACAACTTCCAGACAGAGCCTCAACTATATACTGGGCATATCCTGCATGATATGGAATAGACTATTGCCAATTCGGGTCTCAATCCTAAACCTAAGGTTGAATCCTAGGCTAGTAACTGGGGCTGTGCTCCTTTCCAGCTTCTTCTGCACCTGCAGACACTGGCACAGCATAGAAGCCGAACAGTCTTTGACTGTGCTGGCAGCAACTATAAACATCAGTATGTCGTTAGCCTTGTCCTCGGCACAAATACAAAACACAGCCTCTTACTAGCTACTGTGAAGAAAGTTAACTCTGTCCCAGCTGAAACCAGGATAACCAGACTGCATTTGAATCCTTCATCTAGTCAAACTTGAAGTTTTGAAAAGCAAGTGGCAGGGAGAAAGGTACCATTTAGTAAACTCCAAATAAATAGCTGTAAGATTTAGAAAAACAGAGTGCTGAAAATTAGCGGTAACTCTGTAAGCAATATCCTGAGCAGTATATTTGGTAACCTCTGTTCATGTCGCATCTGAGATTCTCTATATTAACTTCCAAACACATTTTCATGTCTCTAGGTCTGACTGAAGTCCAATGTGTTTGAAGTAAATACACAAAATGTTCCATTTAACCTCCTTTAATAGCCACTCAAGGGAAATATTATTACACTGGACAGTCTCTGATTACCAGACCTCAGTTTAATAGAATTTTGTCTGGATTCTGACACAAAGATAAATGGAGTTAACAACACCAGCTTCCTCCTTTCCATTTTTAGTGTGTGCGTGTGTATACACAGTTCACCACCACCTCTGAACATCATGTTAATAAGATCCTTTGAATTCAATAGCAGGTGCTTTTGACCCAATAGCCAAAAATTAATATATTTTCCTTAATATTCTTCAGTGCACTGTGGCTCAAAATCTAAAGTCAACATTTTCCCAGGTTTTCTGCATCATGAGTCTCTACCTCCCATTGATCTCCCAAAAGTCAGTTAGGTGCTAGCTAAACTGGCATCCAAGCCAGTGAATTTCCATTGCTTGGAAGGAAGCTGCCATAGCTGGGAAAAATGTGGGGATAACAAGCAGGAGGCTGAAGTTAATATTCTTCCTGCCAATCCAAAATTAGATGTTTTTTATGGCCCCAGTGCTGCAGGTTGCTAAGGATTTCCTTCAAGATGCTTTTTACTTTCAACCTACATGAAGTTACTTGGATTTTAAAAGTAGTCTACATCCTGCACGATGAGACTTTGTTCTGGCAGCAGTGTCCAAGGCGTTTAACAGCCAAATTCTCTCAAATATTTGGGGATTTAAAGGCTAGCTTCAGCAAACTCAGCCCTTACCTCAAGGGGAAAAAAAAAAAGAAACAAAAAATATATTCACTGAAAACTCACACAGGGCTCAGGTGTATTTCTTTTTCCTTTTTACTTGCTTGGTTCTCAAAGTTTTTCCATTAGTTGGGAAGCTGCATGCCCTGCCAGAGTCCAATGACATCACCTTGGCACAAGCTCATCTCACTACTCATTTGTAACAGAGCAGACTGTTTCTCTTGTCCCTCAGAAATATTTTACTTGCTGTAAAGATTAATAAATCACAGCAATTCCATTTGCAATGTAAAGTTTTTCTTCTAAGAGAAACTTTAGCCAGTATTTTTTAAAATCTTGAGAAACAGAAAGCAAATTATAACAGTGAAATTTATTTTATTATTTTTTCATAGATAACAGAGCTATCTGTCCTTGAGGGGCTTTTGTATATTTCTGTGTAGACCATTATTCTCCTGAAATGTGATTTCCTTGTTTGCCTAGGCTATATCCATCCTTTTTCAGGTCCTAACACAGGGAAATTCTTTATTCTTAAAGATAAGTATAAGAAGGCAAAGACTTAGGGTTTAGTGCTGTGTTCTCCTATGTCATGTCAGATCTGTAGAGATGATATATGAGCGGACTTCGAATCAGTCATCTGTCGTCTAATTTTTCCCCCTTATACATACTGACCACTTAGAGCTTCAGTGAAAATGACAGATACCTTGCCAGATGTAATGGGGTGCATGGAATGCAATTGCAGACCTAATGTAGGAGAAAAGCCATGCTTGTCAGTTATTCTGAGACACCGCTCAGAAAGCTTCAGGGAGGGTGCCGAAATCATGCTATTTTCTCTTCCTTCAAACAATTTTGTATCTTGCATTTGACTGTACCCACTGAAAATGTGGTGACTAGGAATCACAGCTATTTTTCCAGAAGTCAGTCAGCACATTTTTACAATGGAAAGATGATGACGCACTGATAATGTTATGCCTGCAACACCCATGTACACATAAGTTATTCTTCACCACTGACATGCAGCTTTTTCTACCTAAAAATCTGGCTGATGTCTAGGAGGAGGCTCTATGGTGTATTCGGTACAATTTTGGGCCATTTTGTATAATGTCATTTATCTTTTAAAAGGAATGGAACAAATGAAAACGAACAGTTTCTTCTCAAGGACCTCTCACTAATCTCATCTTCTTTGTGAGCAGAAGACCAAGAGTTCATTTAATCCAAAATCCATCCCTCTCCTGTTTCAAATATTCGTATAAAATTGCCCTATTCCAAAAGCCATTCACATTAAATTGCACTATCAGTTTGTCTTGTATCACAAAATGGTGTTTGTATTATACCAGCTGTAATTACATGTTGAAATTTATTTGAGAAGAATAGAAGTATGTTTGATATAACACATTGATTGTATATTACTGTGGATATGGAAGCAAAATTAAGAGCAACAATGTCTGCTTTCCAACATAATAATTGTATAAAAATAAGTAAGAATGCATGCTCTTATGAGTGATGAAGTCTTCAATTTTAGACATCAGCAGAAAAATGTATCATGAACTTCCTAAGTCTCCATTTTTATGGTTTGTCTCTCTTCACTTCATGTAGCACTGAGTGCTTTGGCCAATATCTTTTTCCTATAAATATGCACCTCCTATTCAGCAGTATTCTTCTGAGAAATAGTCTTCACGGTTACAGTTATACTAATAAATAAAAGGGGGATAAGGACCAGTGCCTGATCTTGAGGCCAGTGTGTCACAGCCTGATTAATTCCTATACTGCTGAGAGCTACCTTCTCTGGAGCAGTTTCATTCTGCAAAGAGCAAGTTGGAGCAGTCCAAGAAAAAGCCAATGAGTTAACAATTAATTAGTGCAGACAGTCAGGGCTTATTGCTTGAGTTCACATCTTGTCTTTCATTTCCTCAGAAGACACAAACCCTTTGTCTTCCATTCTTGATGGGTGCACATCAATACTGAGACAGAGAATTATAGAGGTGCCACATGTACCTCTTCTATCTTTGTACTTCCAATCAAGGACACACAGACTCAGCTATATCCTATCACTGCATAAAATGGAGCATCTCTGTTCCTAGGCCATTAACTTTTGTTTGTGTGCTGTTTGCGGTTGATCCTTTTAGCATAGTTCACATTAACCAGGTACTAGTAGTATGTTAAAAACCTCCAATTCATCCTGAGGCTGGAATCTTTCTGTTTTCTTGATATTTCTCCTCAGTCAATATTCAGAACTGGCTATCTAGAAAATCTGACCCGCTGCCCACCTTGAATGGCTGTCATGTCCCTGAATGACAGCCACCTGAGGTACTTATTTTGCCTCAGGGAAAGTCACATTCCTGACAGCTGCAATATCTGGAGATGCTTTTCAAAAAGGAGCAATGGTCTAGAAAGTCATACCCCAAGACCTTTCTGCTAGAGGAATCTATGTGCTCTGAATCAGACCTCAGTTTCCCTTCTCCAAAAAAGTCAAGGACTGAAGATTGTCAAAACCAGCTTCATCATTTAACACCTGCAGCCATTCTGACAGAGTACCTTCTGCAAACCAAACCACACAGAGCGCAGAAACAACTAGTCTGAGCTGCTTGAGATGCCTCCCAAGACATGGGCACTTTTTGAGAGAAGGCCTTGCAACATGGGTCTACACAGACTTCAGTGGTGTTCCCTGAAGGTTGCCCCTAGTAGAAGTCAGGCTGCAATAGATTTACCTTGGGTTTCTTCTCATAAAGTCTGACACACGTTACCTGCATTACTGAAATCTCTCTGGTATTCGCCAGTGACACCTCTTTGGTATTTGAACATTACAGTGCCAAACTCAGTGCTCAGCAACAGCTTGGTTATTTCTCAGGTGAAAGTTTCATATTCTGCATATTGTTTCCAATGGCTCATTTCATATCCAATACTTAGCTATAGCACCCATTTACCTTATTCTTATTCTCATTCTCATTCTCCCTGAGGTATTCAGGGAATCATATTCAGAGAGTCATAACATAGAAATGCTCATTTCCATCGTGGCCAAAACAAGTATGGTTTGAGGGCCTTCACAATCTTCCCATGAGGCTGTCAGTATCATTACCTTTGATTCCTGCTTCAAGTCAAAGAGTAAATCCTACATCTGCTCCATTTTAACAGTATGAATGCTTATAGTTGACATCTGCAGAAATTGCTCATTCACAAGAAGTGGAAAAAAACTCAAAAAACAGCAGAAAAGATGTTATAAAATCCATTTTTGTTCACAATGGAGAAACTTCCTAATCTGGTTGCATCAGCATAATTTTATCTTCCTCACTGCTCAAAACACAGCATACTGGACTATTTTCTGCATTTTAAACAGTCTGGTTCTATACAGATACATTTGGCTGCTGTAAGTGTCATTTGGCTGCCATGCCAAGATTTTTCCACTTTCATAAGGGCTATCCCATAACTGCATCTCCCTTTAGTAAGTCTTAAATATACTTTTATCTGAGCTGATGGATGGGCCATTTTAACCTATAGATGTATGTTCCTTTTCAGCAATTACTTCAGATAAAAGGATGAATAAGCTCCATAATCTAGCAGACTACCTATGCATTATTTATAAGGAGGAAGTCTTCATAAAACTACATCCAAGATTTTTCTTAAAATAACCCCTGAGTTTCGTATTAACAAAACCTCTTCATTTATCTGTGTTCTTTCCAGAGCCCCGTGCAGGACAAATATAATGTCATTTCAGGAAAAAAAAATCAATGCTTTTCTATTTGGAGATGAGAGAGTCAATGGAACAGAGTTATATAGAGACACTCAATAGGAAACACTGAGCCCTAACTCGTGTCTAAATAGCAGTATGACTCAAGGCTTCATACAGAACAAATTCTGTCGGCTTGCATTCAAAACCTCGAGTTCTCCTGGTAAAAGGACTCTTTTTTTACAGTAGCTACTTCCTAGTCTTGAAGCAGATACCTCTATTTAGTCAGCTCGATAAATGCAATTCTTCACTGACTCTGTTGACTTGATTTCATGGCTTCTTTCATATCCCTGACCATAGAGGTTTGGTGCTCGTTGTGACACCCTAAGATACAGCATTTGAGCTTTAGCTGCAGTTTAATGGGGAATAGTCTTGTGTTAAGACAGTCTTAACAGATGTCTTGGATATCCCAGGACATCATAAACTATTCTAGATGCCTTCTCTAAATTCAGAAGGACAGACTGCACCAGTTATATGTAAAATGCAATTTTTTTAAAGAGTGGCTTTATGCTGCCATTTCACAGAATGAGTAACGAAACACGTGAATATTTTTCCAGAAATTACTCAGTATCTCTGGGTAGCATTGTGAAGAAAGTACTTCATGTGATTCTTCTTAGGAAGCACTTGTTAATTTCAGCTATCAGCTTTAGATTTTCTGTTCTGACAGTTAATATCTGGATGCAAATCAGAAATTGTCTCATTTTGCACTCAAAATTTAGTTACTGCATATTGTATCCTAACTGCATTTCTGCCAGGTCATCTAAAAACTAAATTATTTCTTCTTCTGTGATGTAAAATTGCTATCTAATTTCCATCTCTATTATTTTTGGGCTGTATGTAGATTTGTTCTTACAAAACTACTTGCTGCAACTATTTGTATGAAGCTAAATGCTACGGAGTCTATGTTGGGGGCTTTTTGGTATGTCATTAAAAAAATGAAATATAAATTAGGTAGGCTCATATACTCCACATGGTCTGTACGTCTGTACCCTAACATTCACACACTTGAATGTGTATGAAATCTAAGGAGAAGATTCAATGCCCTCACTTTCTTTTCCCCTGAGAGTCAAGTTGCATATTTTGGATAATTGTCACTTGTCCTTGTAAGCAAACACGTACTTGCTTAATTGACTAAGTGGGATTTCATAGATATCTAAATAGATGGTTGTTTTTTCTGTGCATAACATATCTTCAGTCAGAAGAAATATGAGTAAATTTTTCTAACTGATTCCCCCAACATATATATTTAGCCCTTTGCAATGTACAGTGTCATACAGAATCATGTTTAAATGTTGAACATTAATCTTAGTGGAATTTTCTTCACAGAGGAAAAATAATATTCTTTCCTCCTGAAAGAAAATGTAACTTTACAAGCTAAAATCATCTTTCCTGCTTGATTAAACAAATTCATTATCCAATAGTCCTCATGACTAGGGAGGCTAGAAACGATAAAAAAATAATCTTACAGATAGTCTCAAACCAGACCAAGCAGTATTCCACTCATAAATTAAAAATCCCAATGGCCATACAACAGCTGACTTGCTGGACTTTGAGCCAAAACAGACCTGACGATTTGACATAAATTTAGTATGAATCAGTTTCTTTCAGCAAATTTTGAATCATTTGGGGCCTCTAAATTAACGTTGGGAAACCTAACTAAGAGCCAATTGTTATGTATACCGAAAGGAGCAAGTCACACCATCCATTGCTACTTCAGGAGAGAATAACTGAAAGTAGAAAAGATAAAAGTCTGAAAGTGAAACATGAGTCTCTTTGATCGCTAGCTCACAGCATAGCTTGTGACCTTGTTATCTCATTTGCTGCACAAAAAAGGAGTAATCTGGTCCTACAAAGAAAACACAGCACCTGCATAAGAGTTTTCACGTCCACAAAACTCATTCAGACAGACAGTTTGTGCCTGGGACTAGGGTTTTATAAAATATATTTTACAAGAAATTCTGAGCTTTTTTTTCTTCTTCTGAATGGAGGCAAAGTGTTGAAACAGCCAAAATGCAATGGTCACAAAAAAGAAAGATGATTCTAGAACTTAAAAAGTTGGTATGAAGGCAAATACTAGGATCCTACTTCATCAGAACACCTCAAAAAATTTAACACTGAATATTCTACCTCTTTCATCTGCGTAACTTCTGTGAGTTCCTCTGGTATATATACTTGATATCCAGTAGTCAAAAAGTGTCCTCTGTGTCCTTTAGTATCCACAAGATACATGCTATTGAAACTTTTCTCCAAATGGAAGTATATGAAAAATTTCATAACCCTTGATGTTATTTTTTATACCTAGAAAACAAGCAATCAGGAAATAATTCTCACTATTGCCCACTCACTGTGCCTCACCCTCTTCTAGGGAGAGACTTGCTAGGGAAAGAAAGTAATCCAGTTATTAGACTATTTCATCATTGACCTTTTCTCCAAGACTACAAACAAAATTACCAGGTAGGAAGAGTTGTGGGCAGGGATTATGAACGAGCTGCAATTCTGCGCCAGTACCACATTTTAACAAAAACTAAACCAATTATCAGCTAAGTTTTGCCACAAAGGACATCCTTTAGCTCATTTCTCTTCCTGGAAAGATAGCAATTTAAATGCTTTCAGATGTTAACTTCTATGAATAATCACCTTCCTAAATTAAGGTTTTCTTAAGGTCCCTATATGTTTTTATACCTTCACTGAGTAATTAATTGTGCTTAATTATTAATCTGACTTTTAATGCAGGGCAAGTGCTCAATTCACTATTATCAAAATGTCAATCAAAGCTGGTTTCAAAAATATGAAAGAGAGAATGAAGAGGCTGTAAAATACCAGCTTCCCTTTTTCTATGATTGTCATATAACCTACAATGTCTTTTTCAGGTTTTCCAAGGATGTGGCCAACCTAAACCAGCACCTGCCCTGAGATCTTCCCGTTCTGTCCCTGAAAACTTCAATACCCGATTCAGACCATATAACCCAGAGGAGCGACCTACAACTGCTGCTGGAACAAGTTTGGATAGGCTGGTAAGGCAAAATATATTCCATTTTCAAATTAGTAGAAATGGCTTAATAATATAGTAGAAGAGTGGTAATCTCCTGACAATTTTTTTAATAATTTCATAATCACTCTATATAGTTTCTATGCCAGCTGTTCCAGCATTCAGTAAATCTTTTTTTCTCCATTGGAAATAGTACAGAATTGCATTGTAGGAGAACAATATGATTCAGTTTCAATGTATTAGAAATGTTAGAAGATAATAAGCTCTTTCCTGCAGGCCAAAAAACAGAGGAGCCAGGACAGGTACTTTGCAGTATAAATTCTCTTTGAAAAGTGATCTACAGCAATATTTTATATTTTTTTATTTTATTAAAACTGTTTTTATGTATTAAAGTGATTTTTGGCAGCTAGTTCTTTAACATACACACTTGCAAAGGCACATTGATTTGTTCTACTTCTTTACTTAATTATAAAATTATCACCGCTTTATTTCCATCCGTCTCAAAAATTGACTTTTATCAGCTAAAACTTCAGTTATCATTAATCTTGCTATATTTATTCAATCATTTTGAAAACAAGACCTTAACATCAGATTATTTTCTTTACTACCAGTCATTGTATTCACATTTCAGACTTCAATGTTCCTGCTATTTATACATCTATAGATTTACAGTGGACTAATTATTATAGCTGTTAATACTGTCTCAACAATCGTCTTGAGGTAAAGCCAATGAGCAAAATTAAAGAGCTGTAAAGCATCTGAATCAAAACAGACCGTATCACATACCACCCTCTTGCAGAGCTAATTGCTGAACACTTGCACAGCGTTGGTCTGTCTTGCCAAAGAGAGCGATGCTCAGGGCTGTAGCAAGAGTGAGGGGAAAGGAGAGCCCAGCTGGAAACAGCCATTAGCTGGGGTATGAGGTTTCAGTGAGCTGCACTCCCACTGGGTGCCAGGCAGGTGCTGGCTGCGCAACAGCACCAAAACCTCTTGCTATGGTTCTGATCATGAGCCTAAACTGTCTAGAGGTTTCTCCAATATGCAGCTTAAATCACTAACCAGGAACCCAAATACACTAATTCAGACAATGACCTGGGTATCTCCTTTACAACGTCCTTCAGCAAATTCCTTTGATGATCACAGTAGTCTTCCACAGTGCCAAGCCTTTCCAATCACCTCTGTTTAGCTGTATTCTGTCTATCTACTGTATTCTGCCAATCTTCATGGCAAATCAACTGGCAAATAACATGGCATTTCTACACATGGGGATTACCCTGCAGCAAAAAGCAACATTTGTTGGTTCTCTGCTCTTCTGGAAATAGTGTAGCTTGGTTATCCAAAAAGGAGAAGCAGGAAAGAAAATGTTTACCTCCATTGTAGACTTAGGTCTTTCTAACATGTCTGATTCATAATGCAGTGTAACGTCTCAGCCTAAAACTCTGGCTGGTAATGCTCAATCCATATTTTAATTTTATCATTTCACTTTAGATTCAAAGAACCAGCCCTTGTGTATCACTAAGTGCAGAGGCCTGAATCTTAATCTAGAATTGGCCATGGTGAAGTCAAAGGTCACCAAAGCCTGTAGATTTCAGTCATGCTCTGTCAAAGATAAAGGTTGTACACAGGGGAAGTGGGAGGAAGATCATAAAAAGGAAGGTTGTAACACAGTTCAGCTTGGATTACTCTTATGTTGTAAGAACAGTTCAAGTATTTTTTGCAGCAAAAAAGGCAGGTTTAAGAGACACTTCATATTCACATAAAGACACTGCTTCTAAACACATTAATCTCTTTTTTGAACTACAAACTTCCAAAATACTGAGAAGCATCCTCAATAAACCAGAAAAGCGTCACATGCTGCTGGCCCTTTAAGGCTATAACTAATGAAAATTGACAATGTAGATAATCCTTTATAACTCATAATAACTTGTAACTTTCAAAGGGGAACTTATCACCATATGATTTAGCTAGGTTTGTTTGTGCATTATTTCAGAACAAAACAAAGAGCTTAGCATTGCTGCCGCTACTTTAAAAAGCGTTAAAGCCAAATACCTGTTTGTTTTTCTTGCTGGTGGTATTTAAAATAATAATTATTCATGGCCTGTTAGCAGTGAGTTTCAGTATTAAATCCATCTCCAAATGGCAGTTATGTATGTGTCATCTCCTTTTGGGCCGAGATCAACAATCCCTCAAGTTAGAGATGGCCACTGACCTCAGCTGAAGTGAGGAAAGGCTGTTTACGTGGATTAGAGCAGAAGGCCTTGTTTCAGAGCTGTAATCCCTTAGCAGCGTTTGGGAAAGGTCACTGCCTGCATCTCACACCAGCTTGGGTAATTTGATCCAGAAGGATATAAATGCTGCACTCCTGCCTCACAGGAGCATCATTCAACCTGCCTGCGTTAGATCCTTAGTGTTTAATGTGCTGAATCATTCCCTCAGTCACGTATCTCTCTTCATGAACTATAGACAGACCTTGGAGGACCAGCTTCAGTTAAATTCTCCTAATCCTTGCACTCCTAACAAGACATAAGGAGAATCCCACTCACAGCATTTTTCTACTCTGCACACTGATCATTTTCTATTGCTTGCTTAGCACAAACATACAGCAATATTAATATTTTGATAGTAGTCTCAAACAGTTAAAGCCCCTTTTGGTTATTAAAGATATAAGAAACAAATCTTTCCTTGTGAGGCAGCTCACTGTTCAGTCTTACATTAGTGCTTTTGGAAGTCTGTTCTGGAGTTTGTATTCATAAAACACTGTCAGAACACTTCACTTTAAACTGTCATTACAATGTCCAAACATGCATCTATGTAAACCTCAGAAGAAGTGACAAACTATTCTGTTTTCATCTGTCTTTGACAGCATGTCCTCAGAAAAGACCAAGTTTAGAAAATATTTTGTCTGCATCTCAATCTTATACAAACGTAGCATATCTGAACCAATTTTTTTTTTTTACTCCTGCTCATATTCCCATTTATAAGCTTAATTGAGCTGAGCATATTTTATCGGGTATGTTGCACAAAGCAGCCCTCGTAAGAAGCCTACACTGAAATCACCAGGTACTGAACCCGTCTGAGAAACTGCTCCTTCATCCTTGCCTGAACGTGTGTCTTTAATCCAGCTGTTCAACCCCAAGAGGAGGGAAAGTGGTTTCTCTGTGTTATTGTCATAGCTATAACTAGTAAGGCTTAATAAATAAGAAACAGATCAAAATAAATTGTGAGAAACATGAAAAAAAAATATCCCCCAAACACAGAGGTATAATTTGTTAAAAATGCATCAGACGTATTTAGGAAGTGAAATGGGCCCATGAGAACCTAATGAGGTTCAACAAGGCCAAGGTGCTGCACTTGGGCCAGGGCAATCCCAGGTACTTGTATAGACTCGGAGAAGGACTCCTTGAGAGCAGCCCTGCAGAGAAGGACTTGGGGGTCCTGGTGGACGAGAAGCTGGACATGAGCCGGCAGTGCGTGCTTGCAGCCCGCAAAGCCAACGGTGTTTTGGGCTGCATTAAAAAAGGGGTGGCCAGCAGGGAGAGGGAGGTGATTGTGCCCCTCTACTCGGCTCTTGTGAGGCCCCATCTGGAGCACTGTGTCCAGGCCTGGGGCCCCCAGCACAGGAAGGACGTGGAGCGGGTGCAGAGGAGGGCCACTAAGATGATCAGAGGGCTGGAGCACCTCTCCTATGAGGAAAGGTTGAGGGAACTGGGCTTGTTTAGCTTGGAGAAGAGAAGGCTCCGGGAAGACCTCATTGTGGCCTTCCAGTGCTTGAAGGGAGCCTATAAACAGGAGGGGGAGCGACTGTTTACAGGGGTTGATAGTGACAGGATGAGAGGGAATGGTTTTAAACTAAAGGAGGGAAGATCTAGGTTAGATATTAGGTGTAAATTTTTCACTCAGAGAGGGGTGAGACACTGTCACAGGTTGCTCAGAGAAGTTGTGGATGCCCCATCCCTGGAGGCATTCAAGGCCAGGCTGGATGGGGCCCTGGGCAGCTGCTCTAGTGGTTGGCAACCCTGCCCACAGCAGGGGGGTTGGAACTAGATGATCTTTAAGGTCCTTTTCAACCCAGGACATTCTGTGATTCCATGATTCTGTGATAGAGCTTGAGAGAGTTGTGTAAGCATGGATGTAGAGCACCATCTGAGGCACCCCAGAGTATCTCAAACATGGAACCAGCAGGTATGGCACAGGACTAGAGGAGACCAATCTACTTCTGGAGCAGCAGGGAGGAGCTGGGTACAATACACTGCAGCATCTCAAGCAATTCAAGATACCTCAGGCAATTCAATCACCTCTTCACAGCACAGGGCCTAAAAGTCAGGCTCTTTCTGAAGTCAATGGAGAGAGAGACACATCTTTGGAGAGTGATTCACCCCATCTGTCACAGACACCTCTCACAGATTGGTAAATGAAAGGCTCAACTGAGATGCCCACATGTAGATATACAACACTGGGATGCCTCGGAGTATCTAAGGCACCTCGTAGAGCTGGCAGACAGGACAGTAATTTGGGATGCCCATGCCCTCCTGGACTGGCAGGTGGATGCCAGATAGAACACCCTGGAGGATGCCTACTATACGGCATCCAAGTGGGAGAACAGAACCCAACCCCAGCTCTTCTCTGCAGTTCCCTCTGGGTGGAATTCAGCTACATAAACATAGTCACCTAATGCTATTTGAGATGCCTATGGTCTTCAAGATGTCCAAATGTGAAAGCAAAGTTACAGGAGACCTATCTGGAAGTAAGATGGAATACCTCAGAGCTACTAAATTCACTTTCTATACCTATGTTTAGGTAACAAGATTCCACCCTATTTCTCTACTGACTGTAACAGAAGCAGAAATGAGGACTTTTCTGATTCAATATAGAGATCCATAGTGTAGATACCTATAACCAGCTATCTAGATTTGAAGTCTAGATGACTGTAGTTTTTACTGCTAACTGAGATAAATAAAGGTGTTCATTCAGTTGTATAAACGTAGGTTTAGGCAACTGAATTGAGATCAAATATTTCTAAAGCATGATTCATCTCATCCTAAAGTATACGTTTAAACAGCTCAGAGAAATCAATATCCCTCTACTACAAAGTGACAACCTTAGTCTAAGCACCTAGCAATTACATCTAAAGTTCAGTTAAATAAATACTGTCAGAAATTAAATAATTTTAACCACTGACCTCAGCTGCTTTTGTAGAGCATGATCTAAGACTTCTCATTTAAAATTAACTGATTATAAAGACTCGTTATCTTCTCTGTGGTTGCCTGTTTGGTATAACCTGTGGTTTATTTTGTTTTGTTTTGTTTTGTTTTTCTGTTCCCTGAATCTGTCTCTCTCTTGCTTCCCAGAGGACTATCTGGAGGACAATGCAACATGGTGTAAGCTTTGGTATTCTTATTCTTCACCTTCATTCCCATTTGTCTTTGTACAACGCTGGGCAAAACACTTTTTAAGTTTCATCTTCACTGTCTTTACTTTGTGTGTGTCTTGTAGGCTAAAATGCTAGCAGTTCTTTCTGTAATTTTGCATTCTGTCTGACTTAATTCTGCCCACTGCCCAGAGCTGCTGATTCCTTATGGTATTTTTCTCCCACTTCAAGGATGATGTCTCACCCCCAGAAAAGAGCGTATGTATTCCCTTACTGAGCTAAAAGCTGGTGTAAAGCATCCCCATGGTCTTGTTCCCCACATATGCATGTGCAGCAATGCAGGCACTGCAGAGGCATTGGGCTCTGGGTCCTGTGCCCTGAGATAGCACTGGAGCAGTGGAAGCAAGCTCCCAGGGCTCCTGGACTCTCACTCTAGGATTGCCACTCTTGCTCTCCAGTCTCAGAAAAACCACTGAGCTTCTCTGTGGGAGTCCGATAAAGTAGGCTCCCTTATGCTTTTCACCTTCATAAGTTTTGTGAACATTAGAGGTCCCCGGGTCTCAGACAAAAGGCCTCCTCAGCAGGGTTCAGTGGAGCCCAAAGGGGAGGCAGGAACTCAGCACTACGCAGATGTGCATCGTCTCACTGGTGAAGTACCTCAAAGTATTTAGCCTGGACTATTGTATCCTGCTTCTTAGCAGGACTAATTAGTCTACAGAGAGCACCATGCTGATATAGCCATACTACCTCCTGCATTTGAGCTCCCTCAAGTGCCTCTGTATCCACCACATCACTGTACAGCACAGTGCTGCCTTAATTCAGGTGGAATTTCTCTTGAGAACATACTGCAGCCTGACCTGGCTGGACATGTGTAAAATAATTCCACATTTTCTTTCAGGAAGGTAGGGAAGCTTTCTTGATTTTCCACAGGGGAGCTGATGGACTATTAACCATATAATGCATGATACACGTGCATACTGTGGAGACACGCAACTGAGAAATTGGCCAGGGCATTTTGCAAATGATTTACATTCAAGTACAGTATAGTGGCTGCATAGATAAGTGGATGAGCATGCACCCAGTCTGAAAAATAAAACCTTTCGTGCTCTTTACCCTGGGGAGGGGAATATACTGTGTTATACCTTGTAGGAAAATGTCCTTTTATCTTCCCTCCTGCTTTCCTTAAAATAAAAGGAAATAAAGTCTCAATTTCCATGAGCAAAAGATCCTGAAACATTTTTTTTAGGAATAAAGTGGGATGTATTTTAAATGTCCATTCAGTCATATTTTTAATTCTTTTTATTCCATTGTATAATGACTTTTGTTACAATAAAAAAATGCAATAGTAACCTAACGAATCTGTTGTGAACAATTCCTTCTCGGTGCTCCAAAGCTACATGAAGTAGAAAATACGATTTGAAAAAAAAATGAATCTACTAGATCCATTTAGTCTACAGTCTACAAATGTTAAATATATGCAGTGATAACACAATTTTCCAGAGACAGGAATGTTTATTCTCAACATTTTATTTCTCAGGATGCCCTAGAGTGAAATCCAGCAGGTATCTTAGAGGGTTTGAAAAACTGAGATGAATTTTTCAAACACCTTCTACATACAGAGGCCATAGGGAAAGACAAAAGCAATGAGCCTGTAAAAGACTTCATAGCTCAGAAGGTATTGGTCACACTCTTAAGAGTGAAGATAACATGCTCATGCTGGTGTTTTAGAAGACCACTGACTTCCCACAGGCAACTCCTCTTGCAAGCCTTAGATGCTGTTCTGTTGGACATGCCATTTCATCCTGTGTGATGTTAATCAGCAGATGACTCCTGTAAAACAGAAGGTGTATAGCTCCTCCAGTTTTAGGTTTTGTGTGAAAAAGAGTCCTATTTCTTATTAGCTGTTTGGATACAATACACAAAATGAGTATTTTACAGCATTTGTCGTGGTCATTTGGTGTCAGATTTAGGATTTACCTGGATGTCCAAAAATTGGTGTTTGCTTAGTGTCAGGTTGTGTTTATTCTCAGTTTCTGTGTCACAGTACTATCTAAGTAAGTTAATACCAGTTTCAGGTGGCAAAGGCGGATGAATGATGGTGGCTGTCAGAACCCTCCTGGGAGACCTGCCAGAGTCCTGTTTTTAAAAACGGTGATATTATTCCATCCCCTAGCTGAATGGTTCTGCATGCTGCAGTACCTGATGCATCGTATTCTTAATGCACGTGAGGCGGTTACTAAGAGCAAGCTTTATTACAGTGGTTGCCTCTGTCTTCAGGTAGAATGGGTCAGCCTGCTGGTCAGACCCAGCTTAGTATGAGCAAGACCATCTTCCAACAGTAACAGGAAAGAGAGCTCTCTACCTTAATTAGTTGTCAAGAAAAAAATGCAGACTCTTGATTACCATGCAGTGTCTGCCTTGCCTGAATAGTGATGTATTGCCTGTCCCATTGAACACAGTGCCTGCTTGAACATCTTCTAAAAATGTCCTTGTTAGTACTGGTTGAACTTCCTTTACCTGATGGGTGTGAAGACCTGCTGGGAGTCATCATCTCATTTCCAGGAATGGCTTAGGGGTATGAATGGTATTATGTAACCCTGTTACAGAGATGGGGAATACAAACAGTGTGGTCAGAATCTGCTCCTGATTACTAGACTTGTCTGCACACAAGTAAGATGAAGAAATGGCACAGTCACGGGTCTTCAGCTGTTGTACATTGAGTCATTATGTGGTTCCTGAGCTTGGCTGTTAGGGTAAGGAAAAGCAAGAGTGTAGGCTAGTTTGCACATCTGTGCCATATAAAGCCAGGCTAACATGAGGTGGGATTTATTTGCCCTGGCTTTTCATGTTTCTAATGTTGCTGTCAAAGTCTGAGCTATCACCTCATTCCTTTATTAATCGATGGAGAGAATTAGGCACATTCAGACCTTGTATAAGAGTCTCATTTGGAGATGACAGGAGTCTGAATTACCCTTTGAATTACCCATTTCTCCCCACTGAGTATGAAGAGAATCTGGATTATTAGCTCAGACATCCAATTTGTAGATGTCTAAATGTAATCATAATTCTGGGCTCTGAAGTTAGGCTCTATGAATGAAATGCACACAAAAGAGATTTTGGTCTATTAAATGTATTGATAAATAGTTCTAATCGTACTCATTGTTGTGGTATCATCAGGTACCTAGAAGGATCACTAGCCTCCAACAAAAATAGCTCATTCCAGGGGCTGCACAAGTTGGCCTCTGCTCAAAAAAGACTAGGGGATTTATTCCAATATACAGAAAGTTTGTATTATCAGCCTCTGGAAGATGAATCTAAGCAGGAAATACATCAACACTGCTTTCAGCTTAAAGATAGATAGGTCACATTTCATTTCACGTGCCTGTGCATGAATCTGTGCAGAAGGAAAAGGGAATTCTTACTGTTCTTGTTAATGCTAAAGAGATATAGTGACTATATAAACATCCTCTGCACTTTAGCATTTTGACATGATATTAAAAGAAAAAATATGGTTTAAAAATTGGTAGCAGGGCTTGTGTCCCCACTTGTGGTGCATAAACCATGCTCATTTATATGCTTCCAAGTAAAATGGATGACTATCTGCTTGAAAGGTGTTATGCCGTCATGAATTCTTGCATTGTTAATATGAGTACAACCAACAAGCTCTAATTTTCCATAAAAAATTGATTTTTGTAATATATCACCAGTTCATTTACCACTAGAGAATTAGAGGGTCCTGTTGTGCAAGTGACTACAGACCATAAAGTGTCTTTTCAGCAACAAAGTTAGTTGTGCATAAGTGTGGATGCCAACAGAGAAATGAAAGCTTTGCTAATTTCTGAATTAATTGCAAATAGTGATTCTCACTCTCCAAATAAAAATATGTGTTATGCTTTACTGACAATTGGTTTTCTCCAGCCTTTTGCAGCTGTTTTTATTTTGCTAGACTGCAGCACACATTGTGAACTCATAACAGGAGTGTGCAATGCCAGACTCCACTTATAACAAATAGTAAGTTGCAGCAGACTGAAAACTGATTTCCCAAGCCAAACATCTCATACATTTTCTTTGGTTGTAATAGACAGAAACTGACATTTTATGGAGCTTTAGGTGTATTACTAGTAGTCAGTGGGGAGGTAAAACACAAGGACTAAAAAGGTTTACCTTCATACAAAGTGACCCTTTTGTGAACTTTCTTTAGTCAAAACCAAATATTTTACATTAGGAAAGATCTCCTATATTTTTCTCCTGTTTTTATTTCCCATCCTGCAGTCATATTAATGTATCAGTCTAGGTTGTTGGGACAGCAA
>WKFP01014339.1:213730-239087 GCA_011057875.1 Pterocles orientalis
AGCAGCATCACAGCTTCACACTAGGGCGAAAAGGACAGCCCCCACATTACCACTCCAGGTACTTAGTCACTGCAGAAAGTAGAAGAATACCTGCAAGATGCTTCAGCAGATCCCACTCTGGACACTGGTGTGTACTGAGGTACACAATAATAGAGAGCTGCAGCTACAGGAGTAGGAGTTAGTGGTACAGACTCCCTCCACAGCTGGTTAAGAAAATAAGCATTTTCAGAGCGTAATTCCCATAGTTTAGTGTAGACAGCTGCCAGAGCTCCCTGGAAGTGCCAATGTTTCTCTGTCTACTATGAATATCATTAGGGTTAACTTTAACTTACAGAGGGCTAGAGCTGAGTTAGATGAAGCCCTGCTGAGCAGTCAATACCTGACTTCTGCACAGACAGCCCTACCAAAGTGAATGTGAGTGAGGTTATTAGAACGTGGGACTTAGGTATATGATTCCCTGGGGTGAATCACAAGTTCACCATGTTTTGATGGCTTTGCAATCTGGCAGCAGCAATCATAAATGACCATTGTCCACATGTTTTTGTCCCTAACCCTAACCCTAATGGCCCTAACCCAAACCCTAACCCTAAACCCTAACCCTAACCCTAACCCTAACCCTGACCCTAAACCCTAATCCTAACCCTAACAATCATAAATGACCATTGTCCACATGTTTTTGTTGGGGTTTTTGGGTTTTTCTTCTTCTGCACTGAATGTATGTCATGTACATGTCATTTCTGGCATAAGAAGTGGGATTCACTGTGTCTTACTCAATGTCTATAGTACAGGTGCTACGTGGAGCCGGTTTTGTAAATCTTGCATGGTAGCAATGGAGAGCTAGTCAAGAGGTAGAATTCACTTGCTGAAACACAAGTGCCTCATGCTAAGTGTGATGCCCTGAATTATCTAGGCATCTGCAAGGAGTTAACAGACTTGATAAGGGCATTACAGAGTCCTTCTGTCTTCTAGATGCTCAAGAGGACTCCAAAATTACATTAGACTAATTTATTTCTGTATTGAATGAGGGATCTAGGAGCTATTCATAAGATCCTAAATTAGACCAAAATTAGGCAGTTGGCCACCTGAATAACTCCCTAGACCCCACTGACTAAGCACTCAATAGACTGTCCAAAGAGAGGTATCTAGGGCCTTCACATGAGAGTCTCAGATATGGTGCAGAACCTACTTGGACACCTGTACTGGCACTCAGAAGAGAGGAAAGGCCTTCAAAGACAGTGGGTATCTGTGTGCAGGTAACTGAATTCCACTCCAGGACTTCATTGTCTGTGGTGGTGCTTTAACACCCAGCTCACATGTCAACACCCACACTGAGAGCTTCTAAATTCAGGCAAGACTAACTGCCACGGACAACTGATATTGCATTCATTTGTATGGGAACAAACCACATTGGGAATTTTGGATTCCTATTATATATTCGGACAGCATAAATGCTGTATAGGAACCGAAATAAAAACAGATTGGAGTGAAAACTGGTTTTCTCCATAAACATTCAAGCCCATAAAAATTTCCAGTACATAATAATGTGTTACTTAAGTAACTGCTAGAGCGACTAAAGTAAAAAACTAATTGCTTGAAGTGCAATTTTGCCTTTTTGAATATAATGTACCTACAGTGCTCATATATATTAGAAGTGTGATATATATACAGAAATAACAGAAATTTCAGAAATGCATTTGTTCTGCTGAGAAAAGCAGCAATCACTTATAGAAAAAAATCACTGCATAATAAATAAACCTGAAAGAAATTTCCTTCTTCCATGATCTCACAATGAATGTTAATAGGCTTAAAAATCAGAGAACATTTATAATCTTAGAAATAATATGTACATAAAAATCCTTTCAGTGGTTATTCATTCATTCATATGAAATCCAGTTGACCAAATGGAGGTATCTAACCCTAGAGCTAGCCAAATAACGTATCCTTTACTGTCAGTTGAAGGAAATAGGCACTTTCAGGGCACAGTTGAGCTAGCAGATACTTTAAAAGTATCTATTGGACTAAGATGCACTTGCACCCTTCAGTTCTTGTTTCTCACCATTGACTACAGAAGAAGAGTTCATAGCTCGGATGTGGATTCTAACAACCTGTGAGATTAATTTCATTCTCAAGACTCTGTCTTATGGAGCTCACAGTCTACAAATCTGGATAGACTGTGAAATTACTATCATACGCCTTCACAGTATTTCTACTTCACTGGTTTTGGCAACAAGAGGTCACCCTGTGCTAGGCATTGAACACTTATTAAAAATATGTTCCTGTCTTGAACACGTTAATGAGATCTTCCTTGAAAGGAAGTGTGTTTTTCTTCTGAAGCAGAAGATGCAGGGTTCCCAGTCATTGTTTATTGTCTCTTTACAATTTTCTAACCATCTATTTGCACTATGGGAATGGAGTGATCCAGAAAAATTAATCAGCTGTTTCGTTAAAGCATGATCTACATAATATCCAAGGTAATAAAGCCTTAATCGGTAACCTGTTTGCCCCATGAGGGAAAGAGAAAGTTGACATCGTCTTCCCCTTGTCACTTTTGCTCAGGCAACTCAGTTCAGATTATAGCTTCAAGGTCAGAGGGAGGCAATGCTGTCCAGGGTACAGGTCTCCTGAAGACGGTAAATACTCTTTGTGAGGTACAGAGCACCTTCTCAAGCAGTGACAGGACTGGGAAACCATGGCTGGCTTTATCTTCAACCTGTCTCTCTCAGATTGCAGTGCCCACCTTGTTGGGAAAGAAGAGGACAGACAGCTCCTGCCTCAATTCCACCCGGCTGTCACAAAGGCCACCCATGTGCTAGCACAGCTCATTATTCCCAAGCCAGCCAGAGTTCACCCAGGTAAAGGCCTTTGTAGTTAGATGGAAAACATATCTGCCTACAAAGCGAGGCCCAGCTTCATCAGGCTTTTCATCAAGTCACCCCTTGCTTGATAAAAGTCAGTGTGGCAAAACTGAGTCCCTTAAAAATCCCTTTTATCAGGAAATCAGCTGGAAGTAGACAGATGGGAGAAGGATTGATTGGAGAAAAAATACTGCCTGTGAAATGTGCAGCAGCTCACTCGGGAATGTGACCAGTTGCAAATTGACTTGGTAATGTCCTAGGACAAACCCCTGGAATTCTCTAAGCTAGTTGTGGAAGCACTTTTAAAAAATCCTATTTCCCCCAGGTTGTAATACTGATTTATTTCTGTGCTAAAATGTGAAATAACAAGGCTGGCAAACAGTTTCAGAAATCTACAAAATAGTTAATGATATATAGGAACATATTCTTCAATGTCGTTTGTTCCTTAATGTCTCCCCACGGCACAGGCACCATAATCACTTCAAGGCCACTCATCCCCATGCTAAAACACTCTTTTACCTCTCTCATCCGTTCACTTTTTCAGAGAGAAAACAGACATTAAAAGAGCATCATTGTAAGAAAGAAGATGTGACCAAGATATTTATGGGTCTTATAACCACCTAAAGATTTAACTCTGTCCTCCCAGACCCAATGAGCAAGGCTGCCCTCTCTCTCTGGGATATGAGCCATACTCAGTGGATGCTAAGGACATGAGCAACTTGCTGGACTTTGCACCCTGACAGCTGCCCGCATGCACTCTGGAAGCTCTCCAGCAAGTGCAAAATAATTTACCAGGCTTTCAGGAAGGGCTCAGCTGCTGCATGTTGACCAGAGAGCTGAGTTTAGACCCACACCTACATATTTTTTCCCCATTTGAAGCACTAAAAAGTCTGATGCTTAGAAAATCCAAATTTGTTTTGCACCTGTTCAGGTAGCCATGCCCTAAACCAGCCAGAAATGTTTTAACATTTTTCACTGTTAATAGTGACAAATAACAGGATTAAAATCACTGAGGTTCTCTTCGGGATTTATTGCACCTCTGAATGCAATGTAATCTGGTTCTGAGACCTCATTCCACTAGCTGTTGGCTTGCTGAAGTGTTTTCTAACAAAGAAAGAAATACTTACGCTATAATCCAGGCTAATGACAAACTTTCAGCAAGGAGTCCAAGGCTCAGCCTTCACTTGCACAATTCGGTATTTAATTTTAATGGATTAAATCGCGTAGTCAGGGGAAATGTGCACTGATAAGAACATACCTGTGAATGCTTCATTCTCGCTGCACTGGTGGAAGTTGCCATAGTAACTTAGCAGGATAAATTAATCAAGCTTTGCCTGTTATCAGAAACCAAAAAGAGCAGTGAATCCCAACTATGGATCTTTAGGCAGCTGTTAAAAGTCAGATTGAAGTTGAACTAGAGGTAAATCAGAAATCATAGGTGTGATATGTAATAAAAGAATTACAGAGGAAAATGGAGAGATGAGGCAGAACAAGGAGCATTTAAAATTTTTATTACTAATATTTAATTTTTTTCTGGTTTAGAAAGTATGTTTATTTAAAGATTCTGATATTCCATACGGTTTGCTCCATTCCTTATGTGACTACCATATCATCTTTGCTTAGTCAAAGCAATTTTTCTTCTCTACTCAGTCTTACGGGGGTCAGCCCATAGGAAAATCAAATTGTCCTAATTCTTTTTCACATGCCATCATTTATAACCTCCAGGAACCGACACTCACTTTCTTTTACAGTACCTGTTTACGGCTGGGTGGTGATTTGCAAAAGAGAAAGGCAACAAGATTTTCGTGGGCCAGAGCAAGGATCCACACTACACTAGCAGAAAACTTGTTTCATTCAGTGTGACAGCAACCAAGCAAGCGATGCAGAGAAAGGTTCTAGATTTCCCACCAAGGGTGCACAGGGAGGAAGGGAAACAGTACGGTGAGGCCTGAACAGGTTTCCCCATGTTGTGAATATGGAGGCAGGGAGGTCTGAGGTGGCCAGGAATTTAGGTGCCAGGAATTGGCTGTATGCTTACATGGAGGTTGAGGGAACATCAAAGCTCTTGAGGCCTTTGCTTGGGAACACTTTCTTGCCTTCTATCCCCAGCAGCCAAACAGGGCAAGCAGTAAAGTTTTGACTTTTTCCTATGTGTACAGTTTTTTATTTTCCTGTAGGCTTTGAACGTGAAAAGCCATGACGACATGGCCAAGGCAAGAAGGTGCCTAGTGCCCCAGGCCTACACGAGAAGGGATGGCAGCACAGGGCTGCAGCCTGGTGAAGATGTCCTACAGCTCTGAGTGTGGAGCACGCCATGCTGGCTGCCACCACAGGAGTCAGCTCTTACTCTGCTCTGCAAATTCAGGAGAGGGAGGCCAAAATTATGAGCCCTGGGTAGCCCCACTTACGAATGTAGAAGGAAAGCCAAGAGGTGCTTTTCAACAAAGCAATCACCAGCTTTTAGCCTTTGGGGTGCATCATACAAGACAGCTTGAGCTAACTTTGCTCTTCATCAGAAGAGGTACTAATCCTGAAAGGATCCACGGGCATCAAATCAATTTGAATTTCAGCAAGCTAATCAGAAGGCCAAAGGTTAGCCTGGCTTGGGAAGGTACTAAGCATCCATCTAGTTTCCATGAAGAACACTCATCGGCACATTTTTCTTTTGATATTTTGCCAGGTTTTCATAAGTAGGAAAATAAAATGAGATAAAATTGCTAAAACTACCTTGAAAGAAAGTGTAAACATCGCAGAGATTTGTCTTGCATAGTACATTTCTTAAAGGGCTGGAAGCCATCTGTGGCATAATGTGAGGCAAGTTATATCTTCTGAAAATAATTGAACCCAAGAAGTGTGTCAACATAAAAGGAGGATGGGTAAGCCAGTTCAGATAAAATGTGATTCTACATTTTCTCTCACACCTGATTGAATTAAAACATTTGCGTGTGGAAAAAATTATGGGACTCTTTTCATATTTATTTTTATGGATACAATCCTTTTTAGGGTTCCTGACAAGATGAAGAATCTATTAATCTAAGAACTGTACAAACACATAGTTTTTGCACGAAGAATTTGAGTTAGAAATTAATTCAGATCCTGAGCACCTCAGCCCCTGGCTATGAAATCATATTTCCTTTGAAAAGCATGCAGGAGATGTGAATAAGGCAGGTAATTCTTGTATGTTTCTTCTTTATCTGGTTTTGGTCAGGACTAGAAACAGAAATAAGCAAATAAATGAAGTACAGTAAGCTTCTGCCCTAGTCCGCTATCTCAGGTCAAAGCAGAATTGCAGCTGTATTTTACAGATTACAAATGTTCAGAAAAATGAAGTACTCCAGTTTTGGGGTGGTTCTGAACTGCATTCTGAAGTGGAGCTGGAAAAAAAAATCATAGCTGGGTATCTCCTTGCTTTGATGCATAACATTGCAGAAGCTGGAACACATCTGTAGGTCTGCATAGTCCAGGCAAGAGTCCTGGAGAATGTCACTCCCAGTTAGATCCAAACGTGCAGAACGATTGCTCTGAGAGCAGTCTACTGATTGCTGTGTGCTTTGCACCTTTCAGTTCTTTTGTATTTCTGCTGTTTCGACTTGTCTGCTTGCATATTGTAAGCCACATCTTAAAGAAGTTATAGTCATAATGGTAAAGTTCTGGATTTTAATGATGTAACCTGTGGTCTCCTTCATTGTTTTTTTCTCTTTTTGTATCTCTTTTGACACAGCTTTGACTTCCTCTTGAACCTGCAGTGGAGTTCAAACCCTTTGCTTTTTTCATCACAGGCTGTAGCTATGCATACTGTAGCTGAGTTATAAATTCAGCTTCATGAGCAGTTGTACTGTAGAATAAAATAAGACAGGAAAAGCATCTGTAAGAAACAAAACTTATTTAGAAGTAAGTGTCTTTGATCATCAAATGTGGCAAGAGCACGAGGAAAATAAATAGGCTTATCTTAAAATAAGACATAGTTTAAACTCATTCCCAGTGTGAAAGTATTCTCTTTGCACAGCTGAAACATAAATGATATAGGATCGATGTTATACATTGGCTAGGCTATTCTGAAAAGCAGCCTGTAGAAACTGCACTAACTCATCACCGTCAATAAGTTTACTTGCTGTATGCCTCAAGACAGAGAAACTGGAAGAGCGTGTAAAACTAGGAGCAATTTGATGAAGAAATTAAACTACAAAATGACAGGAAGAAGACAGGAAATGCAGTGACCAGTGTAGGCTCATTCAACTGGTTGTTTGAATTATAATTATTATATATGCAGCCTAAGGAAAAAAAAAAAGCTCCCATTCCCTTCAACACAGTTTGTAAAGTTTTGCTCCTGTAATGAAAAATGGAAATGAGACCTTCTAATGAATTATAGCAATTATCTCTCTGACGGGGCAAGGCAACTCTGAATCCTGTCATATTCCCCCAAGAAAAGAAGCACAGTGTGCTGTTATTCACCACACACCTTGAGAAATCCAACATCATTTTCTTATTGTTGTTTCTCTGGAGCACAAAGGTGCTCAACTGCCAGCCCACGGCAATTCTGGATTTCACACTGTGACTAGCCTTCGACTTCACTGGGGTGTGTTTGTACAGGGAGCTCTCCGTGTATGAGCAGCTGGTTGACACAAAATTAGACTGATTTCTTACACTGTTACAAGGCAGTAATTTATTCAAGGATTATGAATCTGGTCAAAATAAAGTCTTACTTTTTTTACTTATGGAGCATAGCTGACTTGTGCAAAAGGAAACTGGTGCAAATCATATTTTAAATGAAAACATTTATTTTCTATGCCACCTGTCATGGAATGTAAGAAAAGGGACGCTAGCATTTCCTTGTTAGTAGGACTTTATCTAGATTTCTTGGTTGTTGTTATACAGATGGCATTAATTGATGTGTCAAGGTGAAAGGATTAGAACTAAGACTAAATCCGTCTGTACTCATTCCTCTACAGATAGGAAAGATGTAAGTACTTCATTTTACCATATGTGTACATTTTTAACACACAAAACATTTACATTCAAACTGGTTGAAATGCACTTTCGTTCACAACCATTATCTAAAAATTGTTAATTTGATTCCCATTAAGTTATTCTCGGGCTGAGCAAAAAGTGAACTAGTGTGGGTAAATATTATTCATTGAAGGTCACAAAGTCTGTTATCTTTTGGACTTTTTTCCAGAGAAAAAGAATATTTAATATGTGTCCTCCCTGCAAAGTTAACTTGATGTCTACCTATATTAATAAAAACTGAAATATGTTGTCTGGGAGATCACTGTTGAGGGTTTAATACAAGCTCTTCATTTGCAATGCAGCACACCTATGCTGGAGCATTATTTTTATGCAAGATGTTATGTTAAATCAAAGGCATCTGGAGCATCTGGGATGTCTTTATCTGGATGTTTTCATTTAATAAAAGTATACATTTATTTGTATATTTGTATCATAGAGGTATATGACATATACATATACATATAGCTGAGTTTTTCGGACTTGTATACTCAAAACTTCGCAGTCTAAACAGAGATGTTTTGAGCACCCAGGAATGAAAATTCTGGACATCCCATGTCTGTACTTCCATTCAACAGAGAACAACCTCTACAATTAACTGTCTTAAATGGATAGAGCCTGTTTTCTCTCTTTCTTTTGACAGTGATAAACTCTTCACAACATGAACAGCCCTAGCCATAAATCTCACTTAAGGCCAAAGCTGTGTATCATCTCATTGTCAGTGTTCAGCCACACCACCCTGCACTTGTGGGCTTGAATCCCAGGATTCATAGTCACTCGTAAAAATGGCATCAGGAGCTTTTGTCTCTACACACCAGGATGACCCAGATTTCTGAAGGCTAGGCAGGCTTCATCCTTCAGGGTGCGTGTTCCCAAATGGTGGCTGGGGGACTTGCCCTCCAGGAACCACGGTGTGCCTGTGGCCACCAGCTAATCGAGAGACTTATAACTGCCAGGGAGCAAAAAACAAGCAAGCAGAAGAGTTGTCTGCCTCGGGAGTTTGCACAGTTCATTTTACTGTGAAACAGGGAGAGCTGAGAAGAAACAATGATACTGAATTTCCAGTCCATTTTCGTGATACCTTATTGAAATGAAAATATGCCTAAAAGCTTCACAGTGTAGAAGAGGGGCAGACTCCTGAGGCTTTCATCTGAGGAAAGCAGAGTCTTTCTAGGACAAGACTTCATCCTGCGGCCACTATTTGATCCCTGTGGGTCTACTTGTTATTACTGCCCACGTGTAACCTAGTGGCAAGTTGCCATCTTTTCAGGTCTTTTTTTTTTTCCCTCCCCTTATGCAAAGGTTTTAATAGTTTCCCATCAGTCAAGGAGATATCTCTGCTCTTTTCCCTCCAGCTTTGAACTTTACAATAAAAAATGCGTCTTGGGTCAGCTCTGTGCTCTGCAGTAACAGACTAAAAATTCAGAAGCCAGCTCTGAGTGAGCACCACTCAGCACTACGCCTCACTGTGGCAAGCTGCCAGCTTGGGTCCTAGAGGCAATATTTTAGCACTGTTCTGCACATCTTGATCTGCCTGGCACTGCCGTCCAGTCCCTAGGTTTGTAATGAGCTTGGCTGGGGTTAGCTCAAGCATCTCTGACTGCCATTACATAGCTGCACCCCCTGTCCATCCTCTTCCCCATTCATTCCTCTCCAAAAAGCACAGGGCTTCCTGTGTTACTTTTCTCTTGTTGATGGCTTTTGTCTCTTCTAGAGGATTTCATCTTGTTGAGGTTGTCTGTTAGTGGGCCCCAATCTGTCTTATCCAGAGCCTGGTTTTGATATGACCAGTTTCGTGTGCAAGTTACAAATGAAGTCACATAACTTCAGCAGCCTAAAACATAAAGATAAGCCCAAGCTGGGTAGCTAGACCTCCTGTAAAGTCAGTGGAGGCATATCCCACAGCCATCCAGTCCACATACTTTCTCAGGATAGTCTGAACTGTCCTCTAGAAATGATGGCAGTGAGTATCCAGATGACTACGTAAGCCTAAACTTTTAAGTTTTAGGTGACTAGACTTAGGTGAGATGAATGTTGCTTGTGGTGAACAGCAATAGCATACAAGTATTGGTTCTTTAAATGCCTTATTCCTCTAAACAGGGCCTTTAGAGGCAGTATGGCTGCAGCTCTGTTTGGATTCTTTGCTAGTGCTGCAGCCAGCTGCCTCCGTTTGCTATGGTGTGGGCATCACCAACAGGCTGGCTCTTTTCATAGCCTGAAAAAGAGCTGCTGACTCAGGAAGAGCCCTGTAGAAATGTAACGAGCTGAGAACTTGGAGCAACCATGGTGCTAAATCTCTTATCTTCTCAAGCTTTGTGGCCTTGTGAAAACTGGGTTTGGGCATGGTGCCTGGACTATAATAATTCTTGAACTGTGCCAAAAAATTGGTCTGGGGAGCCAGCCCATGCCAAAACTGTTCCTGGGACTGATCTCACAGTTTAGCTGTGTGGACAATCAATTTCCAGTGGGCCCAGGAGTGTTACTTACTGAAAAAAACAAACCTTATAGACTAAGCAACAGGATGTAGGCACAGTGAAGTGTGCTATTGGATCCCTCATGCTTCAGACCAAAAAAAGGACCAAAAGATCAAACAAAAAACCCAACAAAACAGCCATCTGTAGATAAAGGCAGTATCCAGGGATCTTAGTCCACAGATGCAGTGAAATGGGGAGACAGCAGCAATGATCTCTCTACGGTGAATAGTGTAGGATTCACTAGGAAAATAAAATTGCAAAGGGATAGACATATGGTGATTTAGAAAAAATCCATTTAGCCCAGTTATATCAAAGTACTAGAGAGCACATAGTAGGTCATCGGGCAAATAATGAGAAAAATAAATGTCCTGGGAGCTTGTGAAAATACTACAGAATTTTCTCCCTATCTAAAGTAGACAACTAAGAGTTTTGACTGCTAAAATAAAAAATAAAATTAAATTATTCCTGAATATATGGCTCAACTATTTAAATCAAAAGAGCATTGACATGGACAAGACACTAAAATCACGATATTAAGTAGACAAAATTAAGCAACACAAAATGGTTATTGACAGATGCTGATTTTACATTAAAATATATACCAGAAATTACTGCACCACTAGAAGTCAGTTCAAAAAAACGAAGTACAGCAACAGTGTGATGCCATTTAAGCAACAGAGTTACCTAAACAGTCAGAATCCCTATATAGAACTTAGGGTTCAAGGACAACCTTGTAGAAAATGCAAAAATATTCTGCAGATCACTACAAAAAAGCACAAGAATGATGCCACCAAGACAACAGTTTGCAGATGACAACACAGAACATCTCTGCCTGCTATTGTTTTTCACAGAGATAATCAATCAGTTTTGTAATATAACTTAGCAACACATCACTGTTATTTGAAGTGACCATACTCAACATCCTGCTTTAAAACCTTCCACTATAAAACATGGAGGAAACCTATATTAAAAACATTAAGAATGGAGACAGATTTTTAAAGATGTATAGGCACTTCCTGTCCTTTAATTTCAAAAGAATCTCGCCTTAGAAGCTGGCTTACTGATCTCTGCAAGTGGAGGGATTCACTGTCAAAACAGTATGATTCCACACAACTGTGGTCCTCTATATAACCATATCTTCCTGTGGGACTCTGTGCACACCAGTGGTATGTCTCACAGCATTCAGTGTTTTTAGTGGTAAACTCAATATGAGTTTTGCAGGCAGCACACATTGATCACATAATAAATATTTTACAGAATTGGACAGCCCAAGAGAGTGATCTAAGCAACTTACAATTTTAGTTCGTTTAGATAAAGCATATTTTGATAGAGACAGATACAAGGTCATGTATCTGGGAACAATGACAACCTGCCAGACCTAAAAAATACAAAACTATCCTGCAAATGAAAGACTTAAGAGAATTGAGGAGATAGCAGGAAAAGGCATGGTAGAAACTTCCAGCTGCTGTGGCAAAAAAGGGTAGCCATCACATATGCAGTGGTGAGAAGTAAATAAGGATTTATGTCTTTGAATATGGAACTGGTGAGTCTATTTATATCAGTGAATAAGGAAGGGTTGAGGTGTGATCAAGGGCTGGATCACTGATTGCTTGCACTGCTTACATTTTAATTCATTCCCCACCACAGTTTTGGCCCACACCAATAAATACCCTCCAAGACATCGACACAGTTTGAAGTATATCAGGAACCACTCCCAAAAGCCAGCAGTTGGGGCACAAAGTCAACCCACTTTGGACCTTCTCAGTCCAGCATATTCCTCCAAACTATCTTAGCGTGTGCTGTCCCAATAACACCTTTAGAATACTTTCCCCAGATATCTGTCAGACCTCAAGGCATATAAAACATGGGCCATGGGAAGCCCTGGGCCAAGCACTGTGTAGAGCAGATGCAGGGAGTTTCTGCCACTTGGCATCAGAGCCAAACCCTGGAGATCATTTCTAGAAAGACGCTTGTATTTTTTAAACGCAGACTTAAACAAAGATGGTGAAAAGTCAGAACAGTATGAATCATACATAAAGGCTAGAAAAAAAAGCCTTACAACAAAAAACTTAAAACTTCTCCTCTTAGGAGAAGTTACCAGAAAAGATCAGGAAGTGACGTGGTCGCTGTGTGTATGTGCCTCTAAATGAAAAAAGTTCAACTACTAAAAAACTTAAACAAAAATAAGAAGTGCCTATGGTTGGACAGTGAAATTAGAAAAAATGGACCTTTGAAATAAGGCATAACAGTGAAGATGACTAACCACATGAGCAGACTCCAGCAGGGATTAGTGCATTCTCCCTCTGTCATTTTCTGGTGATTTTCCATCTTTAATCAAATTCAGAGATTAAGACTAGGTTCAATCTGCCTTGCAACATCAATAAAACTGTTAATTCCCAAGATAAAGAGTTAACTGGGAATATTCTTTCCAACAGAATGAATAAAACTTGATATAGATCTTGATAAAAGGTTCACTGCCTACATATTAGTACAGCAGATCCCAAAGCAGTGTGTAATGCATTCTTGGCATGGCATAGCATACAGCTTAGTAAGCAGTGAAGCAGTGGCTATATTCCATGCTTACTCCATTTTCCAAGTGAATTCAATAGGTCACTCCAGATAGAGTTCACTACAGGTCTTGAGTTGAAAAAGGTATGTGGCAATGTTTTATTGGAGTGAAGAGGTTGTGTTTGACTTTTCAGGCACAGATGGAAATATTATTTGGGCTATAATTGCGAACTAGGCATGCAGGAGATTCTTAAGATTTTATAACACACCTGAATGGCCACCTGCCACCTCCCAGAGTGCTGTCACACTCTTTCAGTTTTGATGCTGATATAATATTTGGTACCATTCACACCTGCTCTTCCCAGTTCAACCAACTTATCTCAGGTGATCTGTAATACCTCTGCAGACAGCTAATTGTCTTCCAGCTGTCTCGCTCACAAGGGTACTGGTTAGTTGGCTCATTCCACCAGCTGGAACCAATGGGACAGATATGTGAAGTTTCATCAACATGCTGTGTGCAGGACTCCCCAGGCCATCTACTGACTCCCCCAGTTCCATTTTGAGCTAGGTCAGATGTTTCTTTATTGTGCCTGTAATGCAATTCATTCAGAGCTGGAAATAATCCCCAAGCTAGAAATAAAGTGCTTGACTTTCATATTTCAAGAGAGGGCTGCTAATTAGGTAAAAATCTCATACCACTTTATTTCCATAGAAAGCAAATTTTATTTTGAAACCACTGAGAAGCAATAACCACAGAACTTTATGATGTCACTGTTAAAGAGATGTTTTTCAGACTTTATTTATGGCCTAATTTTATACAAATACCCTGCAGTGTTGTGGGCATATAGGAATACCAATACCAAGTGCAGGGAAATCAGATGCCATCTAAAAAAATAACGTGCTCTGTGGTCACCAGGGGCTGGTTCGGATAGAGGACTTGGTTACCTGCAAGTTATGTCACACAATGCCAAACTTTCGAGCAGCTGGATCCCAGAGTAAAGTTCAAAAAGTGGAGGCAAATGGGCCAGCATAGGAAGCCAAAAAATCTCAGAAGTATGATTTAAGCTATGTGTGCTCAGTAGGTGTTAAAAGTGCATTGACAGATAATAGCATATTTAAGCACTGAAGTATATCCAAGCCTACCATACTTTTGGGGCCCAGTTGCCTTCTGAGGGCAGAAATATGCATATGGGCTCACTGTTTCTGCTCCGAATGCAAGTGCCACCTTGTCATAGCGACCACACAACTATATTAACAACAGTTCAAGCATTGCCTTGCAGAGCGGGTTCATGCCCACTGTATGCACTGTGCCCACATTTCTAGCTGGCTAGGTTTAGGTCACTCCACCTCCACAGACAGAGAAGCCCTTGAGATGCACCTGACTTTGCTGATCTGTGCACTGCAATCCCAGCACCTCGGTCCAGCTCTCTCACTCACATTCTGGGGCCAGGAACTATCAGGGTTTGTAAAGTTATACTGGAAATCGCAAGGCAGCCATGCTGATTCTCATCCAGATGCCTGTAAAAGTTCCTTCTAGGGTGACTATGCCTCTTTTTAACCAGACCTTGAATTATTTCTGAATGGTACTACTAAACAATTGAAGATTATTCATCTTGATGAAGATTATTCTCCCTCACACACCAACTCCAGGCCCAGGACCCACTTTCCATTCACCCATTAGCAGCAGAAGGGTTGTAAGCGCAGGACATAGAGCAGTTGAACCATATCTCACAGCTTATTTTGGCCATCAGTAGCCTAGTGTCACACATACCCAATGTAAAGTCAGCTTTCCTCTGTGTAAGGTCTCAAACAGCCTGGACTAGGAGGTACACAGGTACAGCATGCTTGGAACCATCGAAAGCCTTCTTTTGATTTTTATTGCTTTACTGTTGAAGCTGTTTAGGTTATTTAGAGCCTGAAAGGTAGACACTGTCTCCATACGCTTCTCTTCTGGCAACACTTAAAATTCCTTGTCCCAGGAGGGAGAACAAGCCACCCCCCATCCTCACTCAGGACAACGTTCAAAAGCTTTATTTATATAACATCAGCTTAAATCTCAGTTTCAAGTGGTATGACCTAGCTGCAAAACCTGACAGCTCCCAGATGTTCTTTGTCTCCTGCTGTATACTTATCTCTCAGAAGACTACCCTGGGTCAGGGGATGCCAGTGATTACCCATATTTCTTTTCTACGTTCAAAGCAATCATTTTAAAGCTGCACGGTCTTTCTCACAAGCCCTTGTCTGGGTCTTGTCTAGGTCATATATTACTACTCAGTATGAAAACTGCAGAGTCTTGCTAGATTGACTATAAAATATCTGCAGGTTGCTGCAGGTTTTTGATTTGTTGCACAGTACTAGATGAAAATCCTTTCAGCTAAATATGAATGAAGACTCAGGGTTTATATAGTGGCCATCCAAGAAGAGAAGGTCGTCATAACTCTATCCTCTAGAAAAAAAATGAGGGCCAAAGGAGTGTAATTAAGAATTTCTTCTGTAAGTAGTAGGACAGCATTTAGTAAGCTCTGTATTTCAACAGTTTAGGGTAGTGACAGCAACCGCTGACACTTATGCCACATTTGCTGCCGACAGCTACTGGGGCTGGTCCCAGGAGTAATCAGCCCCACTGATTTTTAAAAATAAAATTGTCACCAGCTGACAAAAAAGGTGTACTCTTAGTTCTTCACGAGAAATGGAACAGCTTACAAATCTCTATTTTTGTAAACCTGAGAGAGACTCTGTGCTCTTCTTTTTGAGGATTTATCATCAGAACCAAACACAATGCTTAATGACTATATTGTGAAAAACACCAAGCGACGTATGAAGATACATCATGTTGGTAACACATACAGGTAACAAGGGCAAAGCTACTCCTTCCCAGGCCAATTGGCAGCACGTTTCAGAAGAGGCAGAAGGACTCCTATCCAGCTGCGGTCCGACCACCCCCATACAGAGAGAGGGGAGGTTTCTGGAGGCTTCTGCCCGACCTGCTCCTCAGGACCCATGGCACCAAGGCGTCTGCATGGCCACATGGACTACTTCTACCAGAGACCACTTCTACCAGTTTTTTCTAGTTCTTTACCCCCCACCTTGTCCCAACACTCTTCTTACATGTCCAGACAATCTCAGATACATCACAGCAGAATAAATATTTCAGATTTGGGCTGGATTTATTTTTTATAGCTGCTGCCACCAGCTGTGTTTGCTGTACAATCTGCTGCCCACAACCACTGCCCTGCTGAGCTATCTCTACCCAGCAGCTCCCCCACAGGGCTTCAGTTCTCTTAGAATGGGATCATTAACAACAGGATTTTTGTGTAAGCTTTGCAACAAAGGAGAAATTTCCTTTGCCCTTCTCAACAAAAATAAAATAGTGACAAACTCTCAACCCTTCTAACAATGACTGTCTCATCCTACTGATTAATGCAGGATATGACAGCATATTAAGGTGCATTTGGCTTGGTTTGGCTGCCAGTAACACATGGGCTGCAGCTCTGTTTCTGAAGTAGTAGCAGTAGTAGTAGTGATTCATTTTATTTTATTTCAATCGTTAAACTGTTCTTATCTCAACCCATGAGTTTTTTCACCTTTTTCTTCCATTTTTCTCCCTCATCCCACTGTGGGGAAGGAGTGAGCGAGCAGCTGTGTGGTGCTTGTGTGGTGCTTTTTCAGTCTGGGATTAAACCAGGACAGTCCTTTTCGGTGTAAAACATGGGGCTCAAACCCAAGACCCTGAGATTAAGAGTCTCATGCTCTACTCGTACTAATAATACTACTACTAATAATACTGCTAATAATAATGAATTGTCATGAAAACAACAAAAACAAAACCCAAGAAAAACAAGTGATGCAACCACTCACCACCTGCCGAACAATGCCTAGCCAGTCCCTGAGCAGTGAGCGCACACCCCAGCCAACTCTCCTATCTTGTATATGGTATGGAATATCCCTTTGGCCAGTTTGGGTCAGCTGCCCTGTCTGAGGGCAGGGGCAGTATGAGATGCTGAAAAAGTCCTTGGTTAAATGTGAGCACTGCTTGGCAGCACCTAAAACATCAGTGTGTTATCAAGATTATTCTCTGCACAAATCCAAAACACAGCCTCGTACTAGCTACTATGAAGAAAATGAACTCCATTCCAGCCAAAACCAGCACACCTTTTAAGTTTCTCACATGGAGACCATGGTCTTTTCTCTGAAAGGATATAACTGAACTATATCCTTCTCATCTGTCCCCATTACCCACCCTGTCCAATTTCCTTCTTCTCAGGAAGAAAGAGGAGTGGAGACCATTTTACCTTTCCAACACTAAGTACTTTGATTCACTGTTTGAGATTTAGATTGATCAAATAATTCTTCTGTAGGTCAGGGAGTTTGGTTTGGAGCTCTTGACCTCAAAGGTGCACATTTTCAGACAGATATAAATGCTTTTGGTATTATGTGTATAGGCGTCTGCATTTGTGTCTGCTGGTGCTTGTGGCCCACCTGTAGTTCACAAAACTTGGAATTGTTTTAGCATTTAAAAGGGTCCATATTGGATTAGCAATCAATAAACAGACTCTTTCAAACTTTCCTTCATGGTAGACGAAAAGTGTGTAAAACTCTAAAAGGCATTGGAGCAAAGCTTAATCCTTGGACACTCTGCATATATTAACCTCTACAAAGACTTTGATCAAATCCTTAAATGTCACCAGCCTCTTTTCTGTTTATTCTGGGTCATATAACATCACACACAACATGAGAATTGACCTTTATTGTTTGCAGGCGTGCCTGAGGATATTTACATCACCCAGATACAGCTCAGAGATGCCAGTCTCTGTTCTTTAAAAGATCTAAATAACTCACAGTGGATGGAAAGCAGAATTGCATACTCACAGAATAATTTAGATTAAAAGGAACTTCTCAAAGTAATCTTGTCCACCCCCCATATCCCCTTCATATTTCAGTTTGGTTCAAAGCAGGGACAACTTCAAAGATAGGTCTATCTTCCAGTTAGATGACACTGCTCAGGGCTTTGCCTCAGTCAAGTTTTGAATATCTCCAAAGATGGAGGTACCACAGACTGTCTCAAGAGTCTCTTCTGATATTCAGCCATCTTCACTGTGCAAAAATTTTTCCTAACATCTAATTGGATTTTCCCATATTGCTACTTATGTCCACTGCCTCTCATTCTTAGGCTGTGGACCTTCAAGAATCTGGCTCCATCTTCTTTGTAACTTCCATTAGGCAGCTGAAGGTAACAATAAGATCACCTCTTTGCTTTCTCCTCTTTAGTCTGAACAACAGAGCTCTCCTCTCCTCATATGTCATGTGGTCCAACCCCCTGACTATCTCGTAGTTAGGAACAGTTAGAGGTTTGTATAGAAACTCTCTTCTTCCTTCCCATGAAGGAAAACAGCAGTCAATGAATGGATTGCTACTAGGACAGAGAATCCACTTGGTTGGACATGTGAAAGACAGCACAAGTTCTCCAAGAGTCATTGTCCCACAACAGCATTTTAGTACCCAGCACAAGCAGCTTTCCCTCCTCATCCATCAAAATCAACCCTTACCTTAACAGTGTGAAAATAGCATATTCACAGACAAAAACAAAAGCAAAAACCAGTCTCCTTAGTTTTACAGCAAAGCCAGTCCTTTGATAACAGCATATGCACTGTAAGAGTACTCTATCAGTGGTGCACATGCTGCCCCCAGAGAATACCAGCTGCAAATCTCCACAAGCATTTTCTCCACAGATTGTGAAAAGCAGCTCTGAAGTTTGATTATTCTGTTCATTTTTCAGAAATGGGGGTGTCTAGCCGTGAACCCCTCAGCTGGCAGCACAAGCAAGATATGTCAAATTTTGCTCAAGGGACATCAGAGCCAGAATGCCTTTCTAATGCACTGTCATGTCAATTAATGTCTGCATCCCCAGTGGTTTCTGCACCGCTGAGGGCTCTGAGGAAAATCAAATGGGACAGAACAACCAGTCCCTCCAGTGTGGAACTCAAAACCGTCTTGCCCACAAAGTACCTGGACCCCAGTGGGGTCACAATATGCCTTCTCTGCTTCCAAATGGATGTGCAGGGGAACCAACTCCCTTCAAATTATTTGTTTCTTACTTAAAACAAGAGGAACGTGAAACCCACTTCACTTACTGCTGTTCATACAACACTACCGCTGTTGCTCTGCTCTGCCAAGCAGGCCCTGCTGGGAAGGAGTCTCCAGCGAGTAAGTGCACGCACACCCCCACATGCAAAGCAAAATGCATACAGAGACAACACATGTCAAAGACCTCCAATTACTGAACAGGTAAGTAACTTTCCTCTCAGCACACCGCATGATTGAGTCCTAATTGAGCATCATATTCCTCCTGGATGCGAAAGTAAACCGTTATGGACAAATGAGTCAAAAAGCCAAAATAAAAATCAGTCAGATAGCTCAAGCATGCCTGACAGAGCTTTTTAAAGGATTCTGACCATTAGCTCTCACTTCAATTATATCACTTTTCATACTGGCATGAAAGGTGGCAGAGGAGCTATTTTCTCAGTCTCTCGCTTCTTCACAAGAGGAGACAAACATCAGGGACAAAATATTCAGAACAGTATTAGCTGTCTTTTGTCACCACCACACCTGCATCTGTCTCTAGTGTTGGGTTGGGGGTGGGTAAAGTACATGTTTAAGCAGCCAAATACTATTTTTAAGACTTTCAAATTATAATAATAATCTGTATATGAAAAAGATATGTCTTCATATGGATGATTACACTGTTTTTTAACGTATGAGCCCCATACAGATGTTGTTGATGCAATGAAAAGACTTAGATGCAAGTATTTAAATGCGTGTATTGTATCTTCTTAATGCTTGGGTTTTTATGATACAGTTGCCAGTGAGATTGTGATCAGGATAGGTTTTCTTCCTTTGCTGTTATCAGAAAAGTGTTGTTTCTTAAATCAATGATATCCAGTGCAGTTTGATGCCTAGTTTTACAGAAATTTAGAGAACAGAATTTGAGGCTGGTTTTGTTTAAAATTAAGATGTTCCTCAGCATATCTTGTTATCTGAATCTTCCTTTACACCAAAAAAATAAAAAAAGTCTTCACAGTAATGCTCTTGCTTTTAACCAAAAAGAGGTTAAACACAAATAGCAAGTTATAAAAACAAATAACTTCTCTTATTTGGCTCTTGGCTGAAGCTCCTCCTTTACTGTGGTTATGTCCTCTCTCTCAATTTATATTCTTTCTTTTTCTCTCAAGCAATGAAGTATTTAAGGTATTTGGACATGGCCCGTTGTCAACAGCAATCTTCCCACTACTGTCATTGAATTTTGGATCAGGTCTTTTAGGGATAAATGCAAAAAGAATGGATTCATTGAGTGAGTCCAAAGCTGAATCCAAATCTTTGAGTCAGGCACTTAGCGCTACTTGTGTCATATCTGGGGGCATTTTTGTGCCTTGTTGTGAGACACAAAACAAACTCCAACATTTAAACCAATAGTCTGCAGGCTTGGTCTTGCTAACATTTTATATCTTGACTTTCTTGACATGTTTGGTAATTTACTCATCAGTACCAGGATGCACCTGCACATATAGCCTGCATCATACATCTATATATGTTCAACATAGCTATTACCTTGAACCACAGAGCACGGGTGGTCTTCCAAAATGGCCATCAAGCGTGACAGAGCTCTTTATCACAGCATTCACCAGCACATGGAAAGTCTGTGTTCAATCCCTTCCCCTGGCTGAAAAGACTCCAGCCTCCCACCTTCCTAGAAAGAGCTTTATCCATCACCTATCCTGGCACCAGAGCATCCTTCCTGGTGAATTCAGGAAATTAATGCAGGAAAGATGCCAAAATGTCTTAGGGCAAAGTGTGGGAACGTGACTGAGTCTGGCTGTGAAGTGCAGTGATTAGAAATATCACAACCCTCCCAGTACCTGTTAGTGTGATGCTGAGGTGACTTCCCCTCAGTTCAGTTTACTGCTGTACACTGGTTGTTGGTCTCTGTGGCAACAGCTTTGTTTGCCCTTGATATAAGAAATGATGGCTCGACTACATGGGCAATGCTTAGGAGCAGATTGCACACACATACTTTACTACCACCCCTTTTAGGTAGCACAGAAAAATACAGTACAGCTAGAGAGATAAATCTGAATGCTGAGTTTAACTGAAGATTTTCAGAGGCAACATGGACCCTAAAACAGAGATTGTTCCTCTCTTTGAACTGGTGTCTCTTTCCTAGTGAGTCTCACCTTGGGGTATTTGGGCAGCTGTTCTTCTTCTCCACTGAAGGTTTACTTCTGGTTTTTTCTTCCACATTCCTGAGTAAAGAACTTTTCAATCTCACGCGGCAAGTCTTCCTTTGACTGTCAACACAGCAGTCTTTTACTTTTTATCAGTGGAACACCGTTTGTTTCAGTGTTGTAATTAAAGGACATTAAATCTTGCCTATAAAGTTTCTTATTTGCTTGGGCTTGGAGAGAAGCTGAAATATGTTACTAAATTGTGAATGCATCATCAGTGTTGTCTATTCTATTAGAACTAATGATAGGCAGAAAAGATACTGAAGTGTAGCATAAAAATTATATCATCCATTTTGGACAAACTGTAATTTTATGATACTTGTCATTTTGAAATGCCTTGAGTTTTGAAGAACACTAAGATGAGGTCATTTAGACTGTTATTGATTCTCCCATTATGGCATCACTCATAAGTATTTAAAGTGTTTAACCCTCCAGGAGGAGCTTTGAACTATAAATGTCTTTCTGTAACAAGGACAGGCTGCTGTTTTATAGTGGTGACACTAGATGTGTGGTCTCTTTCATGGTTGCCTCTAATGACCCAGTAACTTCTCTGATTCTCATGTTGCTTGGAACAGTACACGCCTGTTAGACATATAGCAAGCATCTTTTTTGTCTATATACTTGAAATCTTTTCAGCTAGATTGGATTGTGTTTTCCAGAGTGATGTTAGCTGAGTTTGGAATCACAGTGAGCAAACTAACAAACACTTGTTCCAGGTAAACAGGAGGTACAGAATAAGTATTAATACAAGACACCACGTGCCTTTACTAGAACCCATAATTAGGCTAATAGCATCATACTGACCTTTTTCAGCAAGTGGCCTTGTTTTTCAGCACGTCTGAGCACCCAGACTGTTCCAGTGATTTTGCAGGAAGCATCTGCTCATACTTCCAAACAGCATACGTGTGGGCATAACAGATTAACTCAGATACCCTCTTAAAAAAAACCTGGGCATACCAAACTGTATATAGAAAAGAAAATTTAGAGCCTAATACTAAGTCCAGTGAAGTCAATGAGAAAATTGCAATTTATTTTGTTAGGTCTTGGGTGAGAGTCACAAGGGAGATTCCAAAGGTGTTCAGAGGATAAAGTCACAGCTTGGAACTAGTTCCACTCTAAATGTGAACCCCCAAAGCACAAACAAAAATAATAAATGTATTCAGCTCGCAGATACTTTTTTCCCCTACCACTAGCCCTTTCAATTTAAAATATGCCAGCAATTAAATTTGCATCCAACTTTGCCTTAAGTAAGCATGATTTTTATACCATTTACAATTTCCAGCTCTCTGTGAACTCCATGGCTGCCCGGGGAGACAGCTCTACTGAGTGCACCCATCTGTAGTCTGTACCCAGCCTGTAGACCATCTTTTCCAAGCTGCTGGAAGAGAAGCACCTCCCAGATGCTGTTCATCAATATCAGACAGGCATGAAAAACATAGGTTCAATTCTTCTTTGAACTACAAAGGGATGTTCCAGCATTTAGTATGCACCTAATGTTTAGCTGTCAGAGCTCAGTGCATTTGCCTACATATGGTACCTACTGCCATTTGAAATTATGTAGATTATGTGAGGCATCTGCATGGAGCTAGCACATGTGACAGAAGGTAAGTGTCACAGCAGTGCTTCAGCATGAGAGCAGGCACACACCCTTTGGAAACGACAGCTGAAAACCAGGTAGAGTTCTCCAGGACATTTCCAACATCAATGGCAGCCTACCTTTGGGCAGTTGAACCATGTCCAGCGAGTTAGGCGAAGGAGTTTCCACATGAAATGGCAACCTGGCCTATAAGGGTACATTGATACCACAAAATAGGAAGAGGGCTAGGATATGATCCTGACAGCTTGAGGCTATACAATGTAAAATGTGCCTTGTTCACATTGCTGAGGACTTGCTTCCACAGAAGCAAATTTTCTGCATCCACAGACACACAGTGGTGTACTTGGTCTTGAGTCTGCTGTGGGCCTCACAGTGAATTGCTGTAGTCTTAGAAAATACTGTTTGTGTGTGTTTCCGGTTCAAACAATCTGAAATAACGGGTGCTGTGCTGTGCTGCAGTCCATCTGTGTGGTAGCATGAAACAGCATACATGCCACATGCCCTTGAACATGGCAGGCAGGTATACAGTTGTGCAAGAGAAGGCAAATCCTGCCAGGATGGCATTAGAGAGCCGCACAGGGCAGAAAGTATCACAAATCAGTATCGCAGTCTTGTGTGCATTGCCTGCTGGTAGCAGTCCCTGGAATGAACTTTTCCCAAGCCATGCAAGGCCATTGTGATGGAGAAAGCGCTTGGAGTGGTCCAACGCAGCACCAGGGAACAAGTTAACAATTTAGCACCATGAACCACTCGAGGTCCCATGCTTCTGCCTTCTGCTTTTATTTAGCAATATAGGTATACCTTCAGTGTCTAGTGGTTAGTATTATTGATGCTGGGGTTAAAAATGCATGCCTTTACAGATATAGCAACACTTACAACTTTTCAAATATAGGAGAATATATAGTCTATGCTTCAAAACATTATATTATTTTGTGCTAGAATGACTCTGTTCATCTTGGACAAAAGGACTTGGATGAGCAATTCTGCTGAGTCCTCCTGGAGCTTCGCGTGCCAGCTCCCTTAGTACACCGTACAAAGTACCACATTCTGTAGCATTCCTGCCTAAGATTTGTGAGATCCATATATTCATTGATGAAACCTACATCCTACAGAGAGTAGATGGTCTGTGGATAATGTGCATGCCCCCACAAACAAGAGTCAATGAGAATTAAGCACTTAATACTGGTTGAAATCTGCTCCTGGCTACAATAAAGCTAATCCAAATTAGTATTGCCATGCCCTACTACTTTAAGTTTCAGTGGCTTTCCTGTTGTTAAGTGAGAGGGCTTTGGGAAAGCAAATGATCAGGACATTGATTTAGTATCAGTTCCGATTTAAGATTCTTGCAACAAAGTTGGGTTATGCTGACTCTCAGCTTGTGTGTGTTGTTATTTGGATTCTAGATAAACAAAACGATGGCTCATTAGAAAGACATTAGCAACTCTTGTTTTGAATTCTCAGGGCAGGAGGAGGGGGGAATATGTCTTAGGTTTGCAGTTACCTTTAGAATTTTAAACACTGAAAATCACAGGTGATTTGTATATTATATATTTCCATATCAGCTCAAAATACACTTAATGAATATTGGCACTAGTAGGGGAGCCATGCTTTCATACGGCTTTGCTGTTCATAAACAAGTTTTCTTTTTACAAGTAGACACATGGATCATTTTGCACCTACAGTACTGCAAGCTCCCATCAGCAAAGCTCAGTATCTGTGGCTTTCACTGTACCGTTACTTCTGCATTGGAAGCATCTCGTACACAAATGTCTGCAGGACTTCAGTCTGCATTGTGAGTATTTTGCACGTTCTGAGGAAATATCTCCTGGATTTTCTAGGATGTTTCAGTTCCCAAGTATGGATTGTTTTTTTCTGTAGCACTTTTTCTTTGCTGAGGTAAATGCATAGAAATCATCCATCTGTTGAGAGAAAGCAGGTTATCTTGCTGTCCCTAAGGATGACAACCAGAGCTATCTGGTCCTGCTACTGTGTTGGCAAAATTCTGTTTGTGATGAAAATAAGGTTGATCAGAGGTGTAACGCAGGCTACTGCTCACCATGTTTGAGCAAGACCAGCTCTTGGTGTCTGGAGTCAAATTAATGTGGGAAGGAGTAATTTCAGCACTCTGACCTTAGTCTGCACAAAATAGGTTTTTTATTCATTATAGAGGAATACATGTATCCATTGTACATTCATCAAGAGGAAATTTTAGTTCTAATGTAGAGCTATCAGGCATGTCTGTCTTTCTGCAATTGAATTTATTTCCAGTTCGCCTATGGGGCTCACTTGACTCATCCCTGTGCATTGTTTGCTTCCTCCCCATTATTATAACCTCTTGTTTCTCTTTCTGGTAAGAATACTCTGTAGATTTTTCATAAATCTATGTTATCCTTAGGGGGTTTGTTCAGTTTATTTTTCTGGGATTTTTTGGGTGCTTCCTACTTACTGAGATCCTTTTGAATTGCAGAGAAAATAAGATCCTAGCATTGATACCTGCCTGTTGTCTAATTTTGAAGGAAAAGTGAAATCATCTACAAACTGTCCCTTGAATCTGAATCCAGCCTAGGCAGCATCACTGAATCTAACTTGCCAGGTCTTTACAAAAAAAAAAAAAAAAAAAAAAAAAAAAAAATTAAATTT
>WKFP01014339.1:241618-257683 GCA_011057875.1 Pterocles orientalis
AAAAAAAAATAAAAAAAAAAAAAAAAAAAAGAAATTATAGAGATTTCATTTGGCTTTGTTTTGCAATGAAGCTATTCCAAAGCAGCAACTATGACAACCATGGTGTTTTAGAAAACCAGATAATAGAAATATCACCAAGATTACATTGCTCTGAAATTCTTTTTCCACTGATTTTCTATGAATACAGTATGATCTTCCAATGGACTGATAGGAGAAGAGAAACTTTAAAATGGTATTTTGTGCACAAAGGTTTGTGCTGCTTCCAGAACAGTTTAAAAGCAGGATTTTCAGTGCCTGTATCTTCAAGCCATGTTCAAGGGCACCTTGATTTAAACTGCAACCAGTGCCCCAGTGTATAGTCACAGGGTTATTTCTGTTCTTTGGGGAAAAAATCAGGCTGCCAATGCACATGTCCTTCATGGCAGACTGTCTGTCTAGAGAGAGGAAAGCAGATGTATGTACAAATCTAAAAATCCCACATATAGCTTCTAATAGGTGTGATAATTATTTTCAGGGAAAAGTGATAAGATGCAGTTCAAATCCATGGGGCACATTGTTCCAGTGAATGTGTAGTATATTTATCAGGGTACTCATAGGATTTATAGCTGCTCCAAAGAAATACATCTGTTCTATGACTACAGGCAACATTAGTTTCTAGGGAAAGTTTCTTGAAACTTTTTTTAATTTGCTTTAACCTCTTGCATGCTGACTTGATACATCTAAAAGTGGGTTGCTCACAAGTTGAGTCCTCACCAGCAAAGGGGGGCAGATGACAGCTTCTATCTGCTCTGGATGCTCAGGCTGGGCTAGCTCCTCTGGATTTAGTCTGAACTCCAGACTGTCAATACTCAAAGTACACAGCATCCAAAATCTGTGTAATTCCTGGTTTCTGGGAAAGTAAATCCGGGTATAAAGACTGGATGGGAATCATAGGTCTCCAGTAGTACCTGATTTAGATGACCAGAGGTTGTCTCTGTGTGACTGCATGAGCACTGCTCCCCTGTTCACTGCCAGTCAGGTATTGAGACAACGAGTTTAATGTCTTGTGGGGACAGGGGAGCCAGCACCCAGCGGCTGAATTGCAGCTGGTGGAAGCTGTTCCTGTTCCCCATCACTTGTTTCTGGCTGTGGTGTGGGGCACTGTCCTCCAGACTCACAGAGCCTGGAAGGCTGTCAGGTCTCATCCAGTGGGGCCAGCTCACCTACAAGTGTTTACAGACTGAAGTGGGAGCTACCATAACCTGGGAGATGGTTAGCAAGCTGAACCACAGCCTCAGCATACTCCAGCCATGCAGGGCAAACTGAGCAAAGCTCTGAGACAGCTGGAGAGGGACATTCTGTTCTGCACAAAGGAAAGGGGAGAGAGATAAAATAGGAAAAAAAAAAAGAAAATAAGCCAATGAAATGAGAAGGAATGAATGTTTCATTGTATTTCATGGCAAGTTATTACTGCTGTGACAAAGAATGCTGAACCAACCTCATCACCACTCCCTGTAGCTGCTGAATTCATATGGCCAATGCTGCATGACCGTTCCTCCTCGGATGTGCCCATTTGTGGCTGAGGATGTGAAGCAGAGAGAATGTAACTACTCGCTTGATATTTAGGGCAGAGTAGTCAATAACCATTAGTTCTGCTGGCAAATGACCAGTAGGTCAGGCTGCTACTCAGAAATATCACAAGATGATGTTGCCAGTCAAAGCGCTGACTAAGGGAGAGGAGGAATGCCGAATGAATGAGCAATCATCACGGCATTTTGCTTAGGATGGAAATCTCAATTAGGATTCTATACTTCTCCTGCTTCTTGTTCTTCCTTGTGGCAATCTTTTTTACACAACAGCAAGATGTTAACAGTGCAAAATAAAAGACATGCTAATAAGTATAATTTTCCTTTTTTTTTCCTTGAACACCGTATTTCCTTCCTGTTCTTCCTAGCACTGTACATAAGAATTAAATAAAGAAAAAATTGTGATGGGCTGTTTCTTTCCACAGGCCTTTTAATTTTTTTTTAAGCCACCCCTCTCTGAGCATTTGTACATTTGAGAGCCACTGTACATTTGCTCCCTTTCCTCCACAAACACCAGGTCCCCTCTAGGAACCCACTATTCTTGTACACAAACATGTAAGAGCAGTGGATAGTAACAGAACAGTCTGTCTGAAATCCATTCTTATATTTTACTTTTTTTTAGCCCAAGCATTATTTCAGTCATTATAAAAGACTTCTGTTCCTCTACCTTTTTTTTTTTTTACAAAATTCCCTATGTCTACTCTTATTGGCTTTGATGGACAGATGAAGTATGATAGCCTGAGACACATTTGACAGAATATGACTTTGGCCTGTATAAATTACCGTCAAGGAGTTTTCAGGGAAGTACTGAAGCAAATTTGCAGTGACTAAAAAATGGGTTATAAATTATAGCATAATCACTGCTGCTGAACAATTTGATGGGTAAAATAATTAACTGAGTTTATACTTTAGGTGAGTCCTCATAATTTTTCCTTGTAGCTTAACTTCTCAAACTGCTCTGAGCCCCTTGGAGGAAAATACTTTAGAAGGGGCATTTTCCCACTCCCTTGCCAAAAATCATGTTTCTTTTCTGTCAGCATTGTGTCTTTCCTCTCATACTCCTAATTCAGAGATGGCAGGTTTTGGTCTTTCCTCACATACTCCTATCAGCTCCTACGGAGGGGTAGCTAGGACCCTTCTACCCTGTGCCACTACCTTCCTGGTCTTTTCCTACTCCATGTCACTACATCCCAGGCTTTTCAAATTACGTTCTTAAAATATTCCAATTAAGAGGATAAGAAATGAAAGAGCTTGTGAAGCTCGGGATCCTTATGGGATGCTCCTGAAAATATACTTCAGGCAGTGGCCTATATTTTATGCATTCAGTATCAGTGGTAGCTTTGGCTCAGTGAAGATAATATCTTCTGTCTGGTGAAGAGCTCCTGAATGGAAAATATCACTGTTTTTATGGCTAAAATAGACAGAAAATGTGAGTGTTTCTATTATTATCTTTATCTATCTCATTTGTGACACTACACTTTGTAAGGCTGTAATTTTTACGTTTTGAGTTTTTTCTACACTGTAAAGAAGTCTGGGGTTAGTTTTTATAGACAAAATTGCAAATTTTCTAGATTTTTCACCCCGTGTCTTGTGAAACTGCTTTTCTTAAAATCTGCAGTCTTCACTATTATGGTAAAACAAATGAAATTTTCCAGCTTTTGTGTCTACTACTAAATCTCCCCAAACATGAATTCTAAAGCTTTTAGATTTTGGAGGCAAATAAACTGCAGCGTTTGTTACTTTTATAATGTCATTATTTTAATGATAGAATCATGACTGTGGGAAGACAGCCTGTGATCACTGAATGCCTGGTGTGGTCTTGCATGAACCCTTGCTGAAGTGCAGCAGAGGGCTAAGGTGGGGAAAGCACTTTGCAAAAGAGACAAATAAATAACCAGTGTGCAGCTGCCTCAGTCCTGAGGGTGCTAGCACAGAGGCTAGGCTGCTTTTAAGCTGCCTTTGTGCAAGGAGCAAGCATCGATCTTCTGTCCAGCTATTCCCTTCCATCAAGAGGGGCAGCCGGCAGGATGCTGCCTGCCAGCTATAGGCAGCTCTGCAGCAGGTAACGCTCGGCTATACCTGTTTGTGCTCACAGGCAGCTGTGAAGAGCAGGCAGAGGATTGCCCGGGCTTTGAGGGAAGAATGAGACAAGAATATTTTACCATTCTTTGTGTAGTGACTCTCTAGATATCCATTGCAGCTCTACTGCTTCAGCTCCTGCAGCTTTGCTTTCACCATCCACCCTGCCCTCACCAGCCTGCAGCAGCGGATGCAGAGCACCTTCTTTCTGCATCCCGTGTGAGCCCCGCATATGCCAGTGACAGCATCCTTGTCACCTCAGAGTCATGTGGCCTGCCGGGACCCCATGCCTGCCCTCCCTCTATAGTCCCTGTGACGCAGGGACCCCTTGCATTAGCACTGAAGGTCCGGGGAAGGGCCAGGCACAGCAAGGGCAGTGGGGCATGTGGGGCAGTGGCCAGAGCTGTTTCCCCTTTCCTGGGCTGTCAGGAGCAGCACCCACAGCTTCACCTCCTCCCGCTCTTCACAGCCCCATCTTGCTTGCCTTCTTGTCTGGCCCTGGGTCGGTGTTTGCCTCTTGTTCTTGGGAGACAAAATCGACTTCATGCAGGCAGCAGCCAATGCAGGCTTCTTCATCTGGCAGCATCCAGAAAGCTGTGTGTCCCTCTCAGCCACGGGGTGACACAGAGCGCCCAGATGCCAGCAGCACACTGGCGGTGGCAGGGAGATGGGTGGCAACCTACAAAGCCTGCCCAAGAGACAGCATCATAAATTCTCGAGCAGTAACGTTAAGTCTAGTTGCATGCTGTATTTACCTTCTTGATTTAAACATAGCCTGAACCATGTTATATCGTCATGACAGTTAGGTGGAGTGGAGAGGCTTATTACCTAAAGCAATACCCAAGGAGGGAAAACGGATGGTAGAAATGTAGGAGTAATGTTTTGTGTTTCCACTGACTCCCTGTTTATTTCAAGCCATTTTTTTTGTATATAATTATCTTTTCATATATCTATATATAGGGGTATTCCTTTCTTCTCTCCCTTCTGTTTGGAATGAAAACTCTTTGGGAAAGACACTTTCTCATTCAGGTTCACACAGTATGCCTCAAGTGTTTCCTACTGTGCCTGTTCTCATCCATACAAAATTTCTCTATCAGTGTTTGCTCTTTAAATTGTCCAGATCAGATTCCACAAACAGTCTTGCAGAGTGTACTGAATTTATGGCAGAAGTGAGCATCCTTCTTCTCAGCACAAAGTCAAAATATAGCCTCTCACTAGGTGCTATGAAGAAAGTTAACTCTGTCCCAGCTGACACCAGGACAGCAGTGAACCCTGAATTCATACAGCTCTCTGGGTCAAGCCTCAGACTCCAGAGTCAAGATACAAGCATGTCCTAACTCTTTTAGCTTCAAAGTGAACCAAAAACTGGAAGGGGTTCATTTCCTGATTCGTGATTGGATTGAACACCAACCTTGCAATATCTCAATGCGTGACTTTCTACCCAGCCATGGCTGAAAACAGGGAATCGATTAGTCTCATTGGATTTTTGCTGCTTTAGGATAAAATCTCATGAGAACACCTCATTACTTTGCTGTACTTCAAACTGGACTCAATTATTCACCCTCTTGCGGAGTGTTTCTTAAGCACTAGTGGTAGCTGGACCCATACCCAACCTCTGTGCCTCCTGCCTCCGCCTGCAGAGTCCCTGGCAGCCCTGAGGAAGTTGTGTGCAGTTGTTCTGTTAAGATCCAGTAATTGGAGTACTTAACCCTATCATGAAAGGACAAGAGAGTGCAACTCCACATCAGCAGAGGATAACCCACCTTTTTCTCAGTAGGAAGGCAATGAAAGTCATTAGTATATCGACACAGTAGATTTACAGTATAAGGCTCTCTCTGATTGTTTTCCTGATAAGCACTTTTCCTGCTGACCCTACTTGCCTTGCCAGAAGTGTCCTTTGATAAACCTTTCTGTCTCTGAAAATATTTGTTTTCATTCTAAATCTTTTGTGGTTTTCATTTTGTATGTAGATGTTTTAACTAATTATATTTGCATGTGTTATAACACCAATTTGTTGGATCCTCTCTCATTGCCGAAGCAGCTCTGAAAATGAAATTGTGCATCTTCCTCAGAGAGTCTGGAAAGAAAATTTGGCAAAAAATAAATAACAGAACTGCACATCACCACAGTCAGCATATGCAATGCCACAAAGTTTCTACACTGACTTTTAATTCTTTCCTGACTGTATATATTCACTACTTGCAGTAATGCAGATTTGGATATTTGGATTAAAATAATCCAGAACGCAAATATCCAGGCCATTGAAATCAAGCTTGAGTTTCAGATAAACTGAATGACTGGCAGCCAGAAGCACTAGGGGAGGGAAACCCACCGAGCATTAACTCTGGATGAAACGAAAACGTAACACTGGAGGTGGCAGGAGTTTGCATGCTGCGGCTGCAAGTTTGGGATGTTCCGCTAAAACATTACCACCGCTTACCGTGCGGAGAAACCCATTTTGCCACCTCTAGCTTCTTACTCCCTTACTGAGCCTGCGAGGGTTGGCGGATCAGAGGGTTCGACCACCGGGGACGGGACGGGACTGGACGGGACGGGACTGGACGGGACGGGACGGGACGGGAAGGGACGGGCTGCCCACACCGCTCCGGGCATCCCCCGCCCGCTGCCCGCAGCCCCCTCCCGCCACGTCCCGCTCCCCACAGGCCAGGCAGCCCCCAGCCCCTTCCCATCTCCGCCCCTCGCTCACCGCCTCCCCTCCTCCCCGCTTCCCCTTCCCTTGCTAAGGCGGAGGGGAGGCGGACACCTATTGACGAGGCTGCAAAGCTGCAGCCGGAGAGGGGAGGAAAGGCTCGGTCCCTGCCCGGTCCCCCGAGGGGCTGCCCCTCCTGTCCCCAGCTAGCCCTCCGGGATGGGATTTCCGATAACCTTAAAATTAGGGTTTAGTGGGCTTAGAAAGGTGCTATAGTCTGATTAACTGATTAATTAATCACTTCGCAGCGTAAGAATGCCTGTCATGGAAGAGCGCGTGCTTTTACACCTAAACTCCCTCCAAAAAAACGAGGTACTTGGGCAGCGAAAAAATGGACAATGCCAAAATATCCCTGAAGTCCACAGGGAAAACTGTATGGGTTTGGATATTGTATGGAAGACATCTCGAACATTTTATGACAGTGTTCTGTAACTTCAAAATCTTACTGTAGATGCTTATCAAAACTCTCACTTACATACTCTGGCTTCACATATTTCTTTGCTTTCTCTATTTTCGGCCACCTCAGCACAGCCTTTTCTCCATGGCTCTATCTACTCTGGACAAACAGCTGGATGAGCCACTCATGGTTGCGGGGGAGGAAGGTCAGAAGTCCAGAAGTTGCTGTCAGAGTAGCCATCATCTCGTTGCTGAATCTTAAATTATTTCAAAGTGTTGAGCGTCCACTGAGAGCTTCTTCAGTTTGGAAGGCAATGGAGCTATGTCAAGAAAAAACCACTAGAAAAAAAATGAAGTTAAATGTAGGGCTACTTCAAGTATGAAGTACAATTATCCTTCTTGCTCTGTGGTGAAAGGACATAACCCAGCTCTCACTGCCCTTAGAAACCATATGCTTCTCACAGCTGTTGGGAGGCTTGAACTACTTGTCTGTTATAACACATGCAGTTCCCTATAAACCCTTGAGTTTTAAGAGAAGGAACAGCCACTTCACTACTGGTACCAGATGAACATTTCCAGGACAAATGAAAGTCGGTAAAAGCTTGAAATACTCTGTCAATAATTGTTTACATTAGCTATCAACATTTTTTCCTTGGAGAGATGAAGGGCTTTTCACAAAGAATCAGTGCTTAATAGCTAAGCCTTGCCATAGAAAAGCCTCTGGCATTTATCTTTAAGATTTCAGCATATTTCTGGTGCTACTTTTATACTTTTCTGCAATAAAAAGCTGATTCCTCTGAGTGCTTTGGATTTGCTTGAATCAGATTTATAGACCAGCTTTTTAGCACTGCTCCCAGGTATTACAGGAAAGGGGAAAGCTGCTTCAAGTTCCTACAGATTTCCATTTGAGGGCGCTGACGTTTCCAGCAGTTTTCACTTTCCAAAAGCAATGTTTTTGTTTACTGCAGAGCCAAATGTGGTGAACTTGGCCTGATATACCTTCTTACGGAGGTGGGCTGGTTGTGCAAATCAAACCAAGAGCAAGAGCCAGGGTAAATGGGCACATTTATGGAAAGGTGTAGAAGTTTATCCCAGGTTGCTCCACCATTTGACAGATGGCTCCCCTTCCTCTCTCCCCAGCCAAAATGAATGCTGAATGTGAATGAGTTTGCTGTCAGGCATTACCTGCCTGTAAGCAATAATGACAGTGTTTTTACTGAAAAAAAGTCTCCATTCGATGATGTGAGTCAGTGTTAAGCCCCCCACAGAGCTGTGGAGACTGCTGGAGGTAGGGTCTTCAGGTGAGGCTTAAGACACAAAAAGCGCCATAAGGCACATGCTTGCTTTTCTTGTATTATTTTTGAGCAAGGGGCTGTCAGCTCTGCGTGGTGACAGTCTAGCCCTTTACATGGGCAATAACACCTGCCCTGGAGCCAGCTAACAGACAGTGTTGTGGCACAAATATTGCCAGGCCACAGATGGCAAGGAAACTTCTGCGAGTGCATGTCAGCATTTATGCAGACCTGTAAATTGTTTTCCTTAAAAAACATGCAATAGGCAACCTGGAGTTCTTTAAAATGCCTGTTTCAGATCAAAGCTGGATGAATAAAAATACAACTAGGTCATCCAAGGCAGTACACCAGGATGTCACATAAAACTCAGAACCTATAGGAGACTTGCCCAGGTTGCTGCAAGCATCTTGAATGGCGCTAGAAACCGAAGTGAGTCAATGCCAGGTTGCTGCAAATGTAGATAATACATAAGTGTAGGAGTATTAGTATGGGAGCTGAATCCACCCTAACTCTCTGACGTTATATATGTTAGTCTGAGAATTCGGTAGGCTGATAGTCATTCTTTACTTACTGTTATTAAAGGCCTTCACTTTTTTCTTGTCAAAGATGTGGATAGCCCTTAGAGACAATGAGAGCGAAAAATCCTTTCATTTCTCTTTAAAATACCCTGGTGAGAAAAGTCTTGCTTTGGAAAGTAGCCTAGCTCATTTGTTTTATTTCACAAATTACCCAAGCGCCCATTTGTGCTTTATAACTGGGATTCAGCGTTAGCTCTTGATTAGAAGAGCTGTCATCTGCTTTTTTGTGCAGAAGCATGAATCATGAGCAGGCAGTTATCGGTAGAGCTCCGGACCACTTAAAGTCACGAAGGCTAATTTAAAAAAAAAAAAAAAAAAAAAAAAAAAAAAAAAAAAAAAAAAAAGAGGTGGATAAACAAAAAGTATTTGTTGCGTGAGAAGGCCGGGGTGAAATTCTCAGAACTTATCTGCGCTGAGAAAGTATCAATAACCGTAAAATTTCACAGCCCCCTTTTTAGAACCGCAGCCTTAATGTTTTGTAGGGGAAATAAAGCTTTGGTTAACCTTGGCACTGGCAGACCTCATTAAAATAACAGCCTGTCACTTTCGAGTTTAAAATAACAGGGTTGTCAGTTTTATATTCAGTGGAACAATCTACAGTCTTATTCCCTGGGAAACGCTGCGGGTGTGCATGGCAGGGGGCTGGCAGCAGAGCAAAGGCTGAGCAACACTGCCACCTCCAGGTCCCCCCAGATGCAGGGTGCTCCCCAGCATCAGGGTGATGCGATGCTCAAACGCCACCAAATCCTTGCCCTCTGCACTTCACTTTTTAAAAGGCTGAAAAATAATCCATGATAAAGCACGTGGTGGTTGGCATTTAAATTTATTTTGCGAGAAAGTGTGGAAATGTATAATGTATGAAAAAAAATAATCTTCGTGTACAGCAAATGAAGTTCTGCTTCACTTGCTCCGAATCGAAGCAGGTCATCCTTGCTGAGGTGCCTAATGTGCATTGAAATTTTGGGCACCTAATGAGCTGTTCTAAACAAAAATATGCACCTAAGCTCCCTATAGCTAGTCAGGGGAGAAATGAAGGTGCCTTAAAAAAACCTCCGAGACAGAAATCCTTTTTAGCTAAATTCAAACACCTGGGTGAGACAGAGGAAGCCCAGTTTAGTTGCTTATACATAAATGCCTAGAGCTTCTGAGACATTTATATGAAGCTGGGAAATGTAGCAAAGGACATAGAGGAGACGTATCTTCCTCGAGGGGCAGCCCCTAAAACTTAGGGGTTCAAGTTAACTGCTTTTCATTAAGCCCAGTTTACAAGGAAAACTGTGTGTCAATTAAAATACCCAGCTGTCCTGTATTAACCTGCTTGTGACATGATTCTTGCCCTGAATGTGACACCCACATACAGCAGAGACATAAACATAACAGCTGTATATAGCATGTGCTTGCTGACCTGGTCCTTTCAAACAAATTGTTGGCCATTAGTCTTAGAATGCTTTCAGATTAACTCTCTAATGGACATAAATACTGATTGATGTATGGAAGTCCAGCACAGTTTTCTGCTGGCAGAGCATAACACAAATCAGATGGTGATGATCTGTTTGATCTTCCTACCCATGATGAAGGCCATGCTCTTCCTGATCCCAGACGCTCTTCAGGTGGTCAAGTGCCATATCCATAATTCTGTTATCAAGTTGCCCATCATTATATAAGCTCTACATTATTTTTAATAAAGACTTCAAGGGGTGCTGGGTGTGTGGCTGGGTATGTTAGACACATCTAGGGGAAAGCAAGACAGTAGAAAACTGTCTGGTTTTTCACCTGGAAATAACGTAGCATAAAGAAGTGGCTCTACGTAAATGTTGCTTGTGAATTAAAGGGCAAAGGAGTATGTGACTAAAGAAACTACACAGACACAAACATGGCTTGTGATGACTATTTTAATGTCTTTTCTCTAAGACAAAACTCCAGGCATCTTTCTACTTGCTGTCTGTAGCTGTTCTGTTAGTGTGACACACCGGCAGCCTACACTTTACACCTTTAAAATTTGCTTTTTGGCCACCATTGCTTCTAAGTGCACATTGTCCCCCTGATGAAGAAGTGCATTTCCATTGGAAATTAAACCAAGGTGGACTGTATAAAAATTGGCTGCCCATTTCACAAGGAAGTGTCTTTGTAGGATCTTTCATGCCTTATAAAATGTGGTCATCTCACACATCTCTTAGTTTTGCATGGTATTTTCAATGCTTATTTGAATTGTCCTGGTGAGTCTTTCGATTTATCCAGATGTCCTGAGTTAAAACAAGGAATTCTAGGGTCTGATACCTGCTAAAATGGTAGGCTTGCTTTTTAGCCCACTTCATTACTTGGGAGTGCAAGGTGAGTAAAAAAGCTAGAAATATTGGTCAGATTTTTTTACCTGCTTATAACTGAGCCCATGCTGGTAGGACTGGAACCGAGCTCACGGGTGCTACTCCAGGTTCTGCTGAGGAGTTGCATGCTATGTGTGACTGCCTCAGTCACATAAGAAGTCAGTGGCAGAAATAAGAAATCAACTCTATTTTTCAATGTAACTATACCATTTCCATAACTACGGATATTAATTTCTTTTTGTAAATGATGCAAATATTTAACTTTTCTCACCTACACAATAATGCCTTTCTTCTATTAGCAATTATAGATGAGGGCCAGGCTATTTTAACATCTATTTTTATATATTCCTCCAATAAATTAAAAATGTAGCTTTTTGCGTGGCTTCTGCTATATCCTTTTTCTTACAAAAGTATTGCAATACCAAACAAATCTAATACCTTCAAAGCAGCTGAAAAAAAAGTAGTTCAATGTAATATCAGGGCTACATCAGGAAGATAGCTAGGGGAAGTCAGGCTCACTACATCCAAAGAGATCTGGCTGTCTTAATCCAAATAAATATGTAAAATATCAAAATTGCATACATCTCGTGTTTAAATGTTTCCATATAAGTCTAACCAAGCTTGAAAGTTAATCTTTAATTCAAAGAATAGGAAATACCAAGGAATCGTTTACAAGGCCACAGGTCACCAGGGGGATACAGCAGCCTGACTCTGTAAATCACAAGCAAGCAACGTTAACTGAATCCTTAGTGGCTTTTATCTCATTTTCAAGGGACTGTACATCTGTTACATATTTTTTAAATGCTGTCAGTGATCAAAACAATGTGCAGAGGAACATGTGTAACCACAGGGACTTTCTGTGGTCATGCTTGAGAAGATCCCAGAACTGGAACCACCGAAACCCACAGGCAAAAATTTGGCATGTCATGGCAGGCATTACATCACCTAATTCTGTTCTGCATTTCAAGTTACATTAAAAGTGCTCCAAAGTCGTTCCCTGCCCAAATGTCCATCATGCAGAAGTGGACATGGCTACTCTCTGCAAGAGGAGGTGAACCGTAATTCCTCTTTCAAGGTCATCAGAAACCACACTGCACTTCAGAAAACCGGTTTCAAGGTGGGGTTCAGGGAACTGTTTAGGTAGATGTGCAAACTCCACTGCCAAAACTGAGAGGGCTAACAGAGGTCCAGCCACACAGGAGGAAAGAGCAAGATTTCATAAGCTGAGTCCACAAGTTTAAAGCTCAATGGTGAAATAATGCAAATGGGGAGGGGAGGATAGCTAAGGAGGAAAGTATCTGCCAGGGATAAACAGTGTTAAAATGCACCTGAAATGGAAGCATCTGGAGAGGACTGCAAATGGTAACCTGTCCCTAAGCTGTATTCATTTTTGCTATTGCCGCTTTTTATGAGTCATGTAAATGTCTCTCTCCCCCCAAGGTTCTAAAATGGGAATGACACCTCAGGGGGATGTCTGTGAGATTTAATTAGCTGTCATTCACCAACAATTCTGGGTAAAGTAAGACCATCTTACTTTACCAGGTGCACTTCTGAAATGCAAAAAAAAAAAAAAAATCCTTGTTGTTAGGAAATCTAATTATTTGTTGACCACATGCGTACACATATAGAGTGTGTAAACATCATTTAATATCTTCAGAAGTGACTGGGGAATGGGAGTCCTCATTTTGATTTTCAGGGAGTATCTGGAGAGCCTGTGCAGCACGTGAACTCTAAGAACCTCTCTCCACACTTTTGCTGACTTCTATGAAAATACAAGGTTTGTACTCCAAATTACAGCCCTTAGAAGGGGTGTTGACTCACTTGTGGTTCAAAACAGAAGTCTGCAGTCCTAGAGCACCAGCTGTAATTTGATTATGGTAGAAATTTGAATATAACTCCAAACATCTGAGTTGTGAATAGCTTAAAATAACTTTCAGATAGTAACAAAGTTACTGCTCTGAAAACTAATTAGTCATCACCAATACTAATCAGCTTGCTTGTGTAGATAGTTATCCAAGCACAAGCAATAAGTGAAAAAATCTGTCCCTTTGACTCTCACGTTCCCTAAGCGTACATGGATGGGCTCTGCTCCCTATAAACCATCCCCCCTACATTTTCTGTAGGATCTCTCTACCCGATTTGCTGCACGGTGGCCTAACAGGAGTGTACACACTTGTCTGTGAACATCAGGCAGTTTAACTGAGTTACTTGTGCTGGTTAGGTGTACCAGTATGGACCCTGGGGTTTTTACCTTCAGTGTGGGCAGAAGGGGAAGAGGAGAGGCTGCTGTCTGCCCAAAGACCTTGCTCCCATGGACCAAAGACATCATAAAGGGCAGGTGTCCTGAGACCGTCCCCACTTCCGTAGGAGGCTTACCCATGGTCTGTAAACTGGAAGTTAATTTTTGGCTTGACGGGGCTCCCCCATTGAGACTTTAAAGGCTTGCAAATGCTGCTAATATCTCATAGGAAAACAAAGCAACTAGGGCTTGGCAAGGGGTGTGGAGGAGATTTATAAGGTGTCTATCATGGCAAGAATCACTGTCAACCACTCATGCAGCCAAATACTGTCCTACTTATTTCTTACGAATGAGAATGCAGACAGTGCTTCTGAAATAACATCCTTGTCTGTTTCTATCTCCTGGCTTATAAAGCAACATTCCACAGAGTTTAAGCACGGCAAAGCAGCGTGGGCCATTCGCTCAGAGAGCTATCATGTCTTCAGAACAAAAGATAAAAGAGATAAATAGCCAAGTACAATATAGTACCTCAACAACCTAAAAGCCAATCTCCAAATTGAATGGAAGAATGGAGAGCTTTTACTTCTTGGTTTTTTAAAGAATAAAGCTTGGTGACTTCCTTTGACAGCTATTCAACAAGCTCCCCGAAATCCTATTACAACTTAACGTGAAATGCACCTCTTTCCATAAGAGCGACACGGGCACCGTGCATCCTTTGTAGTCTGTCCTTTGTTGTATTTTCTAGCTGTTCTTGTAGATTTTTCCGCTCTAGTAAACCAAACGCAAAACAAGAACTGATAACATTTTAGCCATTTATTAAGTTGATGCTGGAAATTCAGTTTGTTCTTGCTTGCTGCCTGAATCATGCCAAATTAAATTATTGTTCAAGGAGTCTATAATGTAAAGAAACTGTTTCAATACTGTCCCAACATTTCTTGAACGTGGAGTCTGTATCCAGCTACAGATATTTATCTACACATAGCAACAAAGATGGATATAGTCTCTGCATGCGTTTGTATACCCAGACTTCTCACTGTTACTGAGATCCAAAGGTACTGCAGTGAATTCAGCCTTTGGATCTTAAATCAGTTCAACATCAGCTCAGCACTACATAATTTTGTTAAAACCTGCACATGTAGCTCTAAATATAATATTTATCTAAGGCATGACCAAGTCGGTGGTGAGACATTTTATCTGATGTACTCTGTTTAACTGAATTTACATTCAGCAGACTGTGAGGCATATTAATCCTTAGAAAAATGTCTATTTAGAAAACCTTAGACAAATGGAGAGCAGAAAGCACAAGATGTAACACGCTTTTTATTAATGTCTTGCCTGTGGAAAAAGGTGACTTTGATTATTTGTACTCTGGAAACCCAAATTCTGAGTGTGTTGCTTGTAAATACAGTAATTTAAGTTTTATCACCTTCAGCCCTTTTAACCTTCATCATCATCACCATTACAGAATTAAACAACCTATTATTTAACACGATGGTTAGCATGGCTGATGTTTTTGACCTGTTTTCCCTCTCATTGTCTCTTAATCAGGTAACAGACATTAAAGAAAAGCTAAAGCTCTCTAAAAAGTTCTGGTCAACATTACCCTACACAATCTGCAAGGATGAACGAGTGACAGCCGGTCCGTCAATCGAGGAGGACTGCTGGAACGGCCACACCAAGGCGAGGTGAGGTGGATCCTTCTCCACCGCACTCAGTCCAAATCCCCACCCGGCCTGAAGCAATCACAAAACTGAGGGCGCTTCACAACGCTGTTTATAAGAGTGAAACAGGGAGAAGAAGTAATTGTCCACAAGCAGCTTGTAGCCAAGATTGCTTATTGTCAAGGTGCCATTAAAGCCAGAGTGTGAGTCAGGGTAAATGCGCACAGTGTGTCAGCGTGTGAACACAGAAATTGTTCATTGGTTCAGCTCCAGAAGGGTAATTTATACCCAGATTTCAAAGAGCTCTTTAGCTCCATTTAGCATCCCTGTGTTGGGACTGACAGCTTGTGAAGCAATTGCACTCTTGGGATACTATACTGGGATGAAACAGAAATTGGAATTTCGGCTCTATTTGCTACTGCCTGGCAAAGATTAGGAAAAAAAAAAAAAAAAACTGAGAAATTGCCAGCAGAGAATAAATGTAACACTCCTACTTACCTTGTGTAGAAGGCTTGACCTTTATGTTACTTGATCAGAGATACTGTGGTCATCTGCCCTTGTTTGTGACAAGTTTTCTGTGAGTTTTAATTTTGAAGTTTGCTTGGCTCTGGCTGTGGTAGGGCTGGAGCTGGCAGATGAGCAGGTGTCTCCAAAGGTCCCAGTGTGGATCCATCAGCTGACAGAGGAGAGGATCTGTTTATCCCTGCTGAGAAAGACAGAATGGAATTGTCTCAAGGACCAGGCTGGGGGCAGTCAGTTTTCAGGTCTGCAGGTCTGCTTTTGGGGAGACAAGAGGAGTGAAGTTTGTGTGTCTGGTGAGCTGAATCTGGAGAGCAGTGATACTTTCTGGCACTCAGGACTGGAATCATTATTTTCCTTTCATGTGATGATACAAATGAAGCCAGATTGAAAAAAATGAGCCAATAAAAAAAAAAAAAGCCCAAACATACAAAAAAAACCCCAAAAAACACAAACCTGAGACAAGGACATAAAACATAAAAACTCAGTGAAAATAAGACGACATGGGAAAAAACTCACAAACCTGTTAAATGCCATTTTGCATGGATGGACAGATACATAGATTACACCCATCCTATCATCTAACCATTTTTATAAGGCACACACTTTACAGGGGAAAGTTTTACACTGAACGCACGTCCTTTCTCCTAGCCTTACTACTTAGGATAATTCGTTTTACAGATGAGAGCAGAGGGTTATTTG
>WKFP01014339.1:257891-322747 GCA_011057875.1 Pterocles orientalis
CCCAAACTGAAAATATCCAACATATCCTATAAGGATTACTTCCTGAGCAAACAGAATCAGATGAGGTGATCTAGTTAGCCAAACAAGCCAATTTTCCACTGCACTTATCTTCCTGGACCAGATGTGACTGCCTATCCCCAGCCCAGCCTGAGTAAGCCTGTGCTGTACTTTGTTGCCTACAATTCTGCGCACCTGGAAAAACTCCAGCACTGCCTAGGTGGGATGCTCCAGTCATACTGTAAGCAGCTGCTGCGACAGCAAAATATGGAGAATGCTGTCCTTTAAGGCAAATGTCTTTTAAAAAACAGAAGATTCCTCCTTTTTTGTTGTTTTTTCTTAGCTACAGCCTTTATATGAATGAATTGAAAGATTCACCAGTCATTTTAAGACTTGAAAAGGAAGCAGATACCCTGGATCATTAACTGGATATTTAAAAAAAAAAAAAAAAGTGATTTTAAATGTGGTGCTCAGCTGTGAGGTGCCAAAAGACATTTTTGTTGCGTCTGCTGAGACAAGCAAGAACTGTGGAAAGGCTAAGAGGAACAGAAAGCATTAATATTTTAGAAAACAATGTAAATTACACTAAAATCCTGACAGAGCTGAGCAAGGAGCAAACAGCAGAAAACAAAGAGTATTGCTCAGCTTCTCTATACTCAGAGGGCTAAGAAAGCTGATTTTTTTTTTCTTTTTGCTAGGAGGATGCAAAGAACAGACACTGATTCAGGTTGGCACTTCTCTTCTTTTTGTTTATAATGGGCATACAGTTCTTGTAATGGCCAGGCATACAAGAGATCATTAACAAGAGCAGAAGCAGCAACAAAGCTTCAAATTCACAGGGGTGTCTCCACGTACAGAACTGCAGCAAAAGCAGCTGTGTTCAACAACTTTGCCCAGCCAGCAACAAATCTTCTGTCAAAAAGTGGTCCCAAGACGTGGCCTCCTATTTGGTATGACTTAACCCTACCCCACACACATCAAAATGCTTTTGTTAGAACATGTACCGGGCTGCATCTCAGAGGCTGTCACTCACAAAACACCTTGGGCTGCATGTTCCCATACCTGTACCAGTCCTTTCAAGAAAGGAAAACAATTCGAAGATATTTACATTCAATATAGGCTTTTCTACTTTTTTTTCCCTGAGAAAGCAGGTGAATTGTTCAGTAATGAGGGCAGAATCTTGCTTCACATTCAGGCATGTAAATTCATTCATTTAAATACAGATGCCTGTGGGTAAGACAATAGGGAGTCATTTGTGTTGCCCAACCAAGAGTAGTGTCATTTGAGACTCTCCAGCATGTCTGATATTAGTATGGCACAGGACACTACCTCCCATCTGGACCAGAGCCTGGGCAAGAACAGCCAGAGCATTTTAAAAATCACCAATGTTAAGGTGCCTGAAGACAGCCCGAACATTCTGTCACTGTAGTCAACGAGGCAGTTTTCAACTGCCAAAACACAGTTATCTACTGATATATGAGATGATCTGAATAGTCAAGACACGTCCATGGAGCTGGCAAATAAGATCTGGATCTACGTGTTGTTTAAACCACGCTGGAGTGGCAGCAGGACACCAAGCAGCATATCCCTTGGTGGCTAAAGTGGCACTCAAGACTCGATTCAGCTGTCTAAAGAAAGACAACTAATATAATTTCAGATGCCCCAGGTGTACAAGAACTCCCCCTCAAGCCTGTAGATATGATGCAGAAGCTATCAGAAAGACACACCTTTCAGAGCTAGTAACGAGAAGAGAAGGAATAACAAAGAGCATTCAAATGGCACCAGATGTCTATGTTTGTGCAACTAAAACCCAGCAGATGAAATCTAATGAACTAGTCATCTAGCCAAAGGCACATGGGACTCCAACAGTTGTCCACCGCTCCACTGACGGATAAATTCCTGGCTAGTTTTGAGTAGATTTTGCGTTGAATAAATCTGGTGAGAGTGGGACAGAATGATAGAATCACAGAATGGTTTGGGTTGGAAAGGACCTTAAAGATTATCAAGTTCCAACCCCCCTGCCTTGGGCAGGGACACCTCCCACTAGCCCAGGTTGCTCAAAGCCTCATCCAGCCTGGCCTTGAACACCTCCAGGGATGGGGCATCCACAACTTCCCTGGGCAACCTGTTCCAGTGCCTCACCACCCTCACAGTAAAGAATTTCTTCCTAATATCTAGTCTAAATCTGCCTTCTTCCAGTTTAAATCCATTACCCCTCGTTCTGTGACTACATGTCCTTTAAAAATGTCCCTCCCCATCTCTCCTGTAGGCCCCCTTCAGGTACTGGAAGGCTGCTATAAGGTTTCCCCAGAGCCTTCTCTTCTCCAGGCTGAACAACCCCAAATCTCTCAGCCTATCCTCCCAGGGGAGGTGTTCCAGCCCTCCGATCATCTTCGTGGCCTTCCTCTAGACCCATTCCAACAGCTCAATGTAAACACTTGCATTCAGACGTACAAGTTTTGGTGTCTGTATAAACCTAAGGATGAATCCTCAGCCTCTCTAATGCTTTTGCTCTTATGCCCTAAATGCCAAGAGGCTTATTCCCCTGGGAATTGAAGTATCCACCTAACCTTTAGGCAATCATAAGGTAAAGGTTTTCTTGTGACCCACATCCAGTGTGGCTCCCTTACACATGTAGGTGACATGCACTGGACCATTCTCCTGAGACATTAACCCCTCCATGCCAGGAATGCGTTGGGGATCACCAGGTCCTGAGGCAGATACGGGGAGGGGTGTGAGTCACTTCCTACAACTGAATGGAAGTTAGATGTAAGTTCAAGTTAGATGGTCTTCAGAAGGACGCTAGATCCACACTGATCGCAGTGCAGAATATGAACCTCGATAAAAAGCACACAGCAGAGCACTCTCTAACTGCGTTAAATCTCCTAACTCATGTGCTCTCCACATGAAAAGCTTACTAAGAAGTCAGTACATTCTTCTTTTATTAATGACTATAAGGCAAGATGAAATCAAACATAAATCAGTCAAAGAAAGACTGTGAACTGCCGTTCAGGGGTAGCCATAGCTTCTCATGGATGGCTTGCGATAAAGAGCAACTAACCCTTCATAAACAAGGAAAGCAATCCACACGAACGCTCTGCAATTTCAAATCACTTCTAGCTGCTAACAGCTGTGGCCATTGTCATGGACAAGATACAAGGCAAGATGGACATTCCCTCTGAGCCAGTAGGGCAATTCTTACATTCTTTCCTTTTTTAATCAACTGTACCTTGAAATCGCTGATTTACTTCTGGGCTGAGTAATTTATCTACAGCAGCCATTTCATTTGTAGAGGCGTGTGACAGATGGAGGTGCTGTTCCTTTGCAGCCCGGAGCTTCCCTGCATGCCAAGGTCTCAGTCCTGCTGCCTCCAGGCAGCTCTGCAGAATTATTTCCAATTTCTATCATTGGTGATTCATAACACTACGGTCTGCAGTCCTCCATACTAGGGGAGGTGGCTCTGTATTCTCACCGTAGTTAAGCCTGGATGGGATCCCTACAGCATAGTTATTTCTCAGTATGGTACTGGTGAAACAACAGGACATGCAGTTTGAGGCTGGGTAATTTTGGCAGTCATGTTTTGTTCTTATATGTTCGCACTCTCCCAGGATTATTCTCATGTAAGCTTTCAAAGGCCACTGATGACAAATGAGCCTCATCTTGCAAAGCAAGGACCCATTACAATGAGACTAAACCCTTCCCTAGTGCAGCAAAGCAGTCATCATTTTAGGAACCTCCAGAAGCAGTACAAAGCTTATTTTCCCTTAACCATGACTTCAGCAGAGAAAGTCCTTTCTTCTCCCTTACTTTCACATGTATTTTGAAGGGATATATTTATTTTCCAGACCAATATGAACATAACATTGGCACCACTGCCAAATTTGAATATTGATATAGAATTGAGATAGCACAAGTGAGAATGAAATTGAATACTCTTAAACTATATTTGGTATCAGACATCATGAAAGTTTGCCATGGGTAGGCTAGTCTGTGATAACATTACTGGCTGAGCACATAACAACACAAGGCGTCCCACAAACATCAGTAGGATAGACTGGTATGCAAACTAGTTATAAAATAGATCATATCCTGATAAAGAACATGGACAAAGGGTAGATCTGACAACAGTCCGAGCGTCGAGGCGGGAAGGCCTTGGGAGAGCAACTACCTGGAGTGAGATGACCCGGAGCAAAGGAGATCCGGAACCAAAAAAAAGGGCCAATCTTCCGGAGGGTCCTCACCTATATACTGGGCATGACGTATATGTTATGGAATAGATTATTGGCCACTCTGGGTCTCAATCCTGAACCTAAGATCATATCCTGGGCTAGTAACTGGGGCTGTGCTCCCTCCCAGCTTCTTCAGTCTGTGGAGAGCCAGAGAAGCTGAAAGACCTTGGCAGCCACATAACCATTGCTTTATATCAGCTTTCTTCTGGGCACAAATCCAAAACACAGCCTCTTGCTAGCTATTATGAAGAAAGTTAACTCTGTCACAGATTAACCCAGGACATGCCCCAAATTCCTTCCAGTCTAAATGTAAGACAAAGACAATAGGTAAATAAAGACAGATGAGAGAGAAGATGGAGGATCCCAAGCCAGCACAGAGAAATAATGTCAGTCCTTTATTAACCTAGCAGATTGAAAATGCACAGATAATTTTTAACAGAGATTCAAAGAAGGAAAAAAGGTAGCTTTCCAGATGCCTATAAGGAGAGTTTCCTGAGGACAAAGAGCAGCAGGGAACAAAGTGTGAGTATTTAACAAAAGATTGTTAAGACTTTTACCATAGGATGACTGGAGGCAGGGAGTGTTTTTTGTAGGGGAGAGATACCTGCAAAAGCACACTTGCTGCTGGTGAGCAGCCTAAGACTGCATTTACCAGGGTTAGGGAAGGGAATGCTGCAATAAACAAGAAATAATAAGCAAAGAGCCTGAATAAAAAATTCAGATGTGTGGATGGATAGGAAATGCCATACCTTGAATGTGCTGTGCACAGAGCACACGGGAGATGCAAGTATAGAGTGTTTGTAAGGAGTAAGGACCAAAGAGAATAGTAGAGTTTGGTAGATGCTCAACACTGTTTATGGGCCTGCATGTTGGATGGGCTGGAAATGTTCACAGTGGTCAAAAAAAAGGGAATGTAAGGAAGAATTGGAGAAGAAAATTGATTACTTCCTTTAAACAAGGAGAGCCATAATGCCTCCAGATAGCCTTCTAATCTATCTCAGAACAACAAATATGCTATATATAAAAAAGGAGTTCATATTTTTTAGGCAAGAAGAAATAAAAACAGAAGAATGCACAGTTAGGTGCTTAATTTAGTGTGCAACCAATCATATCAGCAGAGGATCTGAACATGCAGTGACTTACTGCTGGCTGGTGAACCTCTTCCATAGTTCACAGAGCCAGTGCACTTCCTGGGGAGTATATAAAGAGTTAGGAGCTTGGAGAGCTTAAATCCTTTCTGCTCTCCATGCAGCTGAGCTACTAAAAAGATCCTTTAGAGTCTGTAAAATTAAAAACCATATTTTTAAAATGTTTTCAGTGGAGCTGTTTAAGAACTGTGTAATCATTATCAGTGTCAAATTGCTTAGCATACCATTTACTGTACAGTCTTTTATCTCTGAAACTTATTGCATTTTAAACTAATCATTCATCCTGCTATGTAGATACTTGCCTGAGATTATGAATGATGGGTTGACCAACCAGATCAACAATCCAGAAGTAGATGTGGACATCACAAGGCCAGATACTTTTATTCGACAACAAATCATGGCCTTACGTGTCATGACAAACAAACTGAAGAATGCGTATAATGGAAATGATGTCAACTTCCAGGATACAAGTAAGAAACCATTAACTGTCATTATATAACTATATTTTTGGAACACATTTATCAATTGGTTCCAATGCAATGGCTTTCTTTGGTCTTTGTGCTCTGTGCTGCTGACAACGTAAAGTCTTCTTCTGTCCCATGAAGTTCCAGTTATATATTTGGCTTTTCATAATTTTTTTCAGTCCACTCCTTTTTCAGAAGAGCATTTAGTCACCTAATTAAATCACAGTGGCTTTCTTTTGGATGCTTTACTGAACAAAAGTTAGCACCACCACCATTTTCCTGTTCCCAAGGTGTTCATCCCCACCGGAGTGCTGGGTGGTATGGGAACAGAGAAAAGGGACGAACACTGTAACCCATGGCCCTCATGTTGTTGCCCTCTCTCTTTTGTGCCAGGTGACGAAACCAGTGGCTCAGGCAGCGGAAGTGGCTGTACAGATGACATCTGTCCCACTGAGTTTGATTTTATCACCACCGAAGCACCACCAGTTGACTCCGATAGGAGGGAGGTGGAGGCGTCAGCCACACAGCCTGGCTGGTCACCGCAGACATTGCTCATCGTGTTCATCAGTCTCGTACTGCAGAGACAGTGGAGATAATCCTGGATCTGGTCAGAGAAACTGTGTTTTAGCTACAGAAACAGCGAACTTTCTTCTTTTCTTATAGTCTTGGACAATGGACCATGCCACAAACACTTGCAGTTTTCTACAAGAAGAGAGCAGTACTGCAACCTGCTTCCCTTTTTTGTTTTCCCAAAGAGTACCAGGTGCCAGACTGAACTGCTTCCTGCTTTTTTCAGATATATCTGAAGATGATATCCACACTTGGGAGAATTCTTTCTCAAACCTTTATTACAGGAGACTTTCTGAGCTTCATTTCCTTTTATGCTGCAAAAATTAAAAAGGATCTTATGGTGTGTGTTTTTCCCTAATGAGAAAAAAGAGGGGGGAAGAAACCAAGAAAAGTTTTCTTTCTGAATCAGGCCTGACTCAAGGCTGCTGAATTTCAACAGAATATCAATGAAACAAACAAAAAAAAAGACAAGAAAGGAACAAAAAAAATGCAACTGTTCTTCACTGACAGCCAGGTTTCCTTCAGGAACTTCTGTAGACGATTCAGGTCATCAATGAATGGTCATTGCTATAGGGAGGAAGTCTGGATTTTTTTTTCCAACACAAAAGTCTGTCTCAACAGTGAATGTCTTGCACTCCATCTGCCAACCACATCAGATTGGTATGAAGGTAGAGAAGCTGAAAAATAAGTTTATCTTTTAGTATGATAGTAACTCCACTAGCTTCAGAATATCGTGTTACAGTTGTTTAGGATTTATATCTTTATGCCCAGTAAAAAAAAATGGGTAGTAGCATTATTTCACCTAGCTTCCTTTAGTATTTATCCATGTTATACAATTGGCACAGATTTCCACTTAGCTCACCACCAGCCATGGTGGTAATGCTAAACAATGCTCCTGACTAATCTCCCCTCAAGGGTTTGGACAAAAAACAATCTCTTGTGATATAATCTCTTTCCTTTTGTCACTGTTCTGCCATCGATTAGGACTTTCTGCTACTATGTTCATTATCCTACCAAGACAGCAATTCTCTAATGGACTAGCAGTGACTGGATCAATACTTAACTACATCTTTCATATCAGTTAATTTCAGTGTCACAAGGATTTCTTCTACAAAATTTCAGAACAAACAAATATATAGTACTGACATGGAGATTTCTTTCACTTTTTTAGTCTTAGTATGATCATCTATTTTTATATATATAAATATATCTAAATCACAGATTTTAACTTCCTAATTACAAGCTCAGGGTTGACACTTCTTTGTAAGAAAAAAATTGTTTGGTCAACCAGCTCTTCTTTTTTTGTGCTGCTCTGAAAAGTACTCTTTAATGACTGGTAGGCACAAAAATCAAAGAAGAGAATTTTTTACATATCCAGTTGTCCATTTCTTAACAGGTTGGAGGGTGGGGGGAAAAGTCTCTCTCATATGTGTGTATTTGTAGGGGGCATGTGAGTTTGTGTGATAGGCTTGGAGAAGGACACGGATGTTATTTGTGATGGCAGTTGTTCTCTCAAATTCTTCAAGGATACATTGCTTTAATAATCATTGCCTAAATGACCATGGTCCTGGATAGAGTTTCCCTAATTTGCATCTGGTCGTAAGACCCAGGATGGAAGCTGTTTAAATCCTGGACAAGTGAGTGTCAACAATTAGACATCAAAACCTTCCCTCTTCCATCAACCACAGACAAAGGGCTTCTGGGACAACTCTGCATGGTGTTGAAATGATTTGCCAGAAGTTTATTTCCTGATTCTCACAGTGACTCTGGATATGGTATAGAAAAATTGTGGCAACACTGTAAATCCAGCCAACCCCATTACAATTTAACAGCAGAGCAGGTAGATCATATCCTTTGCAATCTCTTTTTCTTGTCAAATTATAATTACCTATCGATTTAGGCATGAAATTAAAGTAGAAAGCACACAGCACGGTAGGACAAAGTATACTTAAGCACTTCTACCAAAAAGTATTTACAAACTATCTATATAGTATGTCTAATAACAAAAAGCATAGGTTTTGAGCCACTTGTATTCCGTTCTTTTTTTTCCCATTTGTTTGTACTTAAAAGCATAATGCTCTGTTCTTGTGGGCCCAGCCTAGTGTGCAGGAGTCACTGGCTAGGTGTCCAAATTGTACTTGTCTTACACCAGACATAGCAGTGCTTCCTGCTGCTCTGATGGTTCCCTCTAGAGCAGATCTCATGATTCAGCACTTAATGCCTTCAGGAAGTTAAGCAGCAGAGTTTAAGCCAATTCTAACAGGTTGTTTCGTTGGCTCTGGTACAGCAAGCATCAAACAGAGGAACTTTTAATTTTTTTCCCAAACTTGCACATGCATCTTTCTACAAGAAGAGCCCTTTAGAACTCTCCACTGCTCCATCTCTTTCTACCAATATACACATCCTTTCTACGCTTCTCCTCCTCAGCAACCTTGTTTCAGGACAAGTTGACTGTCATTTTGATTTTTCCTGCTGTGCATTTATTCGGCAGCAACTGATACTATTTCCACATGATTATTCCGGGTCTGAAAGTTTATTGACAGGTAATGCAGTCCAAGCCCTCTGAGGCAGGTCCCCTGCTGTACCTGCTGCTGGCTAAGGAGCTGATGGACTCCTAGAGTCTTTGTGTTAGTCTTGGCCCACATTTAGCTGATCTGATGACTGTTTTCAGCTGGTGCAGCCAATTTCCATGTCCAGGGTGTTCTCAGCTATTTGTAAACATCCATGGACTTGTGAGCAAAGAGTAAGAGGGATCCCTAAGAACTATGGGGTTTGCTGAAGGCTGTTCTCACTCGAGGAGCTTGCAGGAGGGGCCCTGCACTGCCTGGTGAAATAACAAACCAGACTAATCTTTGCCAAAATGTGTTTGTCTTATGTGAGTTCTGACAGAAATTTATGTCTTCCATGTTATTTCTCCTCTTATTTACTTACTATGCATGGTGAAATCTTATCAGGAGATGGAGATGCCTTTGTGTGAGGTATTAGGCATACATTTCTTTAATAGTCCCTAAAGGTTGAATAGTGTCTTCATACATTGCATTTTCTGAGATTAAGAGAGCTATTAAATCTACACGGCAAATGAAATTGGGAATGAAGGAAAGAAAAGAAAGAGCATTCGTGTTCATAAATGCGAGAATCTATATAATTTCCAATGCTTCTATTTGCACATCCTTTACATCCAATAATTCTTCTTCTAAGGTAATTTTTTGGTGTGCCACAATTTAAATAATTCTCTTCTGTTAGCAGCTGGTAAAGTAAGAAATGATAAAGAAGACAATTACCTGTTAAAGAAAGAAGACCTAAGTCCTAAGGAAAAAATCCTTTGATTGTGTAAACCCTTTATGCTCTGCAGTCAAGAAATTCTTGCTAATTTATGTCCTTTTACAGTGGAGGCTTTTAAAAATTAGATGCAATGAATAACATAGCCAGTGTGGTAGACTCCTGTGATGTTTTCAATTTAAATATTAATTAAGTTGATTTTACATTGTCCTCATTTTTTTAGCATTCACTGTACTGCAGATTTTTCTACTTGCTACACACTGCTGTAACTGCAGTGCAGACTACCTGAACTCTGACTAAACTTAGGCATTTCAAAAAAGACAATCAGAAAGAATTGAAAAGAGAGGGTAGAGATTTCCTGCTAAAGAGGAAGAGCAGAGGAACGTATGCCTCTGGGTTCTGGTAAGGGCTGATCTATCCCAATTCCCTAAGAGGCATCGCAGAGATCTGTCCATGGAAAGCTCTCAAAATCCGAGTCTCACTCGTACGAATCATTCCAGTTCTGCATGATTTTTAGGAAGGATTACTACAGCTGTGCGTTCCCACAGCTGTGTGAACCAGTTTGAGCTGCTTGAGACAGAGCTGTTCTTGGGAGATGGACTGGGCATGCAGGGTCTCAGCAAGCAGCAGTTGCCTTCAGTTTACTAACCAACCCTGAATCATTATCAAATGTAACCATACTTATTCACCAAAACTTTTTTTTATTACTTCAACATGAAAAATAAATTATAGCACTGATGCAAGTTGTGGTTTTTGTTTTTAATTTACTTCCAAATATAATCCATTAAAATTGAGTACAGAAAGTTATAGAATGATTCTACTAGGAAAGTCAGGTTTCTACAGATTTCATTATGGAAGCAAGTGTCTGGACAGACGTCAGATATTAAGGAAGAAATCCACATTTCAAAGACCACAAAGTTATATTTACTATAGTCACTATATTTACTTTTTTCACCCATAAATTTTCAAACCTACTGGATGAGAATGAATATTGTTAACAGTAGAACATCACACAGAATTGCAGAAACCCTAATTTCAAAGGGAAATTCAACACTCAAAGGCTAAGATTTAGCTGTGAGGCTGAGAATATGTTGTCAAAACACAACAGACACAGCAATGTGTACATTCAAGAAAATTAGGGCAGATGATGCACTGAACAGGGCAATGTTTCCACCACAGCTACTCACATGGACTGTAAGGATCACATTAACATTATGACTCTTTTTTGATAAAACTGTTATAAAGAGAAGTGTACCATGGTAATTGGGTACGTGAAATACAAACAATATGATTGTAGCCATTTTCTTACCTGTTAAACAGCACAGGAGGCCTAGCGGAGAACCAAGAACTTTGGTTCTAAAAATAAACTTCTAGCACCCAGCAAGAGAGATGGTCTCAAATTCAGTCAGAACATTTTCCAACAGTCCGTCCTATTAAATCTGCTGACCAATAAAACCGTACAATCACTTGAGGGTAATTTGCCAACGTAAGATGAAGTGTTCACTTACTACTTTTTCTGCTAAACTGACTACACAGTTTGCAATTCTGATTGTGCATCACATGCAATCATATATCAAACTTGTGCGTTGCACCTTGATGAAATCCTGTCCCCGTGATGAAGCAAATGAGAGCTTTGTCATTAACACAGATTTTTACTATAATCAGGGAGAAAAAAAAGTCCTTTTTTCTGGAAGCTGTTCCTATTTGATTTATTTCTAATTCTCAATAAAACAGCAACATTGTCCATAAAAGAAGTGACATTAGCATCCTCACCTGTAACTTTCCAAACTTTATTCCAAAGCTGTTGCAGTCTTTCTGCCAAGCTCCCCAAAAGCCAAGGTCTCTGGACTGTCCAGAGGTTAAGTCACATAGCTTAGTCTACACAGCTAAACCAAATCATTTCAAGAAAATGGGTCACTATTTCAATTAGCTCTTGTTTCGCCTTTGTATTTAAATACGTAGTGTTGATACTGAACAGTGTAACATGCATGAAAGACTTTTATCTTATGGTGCACTGGAAAAAAAAATTCTTCTTGCTTTTCCTCCTTTATTTTGGTGCCAGGAAATCTGTGAGGCTTAATATTTTAAGCACAAGGCAGAATCCAGTGGTTTAGTTTATTAAACTAAGAACAGATGCATTACCAAAAGAAGTTGTGTTTTTTTTTCTTGGGAGGGATTAGGGAAAGGGAGTATCCATTTGTCATCAGGAAAAAGAGGTACAGAATGGCAACTACTTATCTTAGATATGGGGTGGTACCATCTGTCAGACCTTTAGTCTGAAGACCTTCCAAAGCCAAATGTCCAGAGAAGACAAATGTACTTCCTCTAAAATAGAAATCAGCATGATTTTTCTTCCTTGAAAAAACTACAAAGTATATGGCTTCCGGTTCCAAGTGGTGGGGAAGTTGGAAAGAAATTTACCTTCTGCCAAGTGAGAAGCTAGCCATTTAGACAGCTCTCAACTCCTGGAGCTGCTATTATCCCTCTCCAGGGCTCTGCTGAGCTCCCACGCAGATCACCTGAAGCAAAGAGCCTCCTAGGCGTGGAAATTGTCCCTGCCAATGGTGGAGTTTGTTCTTCCAAGATGGTTAGAGAGACAACTGAGGAATGATTGAGGGGAGCAGAAACTTCACAGTGGGACACAGCACATATGTGATCGTGGGGAATTAATAATGAAATCTGAGGGAAAGCTGGTGCTCCTCACTGCTGCCCAGCTCTTCCTTTCAACTTACTGTCTGTTCATTTTCTGCGTAATCTAATTATAACCATCCACTCATGTACATAGCAAAGGCCCAAATATTCCTTTACAAGTCAGTGGTGTTTCTGCAGTCTGCTGCAAGGTTTCTCTCTCTTTTCTTAGTTTCCAGGTACTCTGACTAATTCTCTAACTTCCGGTGTGTGAGGAAGAACTTACTAACCTAAAACAGATTGCTGTGTGTCAGTCCTTTTTTTCCTAAAATATACATTATTTAGGCATGAAAGTCCTTCATATCTCTCACAGAAATTACATGATTCCACTACACATCTAGTGAGTTTTCTTCTCAAGCATGAAGAGGTCACTCATGGGGGCTTCACAGAAAGCCCGAACTCCAGGCATTCAGCCAAGGTTTCGTAGAGGTCTGCCATGTTCCACCAAATACTCCAAACACCAGGTTACAGGTGGGCTGTGCTCTTTCTCCCCACTCCTCTCCTCACTCCTCACCTCAAAGTATCATCTTGGGTCTGAAAATCTTCCAAAATGAATGTTTCATCAAAGCTGGTGCATGCCAAGAAAAAAAGAAAAAGAAAAAAAAAAACAAAGAAAAAAAAAAACACAAACCTTTTTAGCAAATCCATGTTTCCTGTATATAAACATTTGTAACTCGAGCTTCCTGTCTGGCTCTCCTCCTCCCATGTGCCACATGTCCCATCTGTCTTTGAGTCACCAGTATCCCTACGACCATTTTCTTCTCCAGGCTGAACTGTCTTTTCAGTCATTTGTAGCTCACTGGATTTTCCGTCTCCCTTCTCCAGATCTCCATGCCTCTGGTAACGCTTAATGCTTCTCTTTTCAGACAGAGGATGTAGCAACAAAGAGATCTGGTCCACTTATTTTGGATTTTTTTTCCAGTCTTTATCAGATCCTTCCTTTAGCTTTTATTCTCTATTCTAAACATGTTCTGCCAGGTGTATGTTCTTGATCATCTGACATAAATCCCAATGACTCTTTTTTCAATGTAGTGTATTATTACATTTTGGCTCATTCTTTCAGTTGCAGCAAAGTTCTGTTTCTTCCTTGTAACTATAGCATACAGTTTGTGCTTTGCTATTGTCTGCTGTGCTGTGCTAATGAGCCAGCAAGGCCAACACAACAGCAAAGAATTTGTGGATTGTCTACAGCAGGATTAACTGAAGAGATAACAACATCAGGAAACAGTTCATATCAGTTCTGTAATTTATTGTTTTGGAGTTTGGTGTTGGATTTTTTTCCCCTTTTATTTTATTTTAACATTCTGGGCTTCACTTGATTTACTTTCACATTGGCTGTGTGTATATCACATTAGATGCATATAACATAACTACAGATTAGCTGTTTCAGTCTTTAGATAACACAGACTAATTTTAAGTAGTCGGTCAATCTTAGTCTGCTTGTAAGAGTTACAAAGTGGTGAGCACTCTCAAAAATCTACCCAAAGAGAAGTCAGAGGAGTTCAGATTTCAGCTGTGTGCTGTTAGTTGAGTGTGAGGCTGCAAGAGCATTTTGTAAATAATTTGTGAGTATGTGCATGTAGTTGAGGGGGGAGAAGGGAGGACTTGAATCTCCAAAATAATCTGAAGCTTCTTTTCAACTTTTACCTAATTTGAACACAAAATTACAAATGAAGAATTTGCATTCAGATGTTCAGGGATGTCAAACTACATAAACTGATGGGACATTTATATACAGATTCCTCCCAGGTTACTTTGTTTTGTTGTTGAGCGATATAATTTAATTTCCACTAGCAATTTTATTACATTTAGCAAATTCAAAGAAAGGTTGTTGTTTAAGTAGGTCAGATGTCTTGATTTGGGTATCAATTGACATTTATACTTGCTTGTTAAACTTTTACGACTCCAGATGTATGAACATCCCTTGAAAGCATGCAAATTGTTAGCTCCATGTTTGATGCTGTATTTCTAGATTTATATTTAACATACTTAAATGTGAATTTATAGAGGTGACATTTGAATGCAAGTCAAGTTTAGAATAAAATTGCTTTTAGACAGAAATAGGGTTTGGTTGAAAAAAAATCTCATTAAACATTAAACCTGTTTTTCTACAGATCCAATTTTAACTTTTCAGCCTAATCTGACATGAAGAAAACCCTGCAGGTCCTGTCTATAGATCACACCTGAAACTAAATGGTACAGTTTCAGCTTTATGAGAGTTCCAAACAAAATGAAAGTTAAAGAAAACTCCCAAGTTCTCCCATCTCCAAACACTACTTACAAAGATACGGTATTTAGCAGCATAGGCAGTGTGTGTATACATGTAGTAGTGTAGCAAGACAGAGTTTGACCTTTCAAAGAAAAGATTCTTCATGGCTTTGTAACTTCAGAGAAGTAATGTACCATGGACTGAAATAGAAAAATACATACAAATGTTTTGATACATTTGTGAAATAGGTTTCACAGAGCCCAGTACTTTTTGTGTAAATGCCTTAAATCACTTTCTGTAGGGCTAATGTAATCGAATTTGTTTCTGTATATAGCCTTTTGTAATGATAACTTCGGATGCAACACTGGACTTTTCTTTCCACTACAATCACACACAGCCTTATGATTACTAACTACAGTAGACAGACTATGAAAGCTCTGCTTTCTTAGCTGTAAATGCACTTTCAGTCCACTTGTAGACTTAGAGCTTGGAAGCAAGAAGAGGTGGCAGTGCCAAGAGCACCAAGACCTTCCTGATGGGCAATCCCTGCGTTCTCTCAGGCTTGAAATCCTTTCCCACTGACTCCTTTTCATCTCACCTCACCTCTCTTCATGAAAACTGGCTGTGTCATAGGGCCTCGAGTCATCCCACCTAGCACTAGGCGCTTCAGGGAGCACGTTGCTCAGCAGGGTTGTCTTTCTAGGTCTCTGCAGTTTGTCAAAAGAGACGGGCACCTCCATATCTGGGAAGGAGCTTACCTCTCTTCCCTGCACAGGCAGCCTGGGATGACAAGGCTTGTCATTTAGGCACCTCACTTAAGTGCCTGGAGGTAGATGCCACTGGTGAGACTGGGGCGGGATCCAGTCTTTGCCCAGACTCTCTCCTGTCCTTCTTGTCGGCACAATGTTGCCTCTTCTTCATGCCAGTGCTGGGGTGAGGAGTCTGGAGAGGGAACCCGTGTGGGGAAGTCATAGCATAACAACTTCTTCGTTTCTGGGCCAAACCAACCCTGACGTAACTAGATGCAGGACCAACGTGCATTTGTTGTTCTGAATGCTGCCCAATGCTGTTATGTTCTTTCTTACAATACATTTGAACGTGTCAGCTACCATAGCTATGAACATGCAATGCGACTGCCTTCAGTGCACATATGCAGAAGGGATGGAGCTCAACAGATCTCTCCTGACATCCCAGATGCTTTTCCAAGGCTGGTGAAAGCAGTGCACAGGGCTCAAGCCAGCTCAAAGTTAGTGAGAAGGAAGCTGTACATCACCAAAGGGCAGAAAGTAGATTAATACAGTGTCTCAAGAGTGAGAACTGCAATAAAGATAACCTTGGGGTTTAATCATTGATGCACTTAGTCATTTGTCAGCCTCAGCACTTGGTGCATCAATGAAAGGATAATACACATTTTCGATGAGGTTGGTAGAGAAAGCAAGGTTAATATATACAGGATAATGTTGACAAACCACTAACACACCTCTTGCAAAATAGCTGCTTGCTATGACAGAAAACAACTTTTTAAAAGCTGTAAATAATTAAGCACAGCTTCCTCTATATCTTTCACCCCTCTTGGGACACCATAATGAGGAAAACTTTTTTCTTTCCCTAACCTACTTGAAATGGGGCAGAAATCAAAAGTCCTAGGTCTAAAGCACCCATTCAGTGTCTGATTTTCTAGGTGTCCTGCTCTTCCACTTTGTTTTCCTTTTTTGCATTTCTGACAACGGCACACTCACATACTATATGTGAGTGTACATCTCTCTCCCTGTATACACATTTGTCTACACATATACACACATATATATTTCTATAAATTCAGACACAAGCCAGGAAATTTCAAGTGCATATGCTATAAAAGAGTATTGGAAGGACACCATTTGCCACAACACTCGACACAGACCTAACAAGGAAAGTCCCAGGCAGGGACTTCTGCTTTAGAGATGACTATAGCTTGTGTAAGTGTTGTTACAACTTTCTGACATAGCTGTGGAAAAGGGTGAATGTGCAGATATTATTTGGCAAGATTTGCTGGTACTAGTAAGGAAACTGTAAAAAAAACACAACTATCCAGATAAAAAGAGCAACCTAGATGTTATCTCATTCACAATATTTCAGGGCCTGACTGTTATGAATTTCATTATTTCTTGTTTTTTTATTTGAACACAAAAAAATGTGTAAAATCTCACTGAGCTTTTCAGAACCCATACCTCCTTCCTTTCAGGCTACAATAATTGTTAAATGATGAGTTTTTCATATTTATGAAAGTATGTTCTTCAAAAATTAATTGAGTAAAATACTGATGATCAAAACTGTCATCCTATTTGGTGGGGTTTTTTAAAATTAAATTCACAATCCACAGAAAGTGGTGCTTACTTCTAATAGTAATATCTGATACTCCCCCTTAACTGAATTACAGATTTATAATCATACTGCCAGTGTCCATCACCCAAGAATGACATGACACAACAATACCCGATGGATTACCCCTGCAGCCACTGGGTCTTTTTCACCTCATCTTTCCCTTCTACACACTTTCCTCCCGAAATTTTGATTAGTAGAAATGCATTCAGATTTCCCTGTGGATAAAAAGAAGGGAAGTGCTTGACATTTTCAAGACAATCTCAGACGGTACTGTTCGGCCCATTGCTTTTCCATTTCCCCTTGAGTCTTTACTAAGTCCAGTGCACAACAGTTAATGTGGTTTTCACAAAGCAGTCATCAGTAATGTAGATACCATTTCTTCCCTCAAGACTTATAATGAATTCTGTGTTTCTTAAGCTTGTTTCTTTCACAATTTGTCATGTCAAGGACGTTAAAGATGATATTTGGAAATCACAGAGCAGTTAAACCATAAACTACTGCGTTCCTGTCCATTAGTAAGAAAAGTTTGACTGCAGGGATATTTTATTGGAAGGGTTGTATTAACAGTCTTTTACGTAAATATATATATATATATTTATAGTGCTGCGCCTGCTTCTTTCATGTACCTTAAAATTACTACCAGATAATGAATGATCTCCTATTAAACTAATTTTTTGTAACGCATCTTCCTGAAATATAGGTGTTGGAAGGCATGCTCAGCCAAGGCAATTTTGCCTGGTGCAATATTATGTTACTAGACAAAGGCATTTGCAAAAGGACATACATTTTATTTTCTAAATCAATACTTTCTTTTGCTGCCTACTGAAAAAATCCTTTTTTAGTGCTTATAACACATTCGAGAGTTAGGATAGGATTGTAATATTCAGTAACAGACTGAGACAATAACTAGCATTCTTAAAAATTAATTTTATTTGCCTTGCCTTTTGCCTGCAAACATTATCCACACAATGCTTTTCAGACAGATTATACCTTGTTAGTTTCCCTGCTTCATAATATGCATATATTAATGAATACGTATTTTCATTGTCAAAAGTGTAAGGCAAGTTATTTCTCTCATAGTGTTATTCTACTGTTTATTCATGTGCATATTTTAAATTTGCAATGGCTTGTTGGAAAGTCTAATTGATTGTCACTGATTACTAGCCAAAATTTTGCTTTCGTTAAGGCACCATTACATAAAATTCTGATCATTACATGAAATTTTAATTCTAATTATTGGATCTTAAGGATATTCTTTTCAAAATCACAGCAAACTCTTTATCAGTGAATCTTCACAAAAACCCTGTGTTAAAAATGTTAGAAAACACTGTTTTTCCAATTGTCTTTATAACGAGATATAAAGAGATTTTTCTCAGTTAAACAAGAAAATTTATTGACCTCTATATTAATCTTGCTATAATTGGATTGGTAAAGCATTAGAACATAGAATCCACAATTAACTAACTCGCCGTGCAGAGAGAGCAATACCGCAGCTAAAAAATATCAGATATTGCTTGTCAGGAAAGTCTTACTGATGCAGCACACAAAGTCGTATGCAAACCATCTACTATAGGTATCCAGTTGAAGGAGCTACTGTGGCATGCAACGTCAAGAAAGCAATGAGGCAGTCAAACTATCTGCCACCCAATGCCATGAGATCTCGACTGTCTGTACTATCAACAGACAGAAATAGGGAAACATATTCTCTCCACCTGCCATAGGTGCATATATTATATGTTGTTCCTACTTCTCTACGTTGACAGTACAGAGGATCCTTGGTCTGGCATCATGCTATAATAAGCCGTGTGAAAGTTTCACGACCGTCTTCAGCTGAGAAACCATCATAGACATGCAGGGTGCCATAGTAGGTGGTTTATGCACAGCCCATTAATCCAAGTATTAAAGATAGGTGATCAGATGTAGTCATTTTTGGTGAGGTAATATTCTCAAGGTGTGTGGATAAGGTCTCCCCAGTACACTTCTTTCAATCCAAAGTTTAAAAGTGTTGCAGCAGTCTGGACAATGTAATTTACTCTGTGTGAGGACTATGCAATGGAGGATCAGAAATGCCTTCCCCAGCCACTCTGGTCCTCCTTCCACTGAAGCTAGTGAGAGTTTGCCATCGGCTCCAGTACAAGGAGGAGCATATCTAACAAGTTTAATACTACATTTAAATGTGTGCTTATATCCTCGGTGTCTATCTCTCAAACAACACTGATGACACTTACTTTATTAGTTCATAATTACAACAGTAATAAAGTATGGGGCGATCTTTTACCCTGTTGCTTATTATTCAGTACTGTATGTATATATATATACTTGACACCTCAGTGAAGACTTTGACATGCCTTATTCATTCTAGTTATTTTTATTGTATTGGTTTTGTTAGATTGCTTTACCATATAAAGAATAAAACTATAACTGCTCTGACTTAAAATTGTCCAATTCATTTTTATCCAAGATGTGTTAAACAATTCTAAATCATGTTCATCAGTTCTTCTCATTCTCATCGCCCATCCCTCACACCATGAAGGCAATGTATATTGGTGGTTTGAAAACAGGGATTTGATATTCTCTGATGGACTACAATAAATATCTGAAGTAAGGACCTGACTCGTGTCTTGTGTTTTCTTGGCTGCAACATGAAAAGTGCTCTCTGCAAGCCAGCAGTGTTAATCCCATGATTGTCAGCTACTGAAGAATGTGAGGTAAAATGAATCTTTAAAATAATTTATGAGGAGTTCATTCTACAGCATTCTTTTTCCAGCTGTACTTATGTGCCAGCAATGTTCCTCTAAAATCTGTCAGAAAAGTGAAGAACATTGTGGAAGTGTCAAAAGTCATGACATCTAAGGATGATATTTCAGGCAGTAGTTATTTATTTATTCTCTTGCAAAAGGTGAAACTGTATGTAAGATAGTTTTAAAAGTGATCCTCAATTGTTATTTCAACTTACTTATTAGTTCTGAGTTAATCCGATTGAGATCTAATTTAATGCTAGAATTTTATTGCAACTGTCGAACGCCTTTTTTTTTTTTACATAAAACTGCCCACTATATAGGAGTCTTAAAATGTAAATCAATGTTGTTCTTTAAGAAACGTGGGATCTGGAGAATGAGAGGGGTCTGTTTCTCATTTTAATTTGACTTACTCTAATTCCTGCTATAGAGTCTAAGATGTCACACTAGGTCTTTAAACTGTCAATACAGTTTCCTTAAAATTCTTTTGTTGATTTGGTTCTAAGCTTAAGGGTTTTGTTCTGCTGCCTACATATTGCTCTCTGGTGTCACTTAAAGCAGCTTAGACTAGCCAAGATATCTGCCCAGAGCTAGGAGATGTGGCACAGGACCTGCAGAGGCCCTGCACCCTTCCATACTGGCAACTGGACGACCAGATGGGATGGTCTCGAGAACCCCAAATGACACTGAAGGCCTAAATTTAGGCAACAGAATCATTTTCCTAAATTTGAGTGAGCTGAATCCCCCCCCTAACCTGGTACAAACCTAGATGTGGGTGAACAGAGTCTCACCATGAGGCAGGAGTTCATTGTCTAAATAGAGGCACCATTGACATTAGGGGTACTGCAGGGTTTGGTTCAGCTGCCCACTGGATATATTGTATATCCTGTGTCTACATCTTCTAGTATGCCTTGGATTTTCTAGGGTATCTCAAATGCTACTGGACACTTTTGTAGAGCTCATTGAGTCACGGGTTGTGTTGCATCAAAGATATCTCTGTGTGGCTGGCAGATACACAGAACAGCAAGAAACTTATGTCTTTCTGGAGTATGGGCTGGAGCCAATGCATAGCACTGCTGAGCATCTCCAATAGCACTATATTATCTACATCTGGGTACCCATGCTAGATGTCAAAGAGAGAAGAAGCCTGCTACTGAACTGAGAGGGACCAGCTCATTTCATAACAGTATTTGTGAATAAATTGTTTGAACAGGGTTGGGAATTAACTAATTTATTCAGAGTGGACTGCTGTGTTCCCATTCTAGACCAAAGTACTGAGTTTTCAAACAAAAGAATATATTTTTGCCTCAACCTTCACCAGCAAGTGCTCAAGCCACACCAACCAAGTCACAGCAGGCAAAGGCAGGGACTGGAAGAACAAAGAACTGTAGGAGAAGATCAGGTCCAAGACTATCAAAGGAATCTGAAGGTGCACAAGTCCATGGGACATGCGCGGGTCCTGAGGGAAGTGGCAGGTGAACTTACTAAGCCACCATCCACCATATTGGATGATTCACCACTTGTCACAATCTGGTGAAGATCCCGCTGACTGGAAAAGAGGAAAGAAAACCCCATTTTTAAAAAGGGAAAAAAGGAAGACCTGGGGAACTAAAGGCCAGTCATCATAGAGCAGATCTTCCTGGGAACTGTGCGAAGGCACATGTGAAATAAGGAGGTTGTTTAGTGATAGCCAGCATGGCTTCCTAAATGCAACTTGTGCCTGACTAATTTGGTGGCCTTCTACGACAGGGTTACAGCTTTGGTGGATAAGGGAAGGGCAACTGACGTCATCTACCTGGACTTGGGCAAAGCCTTTGACACTGTCCCACACAACATCCTTGTCTCTTAATTGGAGAGACACGGATTTAATGGAGGACCGTTTGATTGGTAAGGAATTGGCTGGATGGTCACACTCAAAGAGTTTATGTCCATGGCTCCATATCCAAATGTGGACCGGTGACAAGTGGTGTTCCACAGGGGTCAGTACTGGGACCAGTGTTGTTTAACATCTTTGCTGGAGACATGGACAGTGGGATGGAGTGCACCCTCAGCAAGTTTCATGATGACACCAAGCTGTGTGGTTCAGTCGTCATGCTGGAGGGAAGGGATGCCATCCAGAGGGACCTAGACAGGCTTGAGAGGTGGGCCCATGCAAACCTCATGAAATTTAACAAGGCCAAGTGCAAGGTCCTGCACGTGGGTCGAGGCAATCCCAAGCACAAATACAGGCTGGGCGGAGAATGGATCAAGAGCAGCCCTGAAGAGAAGGACTTGGGGGTATTGGTTGATGAGAAGCTCAACATGAGCCGGCAGTGTGCGCTTGCAGCCCAGAAAGCCAACCGTGTGCTGGGCTGCATCAGAAGAAGCATTAGCAGCAGGTCAAGGGAGGTGATTCTCCCCCTCTACTCTGCTCTCGTGAGACCCCACCTGGAGTACTGTGTTCAGATGTGGGGCCCCCAACATAAAGAAGACCTGGACCTGTTGGAGAGAGTCCAGAGGAAAGCCACAAAACTAATCAGAGGGCTGGAGCACCTCCCCTATGAGGACAGGCTAAAAGAGTTGGGGCTGTTCAGCCTGGAGAAGAGAAGGCTCCGAGGAGACTTAATAGCAGCCTTCCAGTACCTGAAGGGGGCTACAGGAGAGATGGGGAGGCACTCTGCAGCAGGGAGTGTAGTGAGAGGACAAGGGGTAACGGGTATAAGCTAAAAGAGGGTAAATTTAGACTAGACATTAGGAAGAAATTTTTCATGGTGAGGGTGGTGAGACACTGGAACAGGTTGCCCAGGGAAGCTGTGGATGCCCCATCCCTGGAGGTGTTCAAGGCCAGGCTGGATGAGGCTTTGAGCAACCTGGGCTAGTGGGAGGTGTCCCTGCCCATGGCAGGAGGATTGGAACTAGATGATCTTTAAGGTCCCTTCCAACCTAAACCATTCTTTCATTCTACAATTCTGTGATTTTGCAGTTTTCAGCCTTGGAAGAATGATATTCAGGTTCTTCTAATTTTGCAGTATTCTTTACTTTCTTAACGCAAGGCAAACCTTGCTGTGCATGTTTCATGCTCTACAAGGAGGTAAAAACAATTGCCTACCATAGAAGAGCTTAGTGGAAGCATCAATTTAAAATTCTTCTGCTTGCCTGAGGAGACATTACCTGCAATGGTGCATAAAGTCTTCTGTGAATCATGGAAAATCTGAAAATTAATAACTCCTTTTAATTATTATTCTTTTCTCAGGCACCCACGGTAAGGTTTTATTAATTAATGGTGCCTTACTTTAAATCCTGCTGGAACAGAATGAAAATGTGAATTGCTAGAGTCAGTTAAGTGTCCAAAATCAAACTGCTTATTCGAACACCACTGAATCCCTTCAGTCTAGGAATACCATGACGATCATCTTCTCTGCCAGATTTCTTCTCTGCCAGATTTCTGATATTTGTTTCATGACTGTATGAAACATTGCAAGTCTATTATGATTTTTAATCTCGTCAGAATGCAAACAAAAATCAAGGAGAATGAAATGTGAGAAAGTATGTCAAAAAGTGAAAATATAACTAGCTAACTGTTTGAAAACAACAGATGCTTTTATTTGAATGACAAGTAAAGGTTCTGGTCTGTTCCTTTACTTGTTAAGAGATGATATTTGGAAACCACCCATTAGCACTGAAATTATCTTGATATACTGCATTCTGGGGCTTTACTAAATGTATTAGCACACTCTTATTTTAATACACTATTGAACATAATGTATTTGCATCTATGAAATGCATATCCATTCACTTGAATGTTTGGGTAGTATAGATGGCAAACATTTATAAATCCAAACAACTGTTGTCACTAATCGAGGAAAAAACTAAGACAAAAATGTTTTGAGCAGAGCTAAGTAAAAATACCAGAAAGCCAACAAATAAAGATGCCAAGCTAATATAAAAAATATGCAGGTGTCAAGTACTTGCAATATGATACAAATGCAAGAAAAATCTTCCCTGGAATTGGGATCTGCATAAGGAATTATATTGTCTTATAAGCAGAGAGACGATAGCCTGGTTTTGTGCAGCTGCATATGATTGATGCCACTCACTTCTGAGACCTAACAAAGCTCAACCCACGGAAGGGAGCACAAGCTGGGGCAGCCCCCACACAGCCAGGGGCTCTGGGGATGGGGCAATGAGAGAGCATTCAAAATATGAGGGGCTTGGAGAAGGGACTAGCCTACTGCAACAAGCCAGATTTGATGCTTGCAGTTACTGCAAATAAATTATTTGATGAGATGGTATGGGGGGGTTGGAACTTTATGATCTTTAAGGTCCCTTCCAACCCAAACCATTCTATGATTCTGTGATTCTATGGTAAGTATGGGAGAGAGGGGAGAGGAAAACAGGAGAAGTCCAGGAGCCAAAGAATAATATTAAGAGAAAAATGTTTTGAGCTGAGCATCAGTAAAAATGTCCTTAAAGTGAAACAGATAAAGACACCAAGTATGGCCTCTGATTTTTGTTTTTGGGATGAAGTTTCTATTTCTTCCTTTTTTTTTTCCTAGCTAGAGGTTTCCTTCAGTTATGTATTTATTCAGTTTTCGTACAGTCATTAATTAATACAAATCAATCAATAAAACTGTGTAAATACAGAAACTCCTCACCAGCTCTTCATTGGATGTTAAAAGCTTCCATCTTTTAACTGTAACCCTGACTTGATTTAACTGAGAGTACGTACAATACAAATGGTTAATACATGGGAGAACTATTTGTACTACACATTTTACAATGGTTTTTAAAAAATGCAACTAGGTTTAAATTTCATTCTATCTTCTCCCACTGTTATGAAGATTAACAGATAAATTAGAGGAAGGTGAAACACACATATTTGCAAAGCAAGGCAAAAAGAGCCAAAAGGACAAGACAAGCAATGTAGAAACAAGGAGAGAGACTGGATAAGACTCCAGAGGAACCAACAGAGGTGAAATCTCTAGGCACCACCCAGCAGAAAACATAGAGCTGGGATAATCCTGCACTACAATAGAAACACATGAGAAATTGGATAAGCTTTTTTGTCTTTTCACAGTTGTCCTGAAGCTTGGAAAACTTTGTTTCCCAATTCAGTAATTTTTGCTATATGTGCAGTTACAGTGCCCTGAAATGTTGAAATGTCTGGGAGACTTCTCCCTAAAACAACTTCAAATTTCCTTAACCGTGCCACAGCCTCAACTGAAAACTAAGGGATTTCTATTTTAGAGAAAGCTGCTCCACTACACACTCCATGAAATATGGAAGGAAAAAAGTCTGACATTCCCTGGTTGCAAAATGAGCTTACTGGAACTTGTCAGGGAAAGTCAATATTCCAAGTAGTCATTTATTGTTCAATAAAGTTCCATTTGCATTTACCTTGCTCTCTAAAACCTGTCCTTACTTTGCTTCCAAATGAAATAAATCGTGGAATATTAGAGAAAAGTAGAGGGAGCAATTTTGTACAATGCTACTAGAGATGTGCTTTCCAGATAACAACTACACTGATATTGAATGACTGACAGCAACTAAGGCAAAAATGAGCATGAGACAGTCTGTTGTGACGAGCTGACACAAATTCATCTGTCTGAATAATGCAATTAAGTATACATCACAAAAACATGACTAGGCAATCCCCAGACCAAGCTAAAAAATTTAGATAGGGCAAGACTGAAATGAAAAGTAGCAGTTTTTTTCCTCTCTTTTCAGTTTTAAGTAGAAATATACCTTTTATCTTTCTGTTCGTCTGTCCTAGCACAGGCACCAGGGTATACTTCTTTCTTACTAGCAGATAGACATAGCATAAATGAACACTGAGGTCTGTCATCTCTCTCTCCATATGTCATGTCCCTGATCTGATATTTTTAGCTGGGAGGCTGCATTTAAAAACAAAAAATTCTACATTAAAAACAAAGGCTTTCATTGTTTTTTGCAAAATCATGAGACTTATCCTAGGATTACACAGGGAAAGCATTGGAGGGAAAAGAAAAGGAGGTAGGGAAGAGTGTACTTGGCCTGAATAAAAGGACGATTTTTTCCTTCTGTCAAAGATCCAGCTTTTTCTTTTCTCAGGAAGGATTGTGCTTTGCCTTCACAAGTGGTATTTTTCAAAGCACCGAGATGAATTCTAAATCCATGGGGTTTGGCACACCAAGTGTGTGTACACATCTGCAGAAGAAGCAAGCTTTCTACATGTCATCGAAGCTTCCAGCTCCAGGCTTGGGGAGGAGATGTGGCCACCTGGGGATGTGACATGAATCTGAACAGTCTTAGAGCTGCTCTAAATGAAGCCATTTGTTCTCATCTCTGCTAGATAGCTATGCCAAGGGGACCAACGAGAGTGTAGCATGCCAAGCAAGAGTGCACCTGCTAACCACAAAGACAGTTGTTGATGTAGGTCCTAAGGACTGTAAGCAAATTTGATGCACGTCTGCAAGGGCTGAGCACATCGTCTCTCCTTGCGGTGCTCTCGCCGTGCACAGCCAACCAGAGCAACACAGAAAGAAGCAGCTCTTTGGCAAGTTCTCCCCACCCTGAGCAGTTGCTGGCCATGGGAAGGAAGGTAGGAAATGGCAGCGTGAAAGAAAGTGGAAGAATTTGTTGATAAAAGCCAGGCTGGAGTTTGAACGTTTCCAGTTAAAACGAAAAAGGAACACAATGAACAAGGCTTAGTAAGCACTTCAGGCTCTATCTGAAATTGGTGGCAACCAGCCCAAAAGAAGCCAGTCACCAGCCTTATTCCCGACAATAACAGCTTCTGAGCATTTAACATGTTTAGTAGCTTTTCAGTTAACTCAAGCAGAGGAGGCAATTGTGAAACCGTTACAGATATTTGAGCAATAACGCCTCCACATAAAAATGAGGCTGCTGAAACACATTTTCAGGCAAAACGCATGAAAAGAAAAAGCCAGTGAAACCTCAGGAGACCTTCTTCCAGGGCAGAAATTTAAAAAATGTGCTAAGAGACGGAATGGACCAAACCCTCGGAGATGGATGGCAGGGAAACAGGCCTGCAAGCAGCCTGGGATGCAGCAATGAAATCACCAAGTGAAGGAAGCCACAACAGGGGACTTTGTGGCCACACCACTGAATGTTTAAGCACCTGTCTCCCAGGCATCAAACCACCTAATGCAAACCACCATATCCAAAACAGACAGCCGAACTCTCTGCTACATGACCAAAGAAAATCAGGAACCACAGAAGGAGACCCACCACAGTGCTGAAAAAAAGAGCTTTGTAAGGCTGTGAGAAAGCCTGAGGGCAGAGATAAGGGCTGAAAAGACTTCATCTGAGTTTGAGATCAAGTGACTGCTTCCTTTATTCAGGCACTTGGAAGTACTGCCAAGGGCAATGCCTGGAGTCAACCCACACTTTCCTTCCATCCTACCTGCTGAAGTTGCTCCAGGTTTTCTGGGTTTGTCAACAGGCCAGAGGAAGCACGGCAGAGAAGGGAGGAGAGACAGACAGGGAGGGATCACCTGCTGTGGCAGAGACCTGACTGGTTATTATCTCTCTACTGAATAGTTTGGTATGTTCAGGTTTCTCACTCTCATTGTCACATTTACTAGCTTACTTGGTATCTGCAAATCCCATCTGTCCTGGCACAAGGGTGGACTCGGGACGGAAAATGCATGGAGATGGTAGCATCACCACGAGTGCAGACAGGGTCCATGAAGAAGATCAGGACAGGCAAAGTGAACCAGGCCTGTAGACAAGGCAGTCAGGTGCATACCTGGAACCCTATTCAGTGACAGGTTGAGGGTCACATTTTCTTCTCATGTTTCTTCCTTGGAGGGCCCCCTGCTAGTATCAGAGCATGATTATGGATCTATACAATGCAATGCCTTATACATTTTGCTTAATCTGAAACCCAGTGCAGAGGTAACTTTTTGTGTCCATGGTTCTTCGGCCTTTAGAAGAGGTAGATGTCCTCTCACAAGAAGAGACAGCTTGCGTGTAAAAAGACGGCTAGCACTAATACCATTTTTTCTGGCCTGGTCTTGGAAAGCCTAGTTTTAACAAAGATGTGCCTCAGCTGCAGGAACGTGGAAGTAGAGCAGAATGATAGCATAGATACAGCCTTGTTCGTAACCTGGCTTTCTCCAGGCAGCTGTGTGCAGGGCACTGAACTGGTTGCATACAACGCATAGAGGGCCAAAGGGGGCACTTCGGGAAACTAAGTTTCCTTCCTGGTTGCCGTCAGCCTACATCCCTGGTTCTCTAAGTGTGCATCTTCACTACTAAATGTAGCTGAGAATCTTTGAATCTCCTTCTCTTCTTTCACTTTTCTTCCCATCACAAGCACAGGCACACAATCTCTCTCCCAAAAGCGGTGTAAAGAAAGCAGTTAATACAAGCAGGTCAGTAATGGCATTACAGTCTTCAATTTTACAACAATAGCCACAAGGTGCGGTTGCTTTGCATTGCTTCTTTCCTAAATCAGAGGCAGAATCGGAACAGATTCCTTTTCAAGCATTCAGCCAGCAATGAGATTTAATTTAATTCAGAAAGCAGGTTCTCACTAATTCCTTCAGAGAATTTTCATGATAATCACTTGCACAAAGGCACAGGCCATGACTGACAGAGATGATGCGGCTGCCACCAGCTTACTATGGAGTCAAAAAATTGGGCACCTGACCCAATGGATGACTCAGAAACAGGCATTAGCTGCCCACAGATCAAGTACAGCCAATTGAGAGAACAATTAACTAGTGACTGGAGAGAATTAAACTCCTCAGAAAGATAATCCACACAAAAGCCCTCCACACAGAACTGGAAGCTGCATAGGTCTAGCTAATAAAAAGGCTGAGAAGGGGATGATTTTGAGCACTTCTCCCTCTCCAGAGCTTAAACATCTCATTTGCAGCTGCATGTTATATGTGCCATTCAGTGCCATTTGCCAGAAGAAAGCAACAGTTCAGCAGGAGTTATTTTAAGGTGGGGGGTGGGAGGTTAGTGATGATTTCACCCATCTCAGTTTGAAGTCATTGAGGAGTGCACCTCCCATCTGCCAGCAAAGTGTCTTGAGTAAAAAGCAACCACAAAGATGGATGTGCTGGTCCTTTCTCCTTGGGCTGGGTGGAGTGACTGCTCAGTTATGAACGTGAGAGGAAAAAGTGATGGGCAAAGGTGGTCCATGGGCACCAGTGACCCTTGTCCCAGGTGGCCACTGTCCTCCCTGTCCCCATTTCGGTGCCCACTCTGAGCCCAGCCCTGCTGGCAGTGTGAAGGCAGAGCACTCCAGCAGGCGCCGCTCCATGCCCCCACCCCACACAGACTCCAGGAGCCGAGGTCACACTTCACACTGATTTGTAGGACCAAAATCCCAGGTGTCCTGGGCTCTATGGAGATTGGAGATGGGCTGTTTTCAGTATTGTTTCCCTCCGCTTAGGAGTCTGTGGGAGTTTTTGCCTCTGCTTATGGGACAGCAGAGTCCCTTTTCATCTCACCCAGCAGTAATAGCTTCAGTACAATGTATGCAACAGCAGATTGCAGGTATTTACTACCACTCACAGCTACAAAAAGTGCCTTTCCTGTAGTTTGGGATGACTGGAACATTAAAACACAAAACCAACCTTTACAATCGAATTTACAGGATTTCCTCCAATCATTTTGCAATGTGCCTATGCTCAACTTTCTTCCTTGCTATACATTGCATAGAAAGTTTACTTATACTTATTCCTTTCACCAAGGACACGACTTTCCTTGGTTGCTAGACCAAGACCGTACTTGTTAAAAACAGCTTTCTGGTAATTTTCCAGTAAGCCGCGAGAGGGCAGGTTGTGTTCTTTATACAGCTTGCTTCAGCCAGAGTTTTACAAGCAACTGTTAAAACCAGTTACAGTTTTGAAACCCTAATTATTAAACTGAGGCCCAGAGACTGGAGAGAGTAACGCACGGATCTTTGACCCTAGCGTTTTTTATGTGCATAGTATCAGTCTAATGCCCTCATTTCTTTTCTTCTGGAAAGGAAAACACCTTTCTACTCAATTTACAAGTGAGAACTGAGCAACTCTCTGTTGTTCTACACGTGTGATCTTAGAATCAGTTCTAACAAGTTAGCTGTTTTGCTACATATTTTCAGTTTCTCCCCTGGCTCTCTCCTTCCTCTACCCCACTACCACTACCACTTGCTCATAACCAGGGTAGCTTGCAAAAAAAACACTTGGGACAGCAGTATTCAAGCCTCCGAGGTGTTGAAGCTAGTTAGGCACACAGTATGTCCTGTGATCCCATGGAAAAATCTCATTTGCTTTTGGAAATAGCAGCCTAGCCTGTCTCCTAGACTTTGGCATTCGCATCACATGAAGGACAAAAAGGTGTCAATCTCCACCCAACAGCATCTGTCTAAATCAGTATTTAGCATGAACTGGTGCGTGTTCTGGGTTGTCCAGCCCGGAGAAGAGAAGGCTCTGGGGAGACCTTATTGTGGCCTTTCAATACTTCAAGCGTGCTTATAAGACAGATGGGGGACAGACTTTTTAGTAGGGCCTGTTGCAATAGGACAAGGGGTAATGGTTTTAAATCAAAAGAGGGTAGATTTATAGACTAGATATACGGAAGATAAGGAAGAATGGATATAATTTTTTACAATGAGGGTGGTAAAACACTGGAACAGGTTGCCCACAGAGGTGGTGGATGCCCCATTCCTGGAAACATTCAAGGTCAGGTTGGACAGGGCTCTGATCTAGTTGAAGATGTCTCTGCTCATTGCAGGGGAGGTTGGACTAGATGAACTTCAGAGGTCCCTTCCAACCCAAACTATTCTATCATTCTGTGTGAAGACTCATAGTTTTGTAGTGTTGGACAGTGACTGACATCTCCCGGAGAAGGGCACGTGGATACCTCAGACTTAGCTACTGACATATATCAGGGTCCAACTGATGTGACATATGCCCAAGACAGGTCTCTGGACACCTCATCTGATGTCCTCAGCATCCAGTAACAGTGGTCCCTACACAGTAAAAACTCCCAAAAGGCAATGTGAATTGGGAGCTAGGGTGCCGGGCTGAGCAGCTGTACAAAAAGTGTTCCAACCATCAGTACCTTGGGCATGAGCCAGGAGCACGTATGCTCAGACCCCTCAAAGGCACCGCAGAACTGCAGAAACAGCAGCAGACCATGTCCACCTGATGGAGCGAGGGTTGAGTGTGTGGTGAGCAAGCCATAACATTTTCTTTTAAGAGAATTTGAGTTTGGAGGTTTACCTGCTGCTAGCATCAGCTTGATTGGAAATAATATAGAATTTATTATGTTTCTGAAATAAACTGTAACCAGGGGGTTCCTATACTATGTTGTCAAACAGCATGAAACGTTTTGAACCTTAAAAAAAAGACTATGTTACTCAGAATATTTATTGATAACTGTAAAATAATATGCTATTCAAATATACATGTAGAGTTAATAACTTTCACAACATCTTAGAGCTGCTAAATGAAATCAAAAACACACTGAGGTGAAAAATTATCTTGATTAGTTAAGTGGTTTTCTCCTATTTGTATTCTTAGCTGGCTTGATCTCAATCTACAGAGGATGGCTTACAAGTGTCACACACTCCAGATAACATTTGGTAATGAAAAAGACTGGCCTGTCTTGGGCCTTGCACATATGTACCCAGAGACTTCATATATTACAATTCACAAGATAACGGGAAAACCTGAATGAGAACAATGTAGTCAGCTGCCAAAGGAGCGTGCAATAAACTCTCAGCTAAGATCTCAATAAGGCAATCAAGGTCACTTCCTGCAAGAATAAGCGAAGAAACAAAGCAAGGCCACTAGGCCTCTTCCATGTACTTTTTGGGGCTGAAGCTCACATTCATCAGTGGTTCAAAACCTCTTCTCATCCTTCGGCGCTGGAAAAGTACAAGCAGCAGAACAAGTGTGGCCAGAGCTATAAGTGCTCCTCCAATTGTAGATCCAACCATGACAGCCCACATTTGAGTTTCTTCAAATGAATCTGAAAATATGAAATGTCTGCAGTGAGGACAGCACATAATTTCATTTCTCAACTGACATGTAAGATAGAAAATGCTCCACAGCCTGATAATTATGACTACTTGTGTGGCTTAGAGATCCACTGGCCCCAGGTGGAGCTGGTAATGCACCATGTAACCAACACACATACCAGAGCCAGAGCTGTTTCCTGCCACAGAAGCTGAATTTAAATTTCAACCTTTCATACAAATTAAAGTGCTGAGAAAAGGAAAGGTTAACAATAACGACACAAAAAGACCATTCTCCTATCTAATTTGGCCAAAATTAGACATTTCAGCATAGGTTTCATCAAGCTATTTAGGTCAACGGAAAACCCTCAGATTCTCCAGTAGACCACAAAGCAGCCTATTGTCAAACTTCTAACTGAAAACACTGCTCAGTGTGGTGCTGCTGACCGGGTCCAGATTGCATCCTCTGATTTTGAACCACTTCCCAGGAACCAGTTCTGTCTTCTAAGATAATATTGCCCATTCTTATAATAGCCCTGCTCCATTTGGCTGAATAACTTTATTTTGTGTTTTCATTTATGCTTTCAGAAGCAAAAATTGTCTGCTGTCCTTTTCTGGGGGAAAAAAAAAAAAATGCTACATATACCGAGAAGGCAATAGTTGAATCTGACTAAATATTCACAAAAAACTCTCGAAGGACTTCACGTATTTAGAATTTAGTTAGACACATGGGCTTGGGAAGACAGATGGCTCAAGGAGCTGTCACACTGGTCATAAAGGTGACTAAAAAGGTTGTGTGCCCCAATCTTCAGTCTCTACTAAAGAGTTGAGGGCACTCATGCCCAAGCTCAGTAAGGTCCAAAAATGTACCACTTTAACATCTCTCAAGTAAGAGCCGGCAATGTATTGCATATGTTGATTTCTAATGTGGTTACATGAAGTAGAACTAGCAAAGTATATATTTAGATAAAAGAGAAAGGGTTTGGATGTAAAAACTTTATTGTCTGAACACAGACTATGCAGACGGGGGCAGAGGCTGCTTCACAGTGAGCTAAGTGGGAGCAGAGAAGTAGCAGAATCACAAGCTGCCTTTTTTCCTCTCTGGGTACCTCATGCCCATAGGGCAGCTGCATTTCTAAAGCAAGAGAGGAGACAGTAGTCCAAGGGGAGGAAAAGTTAAGCTCCATAAAAGGGGAAGTTTAAATTCTCAGAGGAAATTCTGAGGACACCCTTGAGAAAAGCACTGCAGAAGCAGCTAGCATGCCTCCACAAGTCACGGCATGAATGCAGCATGAGGACAAGGATTTCAATCTGTTGCAGTCTATAGACCTTTAAACAGTCTCCACAGATTTAAACCGCAGATACATGGTAAGCATTTAGAAGAAATTTCTAGCCACATAGGATAGATAAGCACCTGCTTCCTCTCAAAGGAATACCAAGGGGGAGAAAGAAAGTGCTCAGATTTAATCTTAGGTAAATCATCTGAAGCATGATTTTCATGCAGTCCTTACACTTGTGCCTTTTACAAACATTTGGAACTCGTATTGCAAATTTTGGATTTTGTGCATAAATACTTTGCTTTCTTGTTTTTTGTCTTTATCTGATTTGTGTAAAAAGTAATTTCAAATGAACAGACAAACCCTATGGCATATCACACTTACAGGCACGGAAAATCTTTAAAATCAGGGTTTTATAACACAAAACACCCAGGTCCAGCGTATCCAAAGATTAATGGAGTTCATCTCTAATGAGATTCACAGCACAGTATTATTCAGGGCCCTGTGCAAAACAAGTATTTTCTAATGGCCAGCATTAGTCAGACGAGCTCCCTGTCAGCATGCTTGACCTCTGACAGGCCAAAGGATGCGGTAATAGGCATCAACAGCACTGGGAGCAAGAGCCAAAATCAAAGACTCCTCACCCCAAAGCAGCACATCGTCAATGCTGGAGCAGTCCAGGTCAGTGCACTTTTCAGCAAAGCAAACTAAAGATGTGCACACCCATAGTTACCATGGCTTACCTGGTGAGTTGTAACTACGTGTGGTACAATATGTGATTGTTAGTGAGCGGTGGAACAGACCCCGGTGTTTTGTAAAAGGTGCCTTATTTTGCATACAACTGTGTCATTGAAAATGTGAGCTCTCATCTTTTGGCCTGGGACAGCCTCCACACCACTGAGACATACCTGGCAGGTCAATGGCATAGGTGTAGCCAAGCTGCTCTGCGGTTTGGAAGAGCTCGTCGTTGGTCACAGGAGGGAAAAACGGGACCATGTTATACAGTCTGTTGTGACCAATGGGAGCCAGCTCCTCCGGCCAGGCATTGTCAGGGGGCTGAAACCGCTTCATCCACTCATCAAAGATGGCATCAGTAAAGGAGTGAAGAACCTGTAAACCCAGGGATGGCCATGGACACTTATTAAGCTCTTTCTGAACTCAACAGCATTTAAAACACTCTCGCCTAAGGTAGCAGCAGCTTTTGAGAGAGAAGAAGGTAATCTAATTTAGGTGGGATTTACAGAATGGTAAACCAGGAAAGCTCATGCGAATGGAGTATATTGACCTTCCACATGGGACATTTTGCAGTATGTGTCCTTGTCGCTGCTTGTTCATAAGAAGCTCTTTCTCCGGACAGTTTAATATCAGCTTGCAGTGAATGGGCATGTCCATCCTCTCAGGTGAGGACCCTCTGAGCTGATTGAGGTGAACGTACCTCTAAAATGTATTTTATGCTCTCTCATGTTTGAAGAGGCATGGAAAACTGCAGGAAATTTTACTCCATGCTCACTTGATAGTGTGCCACCATTTCCACAGGTCCAAGTACCCACAAACTTGACAAGGTCTTGCCCAGTGGGTCTATAGGTCTATAAAGCATGAATATGGGAAGGTTGTTTCCAAGCTGAGTTCAGACAACTATTACAAATGTTTGGGGCAGTTCAAATTAATTTCTGATGGGTGTATTTTTTTTAATTATCACCCTGGAAAAAACTTAGAAAATATCTTGCATATAAAATTACAGCCGAGCAAAATGAAGATTTCATTGTGTAAGAAAAGAATTCAAGAAATATTAAGGAAATAAGCTGGAGAACCACTACATAAGTATTTGGGCTAATTTTTCCAACAAAAGATTACAAAGATAAAATAAAGGTAAGAAATAAATTAATTGTATTATAATTTCTCTATACAATCACTATGATGTAGAGGAAAATAAATTGGCATGAATTTTTTAGGAGAGAAAGATGAGTAACCAGAGTCAACGGTTGGCTTTTCATCTGCACATTGCTGTTTGTGCTGCTCGTTGCAGTGCAGCACTGTACCAATGCACCAGTGAAATCACAATTATTTCTGCTCCCCAAGAGACCTTGAAATTAGATGTGCTTCCTTTTAGCCTGTGAAGTTTCAAACAAAGAAACAAACTACTCAATTTACTGCTCTAAAAAATATCTAACCCCACTTTCAGTTTATCTTGTTGCTGTAAAATTGTCTGGTATAAGTTATTACATTTAGATATCATCTAATGAAAGGATTCAGGGCAACATGACTCAGAATAGCAGCTATTCTCCCTAGAAACTTATCTTATATTTCACAAATCGCCCTGAGATTTCTTCCTTCTTCTTTACTTGACCATTATGCAGGCATGGCATTGTTCAAGAAAAGAGGAAAAAAGAAATTTCCTTTTCTATTTAAAGGACTTATTTTTAGGGAATTCACTTCAGTTCTTTAAGGTCCCTTCCAACCCAAACCATTCTATGATTCTATGATTCTCTTTTGCAAATCTGTGGTGAGACAGCTGCCTCTGAGCCACAGCCACTGCCACTCACTCACACTGGGGGAAAAAGACATACCACAAAGATGGGATCATTGGCGGCAGCATGTGGGAGAACGCTGGTCCCATTCAGGACAGAGTGAGCCAAATTATGAAGGCTCAGCATCGGCGAGTTAAGGGCTCCGCCTGGTTTATCGAAGCCCTCCAGCGCATTCCTGTGGATGAGTAAAAGCAACCATCAAGTAACCATGTCTTGCTGATAAACCTGCATGTAAAGACCACCCGTGACCTGGCTGGCTCTGCAGAAGCCAAAGGACAAACCTGAAACTGAAACTGGAATTGCGGAAAAAAGGGGGACTGTCAAACTCCTGCAAGGAAAGGCACCTCCTGACATCCTCTGCAGTGGGCAGCTGCTGGCTGGAGCCCCCGGCCGGTCCCCGCCTCAGCGGCCCTTCATTGCTCCCGTTGCACAGCGTGACCAGGCGGTTGTAGTCATCCAAGCTGAGTGTGAAACAGAAAGAGGCACAAGTTAGAAGAAGGTGATGACACCTGGCTTGTTGGCTTTTTCTCCAGTAGCATAAAAGAGGCCCCGGCTCTACGTGTGAGAGAGCAGGGCTTAGGGACTGACACCTCCTAAGCCGTCTCAGTTCACATCCCATGGCCTGGGACCTAAAGTTGTCTCAGGACTGCCACTGCGCCACGGCTTGTCACGGCTCTGCAGCCTCTGTGGACCACCAGCAATTTAGAGCAAGACTTGCCAGGCTCATTCTGCACAGAATTTAGTTCTCCACCTCTTTAATTCTCTCCCCTATGATTGGGTGGGGGCAGGGACTGTGTGAGCGGGTGTGTGTGGTTTGGCCTCCAGCCAAGGGCTAACCCGCCACAACAGACAAGAGGATGCTATAGAAAAGGCAAGCACAACTCCCTTCACGCCTACTCCCCTCCCGAGAGCTTTGGAAGAACAGTTTTTGCCAGACAGTCTAAAAAAGTCTTTTGAATTTTGAATTGAAAAACTTTCAGTCCTGGCTAAGGACTAGTTTTTAGTGTCTTAACAAAGAGGAAAATAAAAAGGAAAGTCCCACTGTGAGATAGGTTAAGAAAACGCAAGGAATGACAGAAAACAGGATTTCACTTTCCATCCTTCATCTCTTTTAGAAGAAAAGCAACTGCAATGCATTACATACTGTTTTGCAGGGCCTGGAGGACATCCTGCTGTTGCAGGGTTTGCCTACTATATAGTGGGGAGCCAGTCCTTTATATCAAGGAGAGAAAGAGGAAAGCAGGATAAGAAAAACAGTGCAACACTTGTGAAAAAATTCTGTGCTGTTCAGTATAAAATGAGATGGCATTTTCAGAAACTCCTGAAGTAAACAAAAGCCCTTTTTTTGTTTAGCCATGGAAAAGAAAAAGTTTAGTCACTTCAGCTTTCAAAAAAAACCAAAACTTTATTTATCTCAGAGGAAGAAGTAGGGGCAAGATTTAAAGCTAGCTGGTGCCTAAAGCTAGAATTTCAAGTACTCAGAGATAGAAAATCTTCTGAAAAGCCCTGAGCTCTCAATATCTCCATCTGACTGACTGCGTGCTGCCCTGGATCTGACAGAAGAACGTTTTATGAGTATTGTAATACCCCAGTCCTGCACATCAAAGCCCTGCCCTCACCCGGATCAGTACATGCCTGCAAAGAGGTGGCAGCAAGTTCCTGGCTGTCTCTGTGTTTCTTTCCATGCAAAATCTCAGCCACTTCAAAATCAATCCCCAAACTGCATTAAATATATCAAGGTTAAGATCTCATCCAATACAAGGGAACAGATTTTTTTAGCCCATCTCTAGCTTCTTATATGTCAAAACAGTTTTCTGTTTCTGCTGCCAAAATCAGCCAGGTGTTTGTTACAGAGAACCAACACGTAGGCATTTCTTCTTTAAAAATATACTTGCCAATGTGCAAACTCTTCAGATTTTTGGCAGCCTCAAATTGACTGAATCAACTGAAAACCTGTACCAAGAGAATCAACGTTAAAAAAATATACTTCCATAATACCATGGGGGAAGTTTACACAGCACCATCCACACACAAACCAACTGCGATTCCCAGTTTTAAAAAAGAATAAAAAGATGTCTTGGTTCTTTTTCTGCCACTCACACTGAGAGAGCCCACGCTCCCAGTACTGAATGAAAGCAAGGTTTGGTCGGTATGCAAGCTTGCCCTAGATATTCTTGTACCTGTTACAAACTATTTGCCACTGGGAGAACCTGGAGCTCAGGCTGATCAGCCCTGAGTCATCTGGCCGCGATGCTCCAAAGAGCCGGTCCGTGCAGACATCGCACTCATTTCTACCCGTGGCGAAGTTCCAGTAGGGCAGCGCGAAGGAGTCATTGCCTATCAGTCGCTGCAATGGACAGAAATGCGTTAGCTGGGAATCATCTTCAAATGAAAGAGAAAGAAAGGGACTCCTGCAAGTTGTTTCACTGGTTATTCACTGTGTATTTCACTAGATATTCTGCTTTTCATTTTGCATTTCAACTACATGTACTTCACAGTGACGCTCCAGCTCTGTTCAAAAGATTAGAATGTTAAGTTAGTCCCAGCAAAGATGTTCCCCCTAGTTACCCTACTGTTCGCCTGCACTTGTTTTGGCCGTGTTAGGCCTTCTACCAACTCAGAGACCAGGCAGGGGAGAGCAGGAGCAGAGATGAACTGAGCCTTAAGGAACTAAGAGGCATGCTGAGTGATGTAAGTGGGCGATGGGTAAAATTGTGCATGTGGTTTGCTTTCACTCCAGAAAGGCTAGCCTTGGGGAGGAATCTCAACTTGTATTAACAGAAGAATGCAATGCATTTGCTTGTGCTTGCTTGCTAGATATGATTTCATGCAAGCAAGATCCTGCAACTATTTTGATACCAACCATTTTCATTAAGAGATCTGCAAGGCTGATATACAGTAACATTGCCAATGTAGAAGGAATGCAAATGGAAATGAGCCGATGCTTTGGCAACTGACTGTCAGGCACATAAAGAGACATTTCTTTTAAAAATGTGTTGCTAAATATATGCATGTGTTAAATGTATGGCATGTTGCCTTTAAGGGGGCAATATTTAGAGTTGCTTTCATTAGGAGGATATCTTCAACATCAGCAGACAATATCTGTTACCAAGTTTTGCACGCAGGTGTTTCTTTGATTTTACTAATAAATACTGTTAATTCACATCTTCTGTCCTCTGTTGTGGAGATGAAAAAAAAAATCTCCATGATAACCTTCACATCATAGTTCACAATGAGAAACTCTTCAGTCCTCAGTATCTTGAAAGCACTAACTTCACTTTAAACATAAAAGGATCAATGAGCAAACACTCCTGGGAGTTTGGGTAAGAATCTATCCTAGGATATAGCTTACCCTTGGCTGGCTTGACAAAGTCACGGAGCAAAAGAGAGAAGCTGCATAAGGAAAGGGAAAGGCTGTTCAGCTAACCTGCAGGTCTCTCTCCAGCAACAGCAAATGGTACCTATGCCAGGTAACAAAGGCAGGTCCTTGATGGGAGAAGTCGATAGCGGTGAAGGGGCGACCAGGTCCTACAAAGGGAAGATAAAATAAGCACTTAGGCAATCGACGAGCCTCAAGAGAAAGAGACCACCTTGTTCTATTGCCTGGAGTGGACTTAAACAAAAACCTGCGGCTCTGCACCTTTGGAAAGAGTGCATGCATCAGAAGCCACAACACTTAAATGGGACAAGTGAAACAAACTCCTCTGTGGATGTTTGCTTCAGTGCTTCTCAAAACTTCACGTTCCCCCAAAAGTTGGATATTGTGAAGACTTCTTATGCCTTCAAGTGGATTTTGGTTTTAAGAAGCAGTCTTATTGTCTAAAATCTTAGCTCCTCGCTAATATGTACCATATTATCTCATTCTTTCACTCAGGGGACTGTGTATCTATCAAGAAAACCTCAGCATTTCCATAACCTGCATTCAACATGTCCTTTGCCAATTTTCTTCAAATTGTGCTTGTTATTTCTTGTATTGTGCTCTTGTTATTGCATATGAGAACTAAGACACTCAAACACTAGGGGCTTCAAACCACATACAGATTTGTTTATCCATGCAGCAGCACTGGTGGTTGTCTCTTTCCCTTACTACATGACCATCCCGTTCCCTGACGGACCTTTGCTCTTGCTAGGCCAGCGACTGATTCTTTCAGCCTTGCAAAATGGAACAGTGTCAGAAGGACACACTGCAGAAAACCCACTGCAGGGTGGCAGATACCCTCTAGCAAGGAAGTAGATATGGGCTGTTCAGCTTGCACGCAGGACTGCCAGGTAGAAAAGCCATACTGCTGCCTTCTCTTGTGAGAACTGGGTTTTAAAAGCCGGCTGCGGTTAGGCAGGCAAACCCTGTAATAGTGACTTGCTGAAGGCCAAAGAAAGCAGCAGCACCTCAGTCCCCGACATCTCTGCATGGTCTCTGCCTTCAAAACTGCAGAGCCTCTTTCCCACTGCTGCTGCATCTACCTTGTCCTGTGACAAGGAACATCTTTTTGAAGTGAATCGCCACCTGACCACACTTTGGTTCACCCAACAGTGGAACGTGTGAACTGCCTCTGTCAGATGGAAGATGCAGCAGGAGTGCAGCTGGTGTGCTCCAGCTGACACAAGGCATTCGGTCACGAGGACCAGGCTGCAGCAGGTCTGAAGTAGACCTTCCTCAACCGTGGGTGGCCACCAGCTCCTCAGAACCAACTCTTTCAATCCACAGATCTGCTCCTACTGGGACTCAATGCTTGCTAAAGTGATGCAACTCTGTTAAGCGTACTTACCTTTGTTCTGCAATGATACTTTTCACCCTTTACTTTACCTGCAGAGCCCCTTGGATAAGAAAAGCACTAACCTAATAGCGTGTCTCTGACTGAGTAGTAATGAAGCCAGACAAAGTAGTTATAAATACTGCAGTTGGCAATTTGCGGTTCCTCTCCGGTGGGGCCGAGCAGACTTAGCCAGTGCTGAGTTGCAATTACATAGTCTGGGTGAATGGTTGTCTTTGCACGGTCTAGAGCATCAAAGAACTGCTCTCTCTCCTCTGCTGTCAGGGAGTGGACATCCTTCCTGACAACTGGTGGCTTCCTCACATTGCAGTCAGGGCCGGTCCAGCCAAACTTGCATTCACCGCAGTTATAGCCGGCAAAGTTTCCTGAACCAAGAGGGAAAGAGCAGTATGAGACAGAGAAAACCAACAGTGAAATGCAGAAGAGTTTAAGAATCAGTGCTCTTTTTTTCCCTGGAGATGCCAGTTCCTGGAAGGGACAGCAGCTGAGCAGACTTGGCCAATTGCCTAACCAGAAGGATGGCTCACTTCCCAGAGCCACACCAGGGCCAAGAATCACACGCAGCTGGTCGGGGAGGTGAAGCACTGGGTAATAGGCTCGATGCCCCAAGGTGCTCAGAGCTCTGCGAAACCCTTAGGCATGTGAGGAGTCTCACCAAACTGAACACGTCAGGGTTAAGTATGTGATGAAGTGCTTTGCTAGATTGGCTCTTGAATACTCCCAGGATCAAAGCCAAAAAAGGGTCTGCTCACGTGGATCCTTAAGCACAGAATAAAATCCCCAAACAAAACAGTTCTCTTAAGGACAAAACTTGGGAAAAACTACCATCTGTTAACAGTGTATCTGGGACCCAACACAAGCCAGGACAAGCACCAGGGCTGCTGCAGGTCACGCTTCAAGCATTATTAAATGGTGCTGCAATAAGAGCCTGACAAACACTACAGTGCCATAATTCCCCACTGGCATCGTTCCTGCAGCTGAAAGCAGGACATGCAGGTAGGAGCAGCTGGGCTCAGCTGCCATGTTCCAGCTAGGACGGATGGCATCAGAAGCTACCTGTCTGCATTGGTTTAGGGGGGTGATGACTTATGCCAGAGAAAGCAAGTAGTTTATAGTTTTATGAAAGAAAGAAGATGGGATGGATATGTTATGATGAGGGCAGAGACTAAGATGGGGAGGAAGCAATGTGGAGGGTTGATTTTGTCACAATATCCTGAGAGTCTCATGGGAAGAGCATGATTGCTGTTGTGAATTTTGTGTACTCCACTGTCTGTACACTTGCTCATTCTTGACAATTCAGCCTAGCTATTAAGGCCTGTTACATACTCCAGCCTGTACTGGCCAGATGACAAACCATCATGAGTATCTTGCCACACTGCCTAGTTAGGCCATGTATCTTGCACAAATTTCAGTACGTGGATCATGAATTTCTGGAAAGCAGCTGCTGTCCCCTCTCACCCAAAAGTACAAATCAATCCTTTTTAAGAGAAGGGGGACAAAGCAGAAGTTAACCATGAAAGGATCTATCAATAGTCTTTTTTGAGATTGGCAGTCACCCTTCCAGTAATTCAAATAATCCATCTAGTCCCAACACTGGATAGGTATTACATCGAAATACAGCACTATCAGAATGCAAATCAGTGTAGGACCAGTTTGTCCCGTCTGGTCTTGGTAGCAGAACAAAACTCCACCAGTCACTTATTGATGTTCTGATGGTGCCTGTTGCTCTCTCACTGAGGGCCCTTTGAATCTATGCAGCTCTTGATACCTGAGATTATTTTATTACACTGTTCTGGTTTTGGCTGGGACAGAGTTAACTTTTTTCGTAGTAACTAGTAAAAGGCTGTGTTTTGGATTTGTGCTGATAACGTACTGATGTTTATAGTTGCTGCCAGGACAGTCAAGGACTTTTCAGCTTGTCTGCTGTGCCAGTGTCTGCAGGTGCAGGAGAAGCTGGAAGGGAGCACAGCCCCAACCCCTGTCTTGGGATTTGAGTTTAGGTTTGGGATTGAGACTCAAATTGGACAATGGTGCATTCCATTCCACGCACATCATGCCAAGTATATAGATGAGGATCTGTCCAGAAGTTGCACCCCCCAACCTTGATCAGCTCTCACTCTCTTGGGTTTCAGAACTCTCTCTGCTCTGGGATCGTTAGCCAGGAACAGGCTGAACCTTGGTCATCAGGTGGTGAGCAGTTGCACTGTGTATCACTCATTTGTATATTTGTAAATTTGTATATATTACTCTTATAATGATTATTTTCAATTTTATTGTAGGTTAGTTATAAAATGGTTCTTATCTCAACCCATGAGTCTCTTTTCCCTTTACCTCTTTGTCTCCCCATCCGCAGGAGAGGGGATGGTCAGCAAGCAGATGTGTGGTGTTCAACTGCCACTCAAGTCAAACCACAACACAGACAATATCCACGTTCTAGGCATAGTCTATGCACTCCCTCAGGCTATGAAAACAAATTTGCAAAAAGCCTGAATTGATGAGTCATCTTTGTGGGAAATAATTTTTTTCCACCTATATGGCATTTGGAGCCATGAAGACCGATGTCTCCTTGCCTGTTTTCCTTGAGCAGGTGCTAATTGCAATCAATTGATGCTCTACAGGATTTTCTCCTTTAACAGCCTAATCTATCAAATAATCCAAGATGTCCATTCTTTCCACCACTTCACCAGACACTTTTCAAGGGGACATGAGATTTTGCTGAATGAGAAAGAGGAGTGCAGTGAAGAAGAGACTGACAAAGAGGAGGAGCCAACCTCCAGGCCAAGTGGTATTTCACACTGCAGTATTTCTGCTGGTTGTGTTGGAAATTTTTGTAATGTGCTTCAGGTCTATTTGGCAATGTTCTCTTGTCAGAAATGCATACAACACCAACACTTAATGAAACGGAAAGTTTCTATTTGTCATTTTCTTTCCCTAGACTCCCTGCATCACAGGACTGTCATTATGCAGTAGCTGAAATGGTGAGAAGTTGATGGAGGTCTGTGGGATTTCCCACACTGCGGACAGGAATGACTGCAGTAGACAGGCACAGGCTTTTTATCTCCCACACAAACCACTTTTTCAGCATTTATTTCTAAAACACTCTGTGAGGCCACTGGTCTGGAAATGATGCATTGCTGTTTTCTGAAAGTTCATTTAATGCCTTGTGGAATTCCCACATGACAGCACTGTGAAATATAAGTCCCAGTCTTTTACAACTTAACTTCAATGTCTGCTACAATGGTGATTGTGGTCTTCAACGAAACAGCTCTAGGAAAGCAGGAAACATAATCTCGTATTATCAGGATACAGCACACAGTAGGCATTTTCAGTAAGACAGAGAGACCTTTTCAAGATTCTTTTGAACACAGGGACTGTAGGAACATACGAGGGTTCATGTCTTAGCGTTTTTTTGCCTTCAGTGACTAACAGTAGCAAGCCAGTGTACTATGTCTCTGAGGCTGTGCCAGGGACAACTGAGGTTATTCTAACCTCTTGCTGTTCCTAGAAAACATAGTGTGGTAGGTCATTCTGGCACACAGATGGAAGATCATGTCACGTATAGGGTCCAAATGCTCCCTGCTTGTTCCACTGCTTTCAGGAATGACCATTGTACTGCTGCTGAGCAAAACAGAATCATCTAGGGTGTCTTCCCCACTAATCCTTTTGTCTGGAGATGGGATCAGATGCCTCAGGAGCTGCTGTCTTCTTTCACGCCTAATCTCATCATAATTAATGGTGCTCTTTCCCAGTCAAGTTGGGTGAACCTGGCTGTTTCTGTAGGCACTATGGCTATGCTACTTCTCCCATCAGGTCAATCCATGGGCATGACACCGAGAAAATGACACATCTTATGACACGGCACTTGGTATCATGGAATCATAGAATAGGGTTAGAAAGGGACCTTAAAGATCATCGAGTTCCAATCCCCCTGCCATAGGCAGGGACACTTCCCAATAGACCAGTTTGCTCAAAGCCTCATCCAACCTGGCCTTGAACACCTCCATGGATGGGACATCCACAAATTCCCTGGGCAACCTGTTCCAGTGTCTCACCACCCTCACAGTGAAAAATTTCTTCCTAATATCTAATATAAATCTGCCCTCTTTCAGTTTATAACCGTTACCCCTTGTCCTCTCACTACACTCCCTGATAAAGAGTGCCTCCCCATCTCTCCTGTAGGTACTGGAAGGCTGCTATTAGGTCTCCTCGGAGCCTTCTCTTCTCCAGGCTGAACAACCCCAACTCTTTCAGCCTGTCCTCATAGGGGAGGTGCTCCAGCCCTCTGACCATTTTTGTGGCTCTCCTCTGGACTCTCTCCAACAGGTCCATGTCTTTTTTATGTTGGGGTCCCCTCATCTGAACACAGTACTCCAGGTGGGGTCTCACGAGAGCAGAGTAGAGGGGGAGAATCACCTCCCTTGACCTGCTGCTAATGCTTCTTCTGATGCAGCCCAGCACACGGTTGGCTTTCTGGGCTGCAAGCGCACACTGCCGGCTCATGTTGAGCTTCTCATCCACCAATACCCCCAAGTCCTTCTCTTCAGGGCTGCTCTTGATCCATTCTCCACCCAGCCTGTATTTGTGCTTGGGATTGCCTCTACCCACATGCAGGACCTTGCACTTGGCCTTGTTAAATTTCATGAGGCTTGCACAGGCCCACCTCTCAAGCCTGTCAAGGTCCCTCTGGATGGCATCCCTTCCCTCCAGCATGATGACTGAACCGCACAGCTTGGTGTCATCGGCAAACTTGCTGAGGGTGCACTCCATCCCACTGTCCATGTCTCCAACAAAGATGTTAAACAACACTGGTCCCAGTACTGACCCCTGTGGAACACCACTCGTCACCGGTCTCCACTTGGACATTGAGCCATTGACCACAACTCTTCGAGTGCAGCCGTCTAGCCAATTCCTTATGCAGCAAGTGGTCCTTCTGTCAAACCCATGTCTCTCCAGCTTAGAGACAAGGACGTCATGTGGGACAGTGTCAAAGACTTTGCACAAGTCCAATTAGATGATGTCAGACGCTCTGACTGTGTATATGTTCATACACATCACTGGCGTATGCTAACACCAGTTACCATGTACCACTGTAGCTCCTTCGCAACACCGGTGATTGACTGTGCTCACAGACAGGGATTTTTCTACCTCTGAATGAGTCATAGTATGCAGTTGGCCTTCAGTCACTGGGTGTAACAGAAATCAGTAATTCTTATCCACTCAGTGTCTTTTCTTCAGTAAAAAGGAACCCATCCAACACTCACTTTCTTCTACCTTGTTTTATTGTACCAAGATGAAATCTGAACAGCTGCCATGCCTCTTCCTTCCACAGAGACCAGCTTAATGCACACCATTTATCACATAGGGAGAAATTACTCCTTTTCAGACTTCTTTAGCCATTGCTTTAAAACAGGAGCTACACTAGATTTCAAACACCAACATACTGCAGTCTCTAAAGGGTAGGATCAGGATTGCTACCACATGAGACAAACGGTTAGCTCTTCTGTCTCTTCTAGCTCTTCATTTGGACATGCTGTGGAAAATCTGTACCTGGCACAGGCTCTAACAGGGTAGTCGAGGTATGGTTATAATTCAGTATTATCCTACAGCCACACTGCTGGGCAATAAGTAAATGAAGTGTATTTTGTGACTAGTTCAAAAGCTCATTTTTACCTAATGAGAGAGTCGTGATATCAGCTACATGGCTTAACTGGCAATTTGCTTACATCTAAACAATAGAATTTAAACCTGCTGTCCCCAGCGTGATTATATGCTGCACAGGAATGTGAAAAATCTTTTTTTTCTCAAAAAACTTCTGTGGAAAAAAATAATGTTCAGCACTGTTCAGCACAGTTTCAAAACTGAAATTAGACAGGAACTAAAACTTCTTTGCAACCTCCCAGCATTCATGACATAACATTCATGACATAACCACATCTTTTTTATAGAGATGATATTTTTGCTGCCACCAACACATTGAGTGAAATGTGCAGCAAGCAGCATCCTGACAGCGGAGTTATAATTGTCTTTTTGACTGTGGCTCTTTGTACAAAAAGTGGGAAGTGAAACTGGATCTTTCTTTTTTTTTTTTTTCAGAATTGTTCAACACCCAGACCTGATCAGTATGATTTTCAGACATTTTTATCTTGGTGAACAGCGAAATGTTCAGAGTTTCTTTTAACCTTAGCTGTTACGTTTTTAGCAAAAAACTCAAATGGATTAATTTATTGTGAGAAGTCCAGAATGCCCCTTTGGAAAACCCTGGCCCCTGTTCCTCACAGCTTCTCCAGGTTTCCTGCTGCACAGTCATCAGCTATGTGACACATTTAAATGGCACTATCTATCCAAATGTAAGCAGCCACATGGCAGTTAGGGTTCCCATAGCTATTGTTTATTCCATGTCTAAACTATAAATTAAACAGTGCCCAGGGGGCACCAGAACATGGCTGTTTATATGGTTAAAATGCTAGAAAAAGCCTTGGCACAGGTTGGAGTTTTCACAAGCCAGGAACCATTTCAAATAGGCAGTTTGCACATAACATTCATTTGGAAAATAAGATATTGTGATAGTAGAGATGTGCACTCTTCCATGACCCACTGAATGAGAGTATTTAATTTACTGACATAGGTACCAGAGCCCTAGATGCCTAATAAAGACCACACGTCACACCACTTAAAACTCTGGTGTGCAGACAGCCAACCAGTATATAAAAGAGAGTAAAACAAATTAAAATAAAAGTAAATACGAATAGACACAGACACATGATCACCAGCATTGTAAAAACATCAAATCTGATTCAAATCCCATGTAGTCCTGAACTTGTTATCATTCTCCTAGAAATGCCTTTGCATGCAGCATCAGGCTGACCACAACAGAGTAGAGCCCAGGAAACCTTTCTGAAAATCATCCTCAAGGATGCCTGCCACCTCAACGTTTTATCACTGGTATATTTAAATAGCAAAGACTGCAAGGAGAAAGAGGAATACAACAAGCAAAATAAAAACAGCATAGAAACACAAAGCAACCAGATTTAAAGAGCCAAGGAGAGCAGACAGCTCAGCAGAAGGAAATGACACTACATTCTGGTCACATAACTTGGGACCCAGCCCTGCAAATATCAAATCCTAGTGCTCACCTCTACATGGACAAGCAAACTAATGTCCTTCTGTGGGCACCACGTCTGTCTACACTGCTCTTCAATCTGCTCCCATGTTTTGATGCTCTAATTACTCAGAGTTTGTAAATATTGGTGTATGCACATGTGCTTCATCACTCTTCTGACTTAGGATCTGTGCTTGTATGTGATACCTGACTTTAGTTTTGGAGAACCTTTAAAATAAAAATTTTAAAAAAAACTATATCCAACTTTTTTGTACAGTGTCTGGAAAAGTACTTCCACACAAGCATTTGAAATCTAGTCAAAGGAAGAGATAAAAATCTTTATGTACTCTAAAGTCTGTTGTTATTATTTTGGGGAATTTCAGTAACAGCATCTATCCATTGAAGTCATCTTTCATTACCTCTCTGCTTTCAGCTGATAACAGCGTTGCAAAACTTAACCTCATGGGATGAAATTTTCTGCAATGCTTCTTCCTCAGATTGATTTGGTCTTTTTCGACAGCGAGAGCCAAGGTATATTTTAGACAAAACAGTTCAGCTAGCTCTAAGAATCAGATTGAAGGAAAGCAGGCTATTCTTCCCATGTTAGAAAATTCAAACAACTTTATGTTTCCAACAAGAAATCCCAGGCTGCATTTGAAACCTGCCTAGCAGGTGACTTCAGTTCTTGAAACGTGCCTTTTGCCTGACTGGTGGTACCACCTCCTGCCAGCCCTGCAAAGCAGCTGGGCTGAGGCTGTGGTTCCTGCTCATTTTAACCCTCCTTCAACAAGGCCTGCTCCTGAAAAAGGGTTGTGTCAGCTTATCCTGCCCTGACCTCACCTTCCTATTCCCTCCCTCCTGCCAATACTAGTGGACTGGTCTTATTACAATCTGATCCTTTTGGCCAGGTTAACCTTCAAGCACATCAGCTGGAGCATTTTGCCTCCAGCATGTGAACATGACAACTCTAGGGGGAGAGAGGAAAATCCAAAAGACCGCATGACATAAAAACACTTTTTTGATTCTGTCGCTCTGAAAACCAGTAGCTGCCCTATTCCTATCCTAGGGACCACGGCAGCTTGGCCATAAACACGATAGCATTTTTAGGAAACTGATAATATTTGAAGCCTTCTCGATGTTTTAGGCCACCAGGAATGTTTCTGGGCTTCAGAGAAAGGTTAGCAGACCCATCCATCCCCATCCTCTCACCCCAGCACCCCTCTCACCTGTGCACCGACAGCTCTGGTTGAAGAATTTGAGGGGCCACCGTTCCCGGTCATCCACATTTCGAAGGGTGTAGGGGCCACTCCATGGCTGAGTGTCCACCTGAACCTCCTGACACTGACCCCTGCCCTGCAGAGACCCACAGATGTTGCCTGGATCTGTCCCCAAGGCTGGGCAGCAGCGCTTCAAGCGAAGGGCATCCACCGTCATGCAGGCACGGGGGAACTGGGCCTGCACCCCGGGGAGACAGCAGCAGCTCAGGTAGCCCAGCCCAGCCCAGAAGAGCCACCTCAGGGTGCCCATTATGGCTGGGTGCAGGCTTTGCCTCTCTGCTGAACCCGAGTGAGCAGAGCAGGGAGATCCCCACTGTGGGACAACCTGGCCTCCCCACGACTCCATGCCCCCGGCTGACCGGGATAATCCCTCTCACTGCTGAGGATGCTGGTGTCGGATGACTGTCTAATCTCGGTCTCTAATTGCCTTGAATGCAGTTCAAAAGACGGGTGCTTTGGGTCTGTGGTGCCTGCCCAGCAGCCACAGCTTTCAGCAGCGTTTATATAGAGGTTGGGAGAAGCCCTCATTAGAGGGATTAGCATGGCACAAATCCTCGTGTTTTGCACATGACATCAAGGGCAGAAAAGTCGCCAGTGTGAGAGCTCTGGCAGCTTGTCAGGAGAGTGAATGCCTTGGGTTTATTTCTCCAAGCTTTTCACTACCTTTGAGAAATTGACGGTCTCATTTTAGCTGAGATGGCTGGAGAAACAGTTTTATTCTTTGAACAGATGATAAATATAAGAGGAAACCGCTTCTCTTTTCAGTTCATTCACTGCAAGATAATACTTTCCACTAAAGCAGTAGCAGTAGAAAGTGAACCGGAAGCAGAGACAACATAGGTGCATCATTAACAAAAATTAATAAACCTGGTAGTAACAGCTTGTGATGGAGACTCCACCTGCTGCCTGCAGAGTTCCAGTGCTTGTACTTTAAATATCTGAGTGGTAAGTGGAAAAGGGTTCCCTTCTTAATAGACTTTTTCCATGCAAAATAAATTATTTGTTTTTAAAGTGTAAGTGGTCTTTGTTTGCTCTCTAATCCTTTCCCCATCATTGCACCAGAGGTGGTTTTGGGGCTGGCCTGGCTGCTATACTTTCAGAACTGTCACAGCAGAGCATTTATTGCCCACCTGGCAGGAGACAGTCTGTAAGATCAATACACACATCAGACATGCACACAAGTGGTTTTGCTCAGGGCATCAACAAAAATTACTTTTAAAAGCTGCTAGCAAGCAGCAGTTCTTGCCCACAATGCAACTCCTATGTGCTAGAGGAATAAAATTAATAAATCAAAATAAATTACAGATAAGTCATGAGAGGGGTCTCAAGTAATAGCTGTTAGTTCAGCTCCGCCATACTGAATAAAAACTAGCAACTCCCTCTGCTTCACTGAAAGCTTTCTCTGCCTCCCCATCCACACCACTATTGTTTAGCCATTTTTGCAAGTATGTGTAACGAAAACAGCTGTGGTTGTGTCTGTACTAGTCAATATTTCTATGGATATTCAACCACATTCTTGCTCTGGCACAAGAAATCTATTATCTACGCAACAAGCTTATTGCCATCATGCAGCTAAGGAGTTCATCCAGACTGCAGACACTGTCATCAGCACTTTCAGGTTCTCCAACCTTTGTATAAAAAATTTATTACTTGCCAGACAAACTGAAATATGATTCTACTTCATTTTTGAAAGTACTAAGCCAATTAGCAATACCACATAGTCTGAAATGGGTTTCAACTCATCTCCCTTAGGACTGAATTTATCTGCAACTGGCTTTTGCCTGCTGCTCCCAAAATAATATGTGAAAAAGACAGAAAGTAAGACTAGTTGCTGGAAAAAATATGTTGTAGAAGCTTGCAAGTTACAAATGGAGGTACTAACTCAAAAACACTCTGAACAACACACTTCCCCATACTACATACATGCTACACTCCCCAATGCACCTCAACACACCTCTCTGGTGTGGGAAAGATCAGTCCTTGAATAGAGGTTAGATAATGCCTCGAACCAAAGTTATCAACATGCCATTTGAAAGCAATTAAAGTGAACACATTTATCAGCAACACCCAAAAAAAAAGTATGGACAGGATTCAGCTAGTTGACTAAACCCCTGAACTGAGGTGTCTATACATAGAATATGTGTCTAAGCAGCCGTTGTAATCAAAGCTGGCTCAGTTCAGACACCCATAGGAAGGTGCCTACTGCTAATTGAGAGCCTGCATGAGACAGAAAGAGTAAGCACAGAGAAAGGTGAGGTACTGAGGCTGGTAAGGCAAGGCAAGGAAAAGAGCTTCTAATGTAGCACATGAGGAAGGAGAAATGTGTCGTTTTCAGAGAAGTTAGAGTGTGGAGAAAAGGAACAGCAGATAGACGATAGTATGGAGCTTGCTTAGTAGCAGGGAAAAGAAAACTGGGAGTCAAAGAGTGGCACGTACCTAGCTTTTCTCATGATTACTTCCCTCCGTCACTAGACAATTTTACAGAACTGGGAGGATGCTATGGCATGCAGTACTACTAGATGTAGTGCTAGCCTCTGGTCCTCAGTAACACATCACTGTTTTAGGAGTGCCCTCCCCAGCCAGGGGGGAGCACATGAATGGACAGAAAAAAGACGGACAGATTCGACATCCTGGCGTCACCGTGTCGGTGCCTGTTGCAAGGCTGCCAGAATGGGCAGCCATAAGCCACTGCATGACACACCGTGTGGAAGCCACCAAGCAAAATTATAAGAAGTCAGTTGTCTTTCAAGGAGTCATTAGGAAAACAGCAGGAACTGTTTGTTCCTTAGTGCCTTGTTGTCCAGAAGGTTCCCCTTGGCTATTGCACTTATATAAAGTAGCCATTGTTAGGGCCGCACAATATCAACACTATACAGGGCTACAAAATAGCGTGCTGAAAAACTTTTAATTTACTACTGGGTTTTACTATCTCTTGAAAATGAGTAGTGCTGTGTGTTGGCACTACTGTCCAGAACTGCTTGCCTGCAGCTATCAGAGGACTTTTCAGGCAGTCAATCTGAGCACATGAGCAGTGCCTAAATCCCCCTTGATCCAAACTGGGACCACGCTGCCTTGTCCACACTTCTGAGCTACTGGGTCAGGCTACCACCCGTGAAACTGTGTTAAATTTATTAGTTAAAGTATTTAGGATTCACTCTGGAAGTAGAAGAACACAATATTTCAGCAACCTCATAGCCAGGTTCATCCCTAACAGCAAACTTCTCAGCCTGTCATCAAAGGGTGGCAAACAAACACACCCATATGGATGCCAGTGCATTTTTGAGATTAATACGTTCAGATATTTTTTGGCAAGAGAGGGAACAGAGAAAAAGAATACTCAAAGGTACAGCCGAAGAAATTACTAAACCCAGGTCACCCAAGTAATACAGAATTCCTGAGCAGTAAGTAGGCAGTGGGTTCACTTTTTTTCTCAATTACAGTATTGTTTCTCAGGCTCCTTCTACTGTACTCAAGCAGAGATTAGCATCAAGCCAGAAAAGTATTTAGCCTTTGGAATTTTGGAAAGAATTTTGGCTAAAATACAACATTCTACATATAAATTTATGTGGAAATCAATGTATCAATGGACAGAATAAACGACACAATAATTCATAACAGCAGATTATCATTCTGGAGATAACAAGAAGAAAGATAATTCTACAAGGAAAACTGCAGACAAGTAAAAGATCAAGGTCAAAGTGGAAAGAAAAGAGACAGGATGAGCAACACTGAAACTTTTGCTTCACAGACAAAAGAATCTTCAAATTAAAAAAAAAAAACAAAAAAAAACCAAAAAAAAAAACCACCAACCCCACCATATTATAAGAAGCAAACTCAGCCAGTCAAATGAATCCATGGTATCTCAAGCTGAGTACACAAAAGTGATGAGCACTTCTGGAAATTTTAGCCATTGTGAATATTTTTATTTTTCTTTTCTTTGGAGAAAATATTACATCTCTGATTCCTTGTTCTGCCAAGCCACCTTTACATTAGCTTAGGGTTATTTACATTGTCATAAACCTCACCTGAGAAAGAACAGATTCTACTTCTCTTGAGCAAAATTTCAAGACTGGACATAAAGACTTAGCAAGAAACTCAAATTATAATACCTTAGTACATTTTTCATTGCTGCAAAGACCATGTAACATATGCATGACATGAAGCTGGCCATGCTAATCTTTACCCAAAGCTTACATCAAATCCACCTTTTTGTTCTATTTTAAGTGACACATAAATATTCTGGCTGCTGATTTTACCTCCTGTGAATTTATGTGCTCCAGATTTCATAGAGTAAGAAGCATGATCTAAAGCATGTTCTTCCAACACTGACACCAGGAATGTGTTACTGGAACACTTATGAAAGTCTCTCAATGGAAAACGTGTGAAGCAAAGCTATCCATTATACAAGGTGGAAGTCAATTCAACACTAAGATACCTTCATTATGCATCTACCATGTATGCATCTATCTAGGAGCTACGTACCTTTAAGTCCCCATTATAGCAAATAGACACCTTAATCATTACGGCTGATAGAGCATAAAGAGTAACTCACCCAGAAGACAGAGATCTCAAAGACATAAATTTCCTAGGAGATTCAGGAAACCTAGAATAGGCTAGATGGCAAGTAGAAGAGAGAGCTGTTAAGCGCCCCAGTAGAAGTAAAGACTTCAGTGTGAGGTTTTGCATTACTAGGCACCAGAGACTACACAAGTAAGACATTTGGGTCCACAATGAGCCATTTTACATGATCCGACAAAAGTAAAAGCTTGCACCTGAAAAAAAAGCTTCTCCTAAATACTAAAAACAGCCACCAAACAGAAGTCCATGTGAAGAAAGTCTTCCCTACATCTGTCGATCTTGTTTTCATTTGACTCTGAGTTACCCAAGTGTAACCAGATTGACACAAAATCTTGTAAATCATTAGATCTGAGAAAAAAAACACAACACTTGCAGAAACAATCTTTGTTCTCCTAGGCTTACACCTCAAATCAGCATATCTCAGAAAAATAGTTTCTCTGGTATTTCAAAAGTTTTGATGAGGTGCAATAAGGGATGACCTAAGAAGGAAAGAGCAGTTGCCATTCTGTTCCTTCATTTGTTCATCCACTACTTACATAGTTTTCCTTATGCTTCCAAAATTATCTTTTGTTTCCAGTAAGTGTGATGATAATTCTTTTAATTTTGACATCCTTGTACTGAGGCCTTTTGATTCCTATCTCTATGCTGGAATTTTCTTCCTTTTTGCTTTCCTGCTTACCTCCTCATCTCTGTTCTTTCCCACCCTCCTTAAGAGTAGACAACCTTGAATCTTTTCTCCCTTCTTTCTCCTCCCACCCCATCCTGCTTTTTCCTTCTTACACAGGCTCTTATTCATTCATGTCTTCTCTCTCCTTCCTCCAAGGCAGACCACTGTCCTCTCATGACCTTACCCTTTGCCTCCCTGTCTTGTAGCTGGGAGAATAAGGCCAAAGTTTGGGCATGCAGAGCACCTCTAGAGATCTTGTGATCCTGTCCTTGCACAAAATCCCTCTTCATATGAACAGTCTCATCAGCTCCTGCTTTCTCATATTTACACTATTTATCCCGTTCCTTTCTAATCTGTGAACTTCTTTTCCTGAAAACCCATTTACGTGATAAAACACATTCCCTTTTTAAAAACAGAAGATCAACTCAGAGAAGAGTAATCTGGTCAGGTCTCGCAGAAAATACACAAGACTGCAGCCAGGAATTCAACCTGCCTTGAAGACAGTAACACACTCTTAGGTGAGTTTCGTTTCCTTGACAAACACAAGGCTGCTGTGCTTGTATCTGATCAATCTGGACATTGGATTACGGAACCTGTCCTTGAGTTGCCAGTTCCACTCATCCGTGGCTTTACCTGCAGGCTTCCTCTTGACAGAGGATGAAATCTATCTCATCTGGTGTTAGATATCTATTGATTACAGATATCTACGTTTAACTGGTCACCCAGGGCTTCATTTATAGGATCCTCTCTTAACGGAGAGAAATAGATGGATTTAGGTTGCAATTCACTTGACCTGTTTTCTACCCACATTAAGAGGGGATGAATTGCACCACACAAAGGCCTAACCTTCTCCATTTATTTGCTGTCAGGGGAGCCTAGGCTTCAGTGGTACTCAATATGCATAAGAGGTCTACATTTAGACAGATTCCTTGCTGATTCCTCACCGGGCCTTGTGGTCTGGCTGAACTTACCTCCCACAAATCTGGATCTGACTGCGATGGGAAATCCCCACTACTTAAAGGCATCCAATTCCAAAGTTCTAAATCTGATGGCACTTTCCTTCTCACCTCTCCAAGGACACATGCTAGCTAAAGCATGTAATATATACAAATAGTTTAGAAAGGTCCTAAAATCACACACTGCTTTAGTATGGTGGATGCTTGAGCCAGCTCTGCTAGATCTTTCCACAGCCTCAAACAAATATCATCTAGAAACTGCTGACACATTTTTATACTTTTAAGTAAGGTATTGCCTTAGTGTAGTTTTATTCGTTTCTGTCAGAGACAATATATGAGTACTTCCACTTCCTTTGTAAGATTTTTCTTCTGTCCTGTTCCCTCATTTAACGTCTGAGAAACCTCTTCAGTAAGCACGAGGCAGTAAACATTCAGCTAATGAATGAGACTCAGCACCATGTTGCTTTACACCTAAACAAACATACCTTCTCCAGTGTCCATAATATGTAGCAACATGGATGAAAGCTTAAGCTACTTACAGTTTAGATAAATACAACGCTGACTGGCAGATGAAACCAGCCTGAGTGAGCAACACCACTTATCTCGGCATCTTCAGTTGGCAAAGAGGTCTACCGCTTAAGAGCCTCTCTGTATCTGCCTCTGCACCACTGCGGTGGTGACCGCCTGCCCAAATGCCCCCCTAAGAGAACTCTATCTCCAGAGTTATTTCATCAGCTTCTAGTTAGGGCTAACTATAAAGGCAATCAAAGATCACAGGGTAAGAATCATTTAAGGAATCCAAGCATATGGAAGGTAAGAGCCAAATTTCAGTTCCTCAATAGTCTATGAAGGGAAAGAAGTACCTCCATGGGATGACGCATCCCAACGTCAGAAAGGCAAGGTCAGATGACCTATCTCTGTCCTTATTTCTCTGCCTTGACCTTAAAAGGAGGTGAAAATGACCAGTTGAAACTTAGAAAGGCACTGAACTTTTAAATGTCTAAGGTAACGTGAGATGAATCCCACTCCAAGTGGCCGTGGTAGGAGAGGACCTGATTTACACAGAGCAGGTTCATGCCAGTTGACAAAAAAGTGAAGTGAGATGTGAGCTGTTTTAATATTCTAGTTTTGGCACACGTGGATGTTGTGCAAAACCTGTAAGGAACCTGCAGCCTGGCGAGCACACAGGCTACCTTGCTGGCTCATCATTCAGCACCCGGTCAGGAAGGCGTGAGCCAAACACCTTATGTGCAGCATGGAAGGGGTAGGACAGAAGGTCTTATCTCCAGAATTCAGCAATGCAACAAATTGTCCCAATCACAGGAAAAGAAACACAGGGAAGAAAATCCAGATTTGGCTCTGGCACATTAAAAGAAAAAATTGGAAAGAAAGTACAAACATAGTATTTGAAATAGTATCAGAAATCTCTAAAGCCTTGACTTTACATGAGTCCTTCAAGGGCCAGTTCCAGAAGATATTTTTCTCTCACTATTTTTATTCAAAATACTGAAGCTACTACTTATCCCAATGGAAAAATATAAAATGGAACAAAAGATATTCATCCCACGTGTCATGTGGTCTAAATTCCAAGAACATTGTTGGGCAGAGTAATGAATGCTCCCTTGCTTTAAGCAAGTAGATGTATGTACATTATGTACATCCAAACAAAAACATAATATTTCCCCCAAGATTCACTGAGGAATAAAGACAGCATTGATAACCACAGCAGGACTGAAGGTTAAGATTTGACTTAACTGCTACAAATCTGTCTTGCTAACTACTCCATAAATTCTATATTTCTACATTACTACAGAATATGAGTTCTATATTCCTATAAAAGCACAAAGCAGGAACCCTGGGATATATTGCTGGGGAAAAAAAGAAAAAAGAAAAAAAAAACAGAACTTCCAAGGAATGGGATCAGAAAAAACCTCCTTACACAGGGTTCCTGTGTTGAACTCAAACAGGATAAAATTCTCCTAACTTGCTCGCTCACAGGGGAAAAAAAAAAATAAAAGACTTGAATACAGAGTGCTAGATTCTAGAAATGTATAATCATCTGAAACCTTTTTCTTTTTAAATGCATTTCTGTTCCAGAAAGTTGAAAAACACAATTCTAGTTCTTCAACAGGACTGGAGACCAGCTATAAATATTAATGAAGATTTTTTTTTTAATTAAAAATATACAAAAATCACAAAAACTAAATGTGAGTTCTGACTCATGTTTTCTAAATCCCTTTTATTGATCATACTGCATATCTAAATGAGGTGCAGGAGACAAAGTGTTTTAGTCAAGAGACAGAAACAAATCTTTTCTATCAACAAACCCAATTTTCAGTCCAATTATAATGTGTAAGATTGAGTAACATTTATTCACTGCTGAGAGGCAGGCAAGACAGCAATAAACATCAGGGGAGGTGGAGAAGGTGGAGGAGCACTTAATCCAAGGAACAACTGAACTAGTTAAAACCCTCAGAAAGCCTATGGAAAACGCCAGGCACAGCAAGTTAGTCCCACCACTGTCAGAGGTATTTCAAAATAAAGCATTAAGCTGAGAGAGTTGGGGTTGTTCAGCCTGGAGAAGAGAAGGCTCTGGGAAGACCTTAAAGCAGCCTTCCAGTACCTCAACAGGAGCCTAGAGGAAAGATGGGGAGGCACTCTTTATCAGGGAGTGTAGTGAGAGGACAAGGCATAATGGTTATTAGCTGGAAGAGCGTAGATTTAGATTAGCTATTAGGAAGAAGTTTTTCACTTATGAGGGTTCTGAGACACTGGAACAGGTTGTCCAGGGAAGCTGTGGATGCCCCATCCCTGGAGGTGTTCAAGGCCATGTTGGACGAGGCTTTGAGCAACCTGGGCTAGTGGAAGGATTGAAACTCGATGATCTTTGAGGCCCCTTCCAACCCAAACCATTCTATGATTCTATGATTCTGATACATCATGGTATATGGCTGCAAGTTACTGCAGCTTGCAACACAGATAGAACATGGGGTACAGCTTTTGCTGAGCCACTGCTTCTGCTCCACCTTTCATTCACTTAAAAATTAACTCCTTCACCAAGGATGGTCACGGAAAAAGCACGTGAAACAAATCCACCAGATTTTGAATATTTGAGTAATGCTGAAACAACATTGTATGATGTGGTTTTTTCCTCCAAATCCCTGTGAGGTATCAACTTAAGCACTTGATAGTAATTTAAAAAAACATATGTAACCACATCTGTAGTAGCAGAGAAGTTTCCCAGTTGCAGAGAAGGAGCCTTGTGACTAAAACACAAAGGCTTAGTTAGATATGAATGTATCCTGAATGTGCTTCCTAGCAGGGGGCTCATCCTGACAGAACAAGCTAATCGTAAAATAAAGGGAAATGGAGATGTTTGCTGGAAAGAAGGAACCCAGAAAGCAGTAATGTTAACAACAAGATGGTGAAAAGTAGATAAAGCCAAATGAAAAATGCTTGAATATTTTGTGACATAAAAGCAATAAAGCAACAACTCTTGGGGTTATTTTCCCAGAACCTGCCAAATCACATTAGAAACCTGCATAAAGCCTTCAAAATCACAGAATCACAGAATGTTAGGGATTGGAAGGGACCTCGAAAGATCATCTAGTCCAATCCCTCTGCCGGAGCAGGAACACCTAAATCAGATCACCCAGGAACTCATCCAGGCGGGCTTTGAATCTCTCCAGAGAAGAAGACTCCACAACCTCTCTGGGCAGCCTGTTCCAGTGCTCTGTCACCCTCACTGGAAAGAAGTTTTTTCTCATATTCAAGTGGAACCTCCTATGTTCCAGCTTGAACCCATTGCCCCTTGTCCTGTCACTGGATGTCCCAGAGAAGAGCCTGGCTCCATCCTCCTGACACTCACCCTTCACATATTTATAAACATTGATTAGGTCACCCCTCAGTCTCCTCTTTTCCAGACTAAAGAGACCCAGCTCCCTCAGCCTTTCCTCATCAGGGAGATGCTCCATTCCCTTCATCATCCTCGTGGCTCTGTGCTGGACTCTCTCCAGCAGTTCCCTGTCCGTCTTGAACTGAGGGGCCCAGAACTGGACACAATATTCCAATGTGGGCTTCTCCAATGTGGGGTCCTCCACGGCTGCATCTGTCTTCACCATGCTGCAGGGGAAAGGCTGAGAGCGTTCCCTTTCATAATTCCAACCGAGTGCCTGCCTGGCTGTCTCCTTCAACACTTTGCTTCTCTCTCCACCGCAGGTCTTCATAGGCTCCCGGGAAAAATGGACTCTCAGGTGAGCCATGGCAGAGGCTTGGGCTAGGGCAGGTCATTTCACAGAAGCCGAGCAGGTGGCTGGACGGCTGGACCAGCCCACCCAAGCCGGGCCCTGCCCAGGGCTACACCAACCCGTAGTTCTGTGCCCCCTCTTAAATACGTTATTTGCAGAGGAGCCGACTGGCTCAGCCCTGGCCTGGGGAGGGTCCAGCCTGAGCTGGGACACTTCCAGCAGTTTCTTAGGGGCTAGGTCGGTGGTACCCTTCCCCCACTCCCCCTCCCAGTTACCAAACGCTTGGAGCTGGGGGTGGGGGTGAACCCTTAACAGTCACTTACAGGAGCCACCACTGCAGCCCCTCCCTTGCCGCCAGCAGAGCTGGAGTACAGGGAAACCTTTTGTATCTACTTGCAGGCGCCATTACTGTGGCCCCTCCCTGCTACCAGACAAAACCCACTGCACAAAACCATAACACCCAGGTTTCTTGAAGTGAGTCCCATGGTCTGAGCAGCCAAACCCGTGGCTGTGGGACCAGTCCTGTAACCACTTGGCAACTCACCAGATTTGACCGGCGCTTTCAAACCCCTTCCCTTTAACTGGGAGGATTGACGAGAAAAAACTGCCTGCTCTCCAGAGTCCCTTACCACCTCTCCCAGGGCTCTGTAATCCTTCTTCACACTCCTCAGACTGCTCCTGGATGTATCACTGGTGCCCATGTGAAACAACAGCAGTGGACAACAGTCAGTGTATGAGGCTTGGTGGTGCCCCAGTGACATCTCTGATATGAGCCCCCTGGAAGCAGCACACCTCTCTAGAGAGGGGTCGGGTCAGAAAATGGGTGCCTCAGAAGAGAATCTCCTACTACTATCACCCGTCACCTTTTCTTAGATGGGTTGGTTGTTACACAGGGAGCAGACTGGGCTGCCTCACTTGGCTCCAGCGTCTCTCCTGAGGTGACAGGTCTTTCCTCTTCACTCTGCAGAGCGGTGAAGCGGTTCTGCAAGGGCACCTCGGGCTTCAGGGGAAGCCTCCTCCTCCTGCTGGTCCTTGCCACTGCAACCCTCCACTCCTCTGCACTATTGGCCCTCCTGCCCTCTGGGGCAGCACCGATGGTGTATGGCCAGACTGCTGCCTAAAAGCAGTCTTGGGGCCACATCCTGGCCCTCCAGCTGAGTGGCATTAGCTGGCTGGTCTATGCACTGCCTGGGGCTAGTCCCTCCATAGCAAATCTTGGAAAGACTTGGCTATCAGGGCGCTAATGCACGCCCTGAGCAGACAGCCAGAGGTCCAACATCCAAGCTTGCTCCATGACTCTCTTTTATTCAGCAGTATGGAAATGGCCAAAAAGTGAGCAGTCATTCTCTCTTTTGCATCTTCAATCACACATCTGCAGGAAATTGATAACCTCCTAATTAGTTCTCAAAGCACCGTTAAAGATTTTGATGAATAATTAAAAGTTTTTTGGAAAAAAAAAATATTTCTGATATCATATGCAAAAAGGTAAAGATGAGAAGCCACAAGTAATCTCCATTTTAACGTTTCCTTCTATCCCTGAGTACTCAAGTATGAAGTCTTAATATTATTTCAAAAGCTTAAAAAATCTTTAGGAAAAATAGTAATATGAGCAGTTACACTATCCCTTACCTGTCATGTTAGTCGGGAGCTAAGTAACACTGCTCCTGTTTGTACTAACAGGATATTCATCAGGAGTGAGTGCTCCTTGTATCAGAGAAGCAATTCAACAGCAATGTTTGCTGTGATGCTGTGATTAAAAAAGGACCAGTGATACCTTTTCACAGACAGATGAAAGATGCTGAATAGTGGTAAGGAGCTGATTTTCTGCTGTGTTTTGCACTGGTGAGACCAATACTGAAAGACCTTTTTCTGTGCATTGTTCTGCTGTCAGTACATTAAAAAGGTTACAAAAAAATTACCAGAAAGCAGGAGAAAGGGTCTTAAAATGAGCAAATCAAAGAGTTCGATTTCTTTGGTTTATTAAAACAAAGCTGGGTGTTGACTTGACTGCTTCATAATGACCAAACGCCAGGTACTAAGAAGATCTTTGATCTAACAGAGAAAAGGCTTAACAGAAATTATAGCTAGAATTGAAGAGAGGATAGATCCAAATTCAAGTAAGGAATATATTTGGAACAGATGCAACAAGTTACCAAAGAACTAATGAATTTTCTGCCTACACCTTCAAACCAGAGGCAGATGTCCTCCTGAGAAATATGCTTCAGAAAGATCCAAGTGGTTATCCCAAGAAAGGATCAAGGGGAAATATATGAATGCTAAAGAACAGATTACATTAATTACCAGTTTCTGGCCTGGAAGCTATTCCTTGGCCTTTCTGTGAACCAGAAGACATTTCAGCTATCTCTTGACAGCAGAGGAATTTCGACCTCTGCTCCAGATTTTGGGGAGAAGCAATCTCTAATCCTTGTCTTTGCCTCTCTCCCTCCTGCCGCTACTCTCCCGCGCCATCCCGCTCCTCTTCAGTTTCGCTTTCTCTTCGAGCGTTCCTCCCTTCACCTCCAGTAGGCGGCAGTGGACAGTAGAGAAGGGACAGGGAATTAAACTTTTTACTTTCAGTTCTTCCATCCTAACTAAAATGCTTAAAGTTAAAAGCTCCTCCCCGGCCGGCAGCTAGGCAGGGACAGGCAGGGCCCGACAGCGAGAGGCAGGGCAGGGCGGGGACAGGCCGGGTGCCCCCGCCCGCCACCTCCCGAGGAACGCGAGAGAAAAAAGATGAAAAGTTTTCTGCCGAAACCCGGGATCGAACCAGGGACCTTTAGATCTTCAGTCTAACGCTCTCCCAACTGAGCTATTTCGGCGCCTGTGAGTCGGGTTCTCAAGTGATAATACTAAACTGCTTTGCTCCACCCGTCATCTGGTGGTGGTGTGAGATCATTTACATGAGATGGGTATCATTCGCCCTACGGTGCTGCATACCGTGAACACCACAAACGAATGGACAACAGGTCTTCACAGATAAAATTACACCTTAAGACAGAGACAAATGCAGCAATAACACAGAACTACATACATCTATGCCCAATACATCACCCACAGGCATTTAGTATCAAGATAAAGGTGATTTAACTGTGGCTCCCTGGATTATTTGAGGAGTCAAGGAACAAGAATAGTCTGTGGGATGCAGGAGTGTTAAAGAGGCAGTATTTTTGACTCAGTTTACAGGGACTTTTTTGGAAGTCTGGTACATTAGCTCTGTACAGAATTTGCCACAAATAGAAAGGGCCCCTCCATCCTCATTTTTCCATGGTCTTGCTTGGAGGTGTACATTCCACAGGAGTAACTATGTGTCTGCATAAATCACAAATCCTGACTAAGCACAGCTATAAGAAAAAAAATAGTTTATTCTCAAATTGTCAGTTAGGCACTTATTTCAACAGGCAACTGTTACCACACTCCTGCAGTTATAGGTCAAAGTAGAGCATACGCCCAAGGGCATGTGTTAGCACCTGTGGCACCAGTGCTGGACGTTCAGGTCTCAAGTTTGTGTTTATTTGCACAGCCCCTGGCTCTAGAAAAAGATACCAGTGAGATCAAGCCCCATTCATGCTCCCTGCATGTCATGGGGGGAGAAATGCATCTTCGCAAGATGGTCCACTGCTTCTCCGCTCTGTTAGTCAAAAAAAAAGCTGAACAGTAACAGAGGAGTGTAACAAAACCTTTCTTTCTTGACTGTGGAAGAAGCAGTCTTTTCCTAAAACAGTCCCGTGAATATTCGGAGATATACAACCCCATATTTCTTTTTACTTTCAGAGCATATTTTTCCTCAAGTTGACCACTTTGAAAAGGCTTTTGTGAGCAACCACTCTTCTACAGGAACTGGCATATTTACAGAAGTCCAAGACATATTTAAAACAGTCCAAATGCTGAGGACGAGGCCAGCAGTTTAGAGACTGAAAATAGAATCATAGAACTGTTAGGGTTGGAAGGGACCTTAAAGATCACTGAGTTCCAACCCCTCTGCCATGGGCAGGGACACCTCCCACTAGCCCAGGTTGCTCAAAGCCTCATCCAGCCTGGCCTTGAACACCTCCAGGGATGGGGCATCCACAGCTTCCCTGGGCAACCTGTTCCAGTGTCTCACCACCCTCATAGTAAAATATTTCTTCCTAATAGGTAATCTAAATCTACCCTCTTTCAGCTTATAACTGATACCCCTTGTGCTATCACTGCTTTCCCTGATGAAGAGTCCCTCCCCATCTCTCCTGTAGCCCCCTTTAGGTACTGGAAGGCTTCTCTAAGGTCTCCCCAGAGCCTTCTCTTCTCCAGGCTGAACAACCCCAACTCTCTCAGCCTGTCCTCATAGGGGAGGTGCTCCAGCCCTCTCACCATCTTCATGGCTCTCCTCTGGACTCGCTCCTGCAGGTCCATGTCTTTGCTGTGCTGAACACTCCAGAGCTGGATGCAGGACTCCAGGTGGGATCTCACAAGAGCAGAGCAGAGGGGTAGAATCACCTCCCTCAACCTGTTGGTCACACTTCTTCTGATGCAGCCCAGGACACAGTTGGTTTTCTGGGCTGCAAGTGCACATTGACGGGTCATGTTCAGCTTCTCATCAACCAACATCCCCAAATCCTTCTCAGGGCTGCTCTCAAACCATTCTCTTCCCAATCTGTATTTGCGCTTGGGATTGCCTTGACCCACATGGCAAAAAAAACTCTAACAAAAAATTTCAGTTAGAGAGAGGTTAAAAAAATAGATCAAACCACACCATTGTACTAAAAAGGTATGCTAGCATTCTGATACAAAATCTCATATTCTCATGATTTTCCATTGCCACTGGCAATGTTTTGCTGAGAAATGATGAATGTCATCACTTAATGAGCATGTCTCCTACTGATGCAGCTAACATAATCTTGTGATCTTTGCTGTAGATAAATTCCAAATGTGTGATGACATGCATAGAAGTCAAAACACTATTGGCCTTAGTGTTTTCATACATTACGACAAAAATCAGAGTTACTATGGACTAACAGGTTATTCTAATTTTTCTTATTTTTAAAAACCTTTGGTTTGCCAGGTGAAACAGAAACAGCAATGGAAATAAAAAGTAAAGGTAGGCAAAATGAAACAAAAACAAAATAAAAGGACAATTACATCTCAGATATAGTATATTTAATAAAACAGCCTCTTCTTCCCCTAGCAAAATTTGGGCTTTCGGTATGAAAGTTCCTCTTACTGAAAAGTAGAAACATATTAACATTTCATAGCTATTTACAGAGCATAAGAACAGAGTTTTAGCAAAATGGAGCATTCCACATCCAGCCAAAGCTATTCACAATTGTCTCCTAATGGTAAACCAAATTCTTTCTATTTTGTACCCCTCCAGAATAGGGCTTGAAGGAGAAAAAAAACCAAACCAAAACACTCAGTCGCCGAGATCAGCTGCTACAGAGCCGACGCAGCTCCACCAGACAGACTGATCGCGAGGGATAGGGAGCTTTTTCGGGAGAATCCTTCGACAGGTACTGCAGCGGTGGGTGTGGTACTGGGACCAGTGCTATTCAATATATTCATCAACGACTTGGATGAGGGAGTAGAGTGCACCCTCAGCAAGTTTGCTGATGATACGAAACTGGGAGGAGTCGCTGACACGCCAGACGGCTGTGCTTCCATCCAGCGAGACCTAGACAGGCTGGAGATTTGGGCGGGGAAAAATCTAATGCAGTTTAACAAGAGCAAGTGTAGAGTCTTGCATCTGGGCAAGAACAACTCCAGGTTCCAGTATAAGTTGGGTACTGACCTGTTGGAGAGTAGTGTAGGGGAGAGGGACCTGGGGGTCCTGGTGGACAGCAGGATGACCATGAGCC
>WKFP01014339.1:322767-340337 GCA_011057875.1 Pterocles orientalis
GTGAAGGGTGAGTGTCAGGAGGATGGAGCCAGGCTCTTCTCTGTGACATCCAGTGATAGGACAAGGGGCAACAGGTTCAAGCTGGAACATAGGAGGTTCCACTTGAATATGAGAAAAAACTTCTTTCCAGTGAGGGTGACAGAGCACTGGAACAGGCTGCCCAGAGAGGTTGTGGAGTCTCCTTCTCTGGAGACATTCAAAGCCCGCCTGGATGCGTTCCTGCAGGATCTGATCTAGGTGTTCCTGCTCCGGCAGGGGGATTGGACTAGATGATCTTTCGAGGTCCCTTCCAATCCTTAACATTCTGTGATTCTGTGAAAACAAAACAAACCCCACACAAACCAACCAACACCACCACACCATTTTTTTCACCCACAACCCTCCTCTTGTATCTAGAGGTGGAGAAACAAATACTCTTTTCTAGTCTGTCCTATTATGACAATGTAAACCAGCCTCAACCACAGCTGGGAGCCCTTAATGCCAAGCAGCATACAAACATAAGCAAGCACCAAGGTCTGACCAGAGAAAGCCTTGGAGAAAGCAAGGTTTATCTCCACCTCACAAACTGGAACCAATGCATACACACAAAGGCCCCACAGTCCACAACTCACAGGGCAGGTGGACAGCAGACAGCCCTGTCTCAGCTGCCCATCTCACCATATTCCAAATTCCTTCACTTGCTGCGTGCAATGGATGTGCTGAACGACAGGCTTAGTAGACCAAGCTAACGGGGTAGCAATGAAAGCTTTCCCCAATGCACGACATTTCAGAAGCTGCTTCCTGAAGATCTGATCCAACCCACAACAGTAACCCCAAAAAGAGATGCAGAACTGACAGCTCTCCCCAAATAATTTCCCAAGTGTGAGCCTCTCATCCGTGATGGAAGCTGGATAGAAACCCCGTACCAAACAGCTGCCCTTCTCCTTTAGAAAGAGTTAGCAATTTAAGTGACATACACACTTATTCCATTTATTTTCTTATTCGTGTAACCTCCATTTGCTATGTGACACAAACCTTAAGAAAAACCAGACTGAAAGACTGATGTGTTCACAGTATTTTTCATCACTACCTCTGCATTCTGCAGAAATGTGTCCTCATACCTTCCACGTGAAAACAGTGAGATTTAAAACTTAAAGGCATTGCACTTCTCCACATTAACAATTCACTAGCTAATCCTTTGTCATTTTCTTCCTACAGAAGCCAGGTTAATAACAAAATAAGCTGTTTTATTTAACAGTAAGAAGACTTATCCTTGTAAAAGAAAAGCTCCTACCATAGCACTCACCTGCTAAGGCAACCTGATCTACAGCATCAAAGTAGCTTAAAGCAAAAGCCTCCAAGATTAAATTTTTATTTATATATTTTATATATATTTTTAAATTGTGCATGTATATATTTTATGTATATATATATATATACACACACACACACATATATATATATATAAATAAAAGGAGGAACACCAAACCAAAACATTTCAATCACTTGGAAGGATTAAATATTCAAAAACACTTGAACTAGAACAGTTTACACTAAAATTTAATAGGCCCTTTTGAAAAATCCACTTCCCGTAATATCACTTGTTCTGACAGTCACATAAACGTCAAAGCTTGCATCTTCAGCATCTAAATTTCAAAACAATTTTCAAAAGATCTATTCAAACAAACCATTCACACCCTACTGCTTTGCGGTACTTCAGCTATTTCTGGTGTTGACTTTTGTAAAATACAAAACAGTTAAGTAACTCTGCATACTGTAAGGAAGCTGTATCTTAAAATATAAAAATGAAGAAAATATTTCAATGTTACCAGCAACATGTGTTTGACAATGAAATTTAAGCAATTCATTGGTAGAAGCTTAACCTTAAATATCTGGTAAACCAAATGTTCTAACAGAATAGGACATATTAGGTCCTGTAATTTCCATCCTTCCGGAATGGATGTTTTGACTACCAACTCAACTATCAGAAAACAAAAAATACAAGTGCAATGCCAGTCTAGCACAGCATTATTATCCCACTTTGTCACAAAAAAACTCACCTTCAATAACATATTCACAGACTTTAAAACACATCCTTGGTGCTAAGGTAAGCCGAGAACCTTACTGTTTAGCCTTCTTGTAAGGGGATTCTTACCAACCAAAAGTAGCATTTTATCAACAGCACTGCGCAACACACAAGAGGTGTGATGAAGTTGGGAGCACTGTGGGTCCAAAGGCACCACTACCTGTAGGTTATCTGGGTCAGTTATGGGTTCAGTTACTTCCAAAATTCTATCAGGGGCAAAGCTAAGGCAAACGCCTAAGCTCCATTCTTCCTGCACGCAGGGTGACAAGGAAAGGACTTCTGCACATACTTATGTTTTGAGAGTTAACTCCCAGTTCCTTAGAGGGTTGAGAAGTTGTAGCAATTTCCCAGTACAAACAGCAACACAGCCCTATGCTTCTGCAGCTCTACCCAGGGGCAACAGAAGGGTCTGGGACTGTGCCAAGTAGAGAATGAAAAGTGATAAAACCAATAAAGAGTATTCCCCTTCTATGCCTGCCACCTCAAAGTCAAAAAAGTAAAGATAGTTCTTCCCATATTCTGAAAAAATTAACAAATACAAAAAACTCCATCTACTTTTTCAACGTGTTTACTTAAGAAAAGGTAACACAGCAACTTTTATTACTAAATCAGCTTTGAAGAAGAGTAATTGACATATTTCTGGATTTGAAGTTTCCTCCCAAACTTTACATCAAAACTCAAATATTATTTCATCTTTAAAATGTTTGTCACCAAAAAAATTTGTGAAACACTGTGTTGAATAAGGTCTGCCAACCCACAATTCACAGGAAAAGCAGCATTTAAAATTTTTCTCCATAAATATCTCCTCATATCACAGGAAATAACATCAATGGAATGTTAAATGTGTTACAGTATTTCAAGTTTGTTACAGTTAGTTAAGAAAAATAAGTTAACACGTAAAAGACAGTAATATAGTAAAAAGATGATATCTAAAACAGAGCAAAATTTAAGAAAATGCTCTTTGAAATCTCCGCGAGAACACCTGCTACTTCTTGACACCTTTCCCCCAATACCGCTTAAAAAACAGCATTTGAAGTCATAGAGTAGGTAACAGTTTAATCAGTCACCTACAGAAGGTAATACTGCACCAACAGAGAAAAGGACTGAACCATATGGGTGCTGTATCTAGCTTTTATCAACTGATTAATCCTCTCCAGAAAATATAGCAGTTTTCTCCTTGATTAAAAATAAAATGCAACTCTTTAAAGTGACAAAAAATAATACATTACAGTGTGAAAACAGACTAGTACAAATGAATGATTCCAGAACTAAAACAAATTTCATTGCAAGTCCCAAAAGGTGTAATCACAATTAATTGTTCTAAATTAATAAGGCAGATTTGACATCAGGTACACTAATTTACAGCATTATAAATATTCTTCACCATGTACAGTTCTTTAAAAATCAATACCTAGTGAGAATATAGTATTGCACCAAAAGCTGAAATTAACAGGTTCAACTCATGAAGCATTGAAACCCTTTCAAAGTCGTGCCGTACTGCAGTTCTGTATTCATCACGGTCCATATATCTTGAATACATTAAGAGTTCAGTGAGGCCACTTGATTGCAGGCTTCAAAGAAAAGACTGTATGAGGTAGAATTAACTTCTTCACATTCTCTGACACTCTACGGACCACTGAGCTGTGCAAATGGCTCTGTCACAGGGAAGGGCTCCAAAGCTTCCTCTGAATTATTCCAGTTGTGAAAGTTTTCTTTGTACCATTCAACTAGTATGAAGAGAATGTTGATGAGTCAAGGGACCAGAAATAACAAGGAAATTAAAATATTCCACAGATATCATAAGACTAACAACATGCTAACAGTTCATTATGAAAAACTTTAACCTATAATATTAAAAAATTTAGTTTAGATTTTATCAATTCTTTATGCAAGACTTATTCTAGCCTTAAAAAGTAACTAATTCAATTAACTGACGATACTTAATTGTGATTAATTTATTTCTTCTTAAATCAGGTAAATTCACTATTTAAAAAGCAGTTGATTTTATGTAAAATTAACATGTTAAATTCATTCTCTTTAGCTTCTCATTATCTAACCTATATATCCATTTTCCCCCCCTTCCCTTCTTCCCATCACTTCTAAATCAGTTAGTGTAAAAAGCTCAGTCCTACTTGTTTTCTTTATTCCTTCTTTCCAAGGCACTTTAGGTCTCCATCCTAAGTTGTGCATTTTTTCTGAATTCATTGGGTATCTTAGGTCATTGGTAGGTCTGATGAAGTATAAAAGGTACACAGAAAACAATTTGATTACAATTTTTCATTAATTAGAGGTGCAGTACCTCACATTGTCTTCAAACTAACATTAGGTATGCTTCCATTTTGAAAACGCCCATCAACATGAAGATTATATTGCTTTCAAAAAAAACCCACAACAGTTGAACATTTTGCTTTCAAAAAAACACAGCTACACAATACAGTTCAGTTTGTACAGTCAACTACTTGGAATTGATTACAATAAATACGAATCAATATCTTACTGGCACAAAAATGAATGCAAAACTCAAATCACTGCTAATGCATTGCAAGCCAGTGTTTTCCAACATCAGCATTCACATTTTTCATCCTGCAAGCCCACAAGTTTTTACACACTTCAGATCTGAAATGCACAGACTTCCAAAGCATTGTCATTACAGTGCTTCATTAGCTGCACAAACTTGGTAACACTGAATACATAGAATCCCAGGCTGCAAGTTTCAATACAGAAAAGAGATTAACTACATTTAAGCATGGCAGAAATTTCCAATTCCATAATCTAACAGTTAGGTAGCCTAGTCTAGCATTTCTGCATTACTGGTACTAGCATACTGAATAGTTAAGCTACACGTGCAGAGAGAAACCAGGTACTTATCACTGTTATTAAAACATGCTAGTCCAAGCAGAAGCAGGACTAATTTTTCCACAGCAAATAACCCCCATGACCTTTAAGTCACCCACTGTAGAATTAAATAATCATTAGTTAGGTATCTTAATCTTTTATACAGCCTCACTATTCTTTGAAATACGTATTCCTAGGCAGTCAGTTTTCCCAAGCCCACTGGTGTTCAAGCATTAGTAGACAGCACCCAATACACATGAAGAAACATCTCAATCTGAATTACACCGAGACCTACTGAACACTCACACCATGTGAGCCAAAGGCAATTTGTTCAAAGTCCTGTGATACGCTCAGATAGGATTCTGAGGAACACTTCCTTTCAAAAACAAAAATTAGTACATTTAAAGACACTTCAATTGCCATGACAACAATCCAAATGGGATCAGAAAGTGAGAATTCTAAAGGCCACAATAATACTTAACTGCTACCAGCAAATATGTCTTTTCTAATCACTCTGGAGAAAGAGAATGATATCTAAAGTAAGCAGAGACTCATTGTTGCTACAGAAAATAAATGGAGAAGAGAACAGAGCCAAACCAAGCCTGAAATTAAGGATGGAAACACACAGCAAAAGCATATTTAAAAATGCTATCCACTTTTGGCATCACCCTTACTTTGGCACCTCAGAGTTTTCTATCTACTTTTGAGATGGCCATTTCAGGCTAAGATAGGAATTCAAAATTAACTACAATCCGCAGGCGCATAGTTCCGCCTGCAGAGAGTGGGTCTTACCTGCAAGGCACATCTAAGTCTGGACTAGTCATATTAATGTCAAAATACTAAATGTGAGACGATGGGATTTATCTCACTCAAGTGATGCTGAACACAAAGTACTGAATAAACTGTCTGAACTACCCTTAAGAAAACATAGCTGCTGTGTAAAGCCTGTCCTTTCCACAGAGCAGACTTCAGTAGTGAAAAGTTTGAAGAAAGTTTGGAGACAGACAGACTAGTATTACACATTCCCCTTTAAGACATAGTCTGACCTAATGATCTAAATAAATGGAATTCTTGTGGATTGGAAAATTAAAAATCACACTTTCATGCAGTGTTCTCTACAGACCATAGATGTCAAATCCACTAGCCAAAAAAAAAAAAAAGCAATGAAAACAGCTCTTACTCCCTCAAAAAATTTTCCCTCCTGCAGAGCAGAAACACTTTCACAAAAAACTATTTGGCAAGAGACCCAGAAACCCTCAGGATAAAGCTATCCTGCATGTGCTTCACCATTTTCTTACCTGTCTTTGACATAATCCATCCAGTACTCCATTTCAGATTCTGAACTGGTCTTCTTTATCTATCAAAAACAGGAAAATCACCCTCACACATCTTGCACTGTCTTAACATACATTTAAAAACTGATTCTTTTTAGCAAGATTTAAGTCTGTTAAAAAAAAAAAAAACACACAAAACAAACCACAAACAGAAATAATATTTTATCTAAACTGAGTTTTCAAACTACTGAAATTATAAAAAAAAATACCTAGAACAATTCCAAAACTTTTCTAAGCACTACCTAACCATTCATATCAAATTGTTAGATTTTAATAATGCCATATTCTCAGATCAAAACTGAAGCAGACAGCATGAGAAAACCTACTGAATGGCATTTAATAATTATGCCAATTATGTCGAGTCAGGATATCTGACACAGTGCAACACACAATAGCCTGTACTGCAAACTTACACAGTACAGCTGCCACAGCAAGGGTAGCACATCGTTCTGCTACAACTATCTTGTAAGACCCACCGCAAGCCTCAGCTCTCTCAGAGCTACAAAAGGTTTAAGTAGAATTGTTTATAAATGCAATGACCAAATGAAAAGCATTATAACTGTCTACTCACTAAATGGATTAACTCCTTAGCAAGCTGGGAAATGGACATCTCAAAGTTAGTTCCAATGTTATAAATTTCACCTGGCTTCCCCTCCTTCAAGACAGTAAGGAATGCTTCTACCACATCAGCTGCATAAAGGAAATTCCTTCTTTGAAGTCCAGAACCATGAATACAGCTTAAAACCAGGAAAAGGCAAGAAATGTTCGTTAATACTTAACTAGAAGCATTCAATTTATTCGACTGTGTTTTAAGCAGTTGTGCTGTTAGCCAGTACCTGAAGGTACTTTAAGTAGCTGACATGCAAACAATCCTCCAGTTTAAGGAAATCCGATTACTAAAATAAGTAATTCATAACTTAGTTATGAAATTACCATTTTACAAACTATACCACGTATTTATAACTGTAATTACAGGTTTATAGCACAAATACCACAAACAAAAAAGCAAGTTACATACCACTTTCTGTTTTGTTGCAACAAAGATATAAACTTTGGAATAACCTAAGGAATTGAATAAAAAAAAAACATTACTCCACTATTTCAGAAGCTGTTATTCTGCAAAAACCATAGGGCTTCACCAGTAAGTATCAAACAGTTTTAGTAAGATCCTTTAAATACTTCTAAATTTTCTTAAGTCTAATCAAAGAATACATCAAGCCTAGAAACTGCTAGGATTTTTTTGTTTCGTTTGTTTAAGAGTAGATGCCTCTATTGTGCTGTAAAGCCTCTCCTTCTGGTCAACCATTACAAACCAGTGGTTACAAATGTAACATTTTTATAAAACAAAATGGTACCATTACTTTTTGCACACACAAGCGCACTAGAGTTTACCTAGGGATGACTATTTCAAACAGTTTAGAACACAGTTTAAACATCCAGCAAATTGCAGCACATCTATAGTCAAAAAATAAGTCACCAAAATAGTTACATTTGAAAGAGAACCAATAGAGAATTTCAAGATAAGTAAACACGGATCAAGTGACAGTCACTAGCTTGAAGCATAAAGATTTACAATATTATGCTCAGCTACAAGTTTAGATCCGTTCATAATGTCCCAGAAACTTCAGAACAGTTGGCCCCGCTATTAAAGTTTTTAAACTGAAGCCATTACAAAGCTATTCCAATTCTTTTAACTTACTACCCTAAACATAAGAGCAGACATACTAGATAAAACTAAAGATCCATCTAGCCTAGTACTATGTTCTTAGTAGTAACTAAAAGTGGACACTTTAGGAAGAATATATATAAGCTGAAAGCAAGTAAATAGTGATACATCCCCCGAATACACTCCCAACATCATGCAGCCTGTAGCCAGACATTTCCCAAGCCACAGATCAGTGAAAAAAATATTTCAAAAACCACTGCTTATCCACCTGTAATAACGTAGGGAAAAATAAATTTGATTAAAAACCCCCAACGCATGAAAGCAATTCAAATCTAAAAAATATCTCACTAGAACTGCAAAATAAAGCAACATTTCACACAAGCTCCAGACTCCAAAGAGTACATATGATTAGCATTCTCATTTCATCAGTGTATTTCCACTTACTAGCATAGCAGATCTTAGTATTGCCTAGAAAGGCAACTCTCTCAACTAATAACTATTTAAAATAGTTACCCCACAAGGCATGTATGGACACACAGAAAGAACAAGTCTCTTTGCACTACTTCTCACCATATATCCCATTGCTATAGCTTCATCTTATTTATTTTCTACACAGGTTGGAACATTTCTGTCTATACCAGACATACTGCTCTCTCACAATTTACTTTTTGAAATACTTACCTTAGTTATTAAACATTCCTAATAACAGCACATGACATGTGAGCTAATGTAAATTGTTTGGGAACCCTGTCAGACAGGGCAATTAAATATCCTTTGAAAAACAGAAAAATTACAAAAAGTCACAGAATCATAGAACAGTTTGGTTTGGAAGGGACCTTCAAGATCAAGTTCCAACCCCTCCCACCATGGGCAGGGACACCTCCCTCTACACCATGCTGCCCAAAGCCTCATCCAGCCTGGCCTTGAACACCTCCAGAGATGGGGCATCCACAACTTCCCTGGGCAACCTGTTCCAGTGTCTCACCACCCTCACAGTGAAATATTTCTTCCTAATAGCTAATCTAAATGGACCCTCTTTCAGCTTAAAACCATTACCACTCATCCTATCACTACACTCCCTGATGAAGAGTCCCTCCGCATTTCTTCTGTAGGCCCCCCTGAAGTACTGGAAGGCTGCTCTAAGATCTACCTGGAGCCTTCTCTTTTCCAGACTGAACAACCCCAACTCTCTCAGCCTGTCCTCATACGGGAGGTGCTCCAGCCCTCTTATTTTTGTGGCCTTCCTCTGGACTCACTCCAACAAGTCCATGTCCTTTCTGTGCTGGGGACTCCAGTGCTGGATGCAGTACTCCAGGTGGGGTCTCACAAAGACTGAGGGGGAGAATCACCTCCTTCAACTTGCTGGTCACACTTCATTTGATGCAGCCCAGGACACGGTTGGCTTTCTGGGCTGCAAGCACACATTGCTGGGTCACATTAAACTTCTCAAAGTATTCTCAAATCATTGTAGTAAAAGTCATGTAAATAAATAGAAATTGTGATTGATGCTTTACTGACAACCAAAAAGCATGTTAATGTTGTTGATGGTAAGACACTTTAGTGTAAGATCAAAATATATAATCATATGTAAGCATGGACAAATACACCTGCTTTTTCAAAAGTCAGTCCATTCTTATGACAAAAAAGAAACATCACTGCAACTCTGGTATACTGAAGCTCAAAGTAAAGCATAGGTTTAACTTACTTTTTCTGGATACTGGTGTGGTCCATAAACGTTACTGCTCCGTGTGATAACAACTGGGAACTTAAGAGCATTAAACACACATGTGACTACATTAAGAAAATACCAGTAAGATCTGTAGGCTTCTTGCTGATCAAGAACTAATAACCTGGTACACCCACAGTGCTTATTCAAAAATCTGTATGCCCTTACAAACATTAATGAATTAAGCTATCCATACTTCTGTCAAATAGCCAAAGGTCTCCAGCCTTCTCAGCCTGTTAGAAGCACAAGTGACAAACGTTTGTAACCTCTCAGGCTTGCTACAAAACCCACCATAGGACATTACATGCATGTACCTGGTTGACTGAAGACTGGCTTATGACTTCTTACTCCAAGAAAATGTTTAAGTTACTAACATCTTATTCAAGTCAACTTTATGTCAAAAACAACAATGCAAAAGGACGTGTCAAGAACAAAAGACTAAAGTATGCAAAATTTTAAACACTTTTGTATAAACAAATCTGAATAATGCGAAGAGGGTTATTTCTTTTTTTTTTGCCTCCAGTATAAGCTTAGTCTTGATATAATTTGAATTTTACATATTCTGCTTCTGTACAAATAATTTCCTTCAAGCTTAACACTGTCTTCTTAAATTGCTAATGTTCTTTGACGATTTTATCAAAGAACATTTTTTAGACATTACAGTTCAGATTTTCATAAAAATTAAAAACATTTGACCTGTCCCCACCATCTTGCAGTCTCCACCAATTAGTGGTGGACATCCTCCAACACCTCCAAACTACACAGCTAGCAACCAGAAAAGAGGTGGCACTGTGTGGAGTAGTACTGATTTTTCTCTTGTATACATAACACAGACACTCAAGTACGGGCTTCAGAGTTTTGGAAGCTTGCGCATCAACTTACTTGGTATCTTTCCCAATAAGACTGAACAAAACACTCTGCAGCTGCTTTAGAGGAGGCATAGGGATTTGTTGGACGTTTTGGTGAGGATTCATGAAATTCCTAAAATTAAAAGAAAAATTTGCATTACTCAATTTCTTTTGCCCAGCTAAGTCTTAAAGTTACAGAAGCTGCAGTTGTAACAGAAATAAAAATCCCTAAATATCCAAGCACACCAGTCTGAAAAAGTCACCCTTCCACCTACAGCAGAAGACCAATAACAAAAGACAGTCTATTGATCAGACACTGGAGGCAGCCACAATACCAGCAACAATATTTTTATACTTCTAGCAGAGTATGTCACAGTAGCAGGTCCTTAGATTTTTATCTTGTAAAATAACCACTGTCGCCACAGGGAGGCTCAAGCCTTTCAGGCTCATACTGCCTCAAAGTGCCATTGCACCACAGCTAGCAAATTGACCTTTTAGTCCTAAATGAAAGGAGCCCATTCTCCCTTTTCTGTAAACTTTACTTCTATAAGAAGAATAGAACTTCAACTCAAAGCCCTCCAAAGCAAGGCTTTAACAATTCTGACCTTGTCCAGAACACGTAGTCTCATGACTACCCTGCCACTTCTATCTACTTCTCACTTGGGAAAAAAAAAATACAATAATGAACCAAAGAAAGGAGGGGTTCTGCACTGTCTGATGTGCAATTCATAACAATCACCTTAACACGATTAAAAGACTCACTGTTCTTGTCTGACCTTTGTCTCTGAAATTAATTAACCCTGATTTATTTTTTGACCTTCCTCCCCCACAAAAAAAAACCCCACAAAAACACTCTTGAACAACTTCTACTATGATTCACAAAGAGAACAAAAAACAGATTAAATGGAAGTGCTCTTTTCAAGGTCCAGAGGGAAAAAAGTTCACTTGAAGTTGCTCAGCCAAACCCCATGCAGGAAAACAACATCCTTGGGTATCATAAAATTCTGCAGATTGAAGCTGTGTTGAAGGAACTCAAAGACATTGCAACAATAAGAAAATGCATGTGACTTTTCTGAAATATATTTTCAGGGATTATGGCACGAGACTACTTGGCCACTATTCACACCTTTAGAAATATAAGCACACATATTTTGTCTTTTTACTGAGCTAAATTACATTTCTTGAGTTAAGGTCAGGCATAAATTGGCAAGAATCAAAGATACTTCCATACAATAACAAGATTATCTCCATATTTCTTCCAATAATATAAGAACTGTTTCCCGTTCCAGTTGTCAGTATCTACAATTCTGTTAGCATTTTAGCTAAAGTATAAAACCAGTTCCCTTCCTGTCAAGTTCACAGTCAAGGCAGGGGAAAGGGTGGGGGGGTAGAGGGGGTAGAAAACAATATACTGTGCACATTACTGAAGTCTCATGAATGCTCCAAGGCAAAATTTGTATAATACATTCCTTTTCTACAATCTGAGGAGTATTCATATGTCGTTAATGACCTCAATCTCACTGCTTTCAGTAGTTCCAGTATTGTCAGAACTAGCTCAAAAGTCATACATTTACAAAGACCAAGAAAAGTTAGACTCATTTTGTTTTCATTATTAAAAGCAAGTAAAGCTAGAAAAACCCTCATACACCTTCAAACTCACCTCATCAGTGCTACCTCCATATACTTCATCTGTACTGACATAGATAAACTTCTCTACATTGGCTTCATGTGCAGCAGCAACCAGTACATTAGTGCCATAAACGTTCACATAGGTGAATTCCAGAGCGTGCCAAAATGAAAGATCTACATACAAAAATCAAGACAATTTTACTTAAATTTAGGCTAGACATGGCTTCCTATTGAACCAGAATATTAGAGACTGCAACATAGACTGGGACTTTATCACTAGTTCTTTGATTGTCAGGTAGAAAGTGTCTTCCTTTAATAATGACTTTGCTACACTTATTTGAAGATAAAATCTTTGCTCTCAAGAAGAGGCTGGAAAATCAGGAGTGAAAGCTTGTTGGCTATGGACAGTTCAATTTGAAATAGCATTATCTAACTTTATTTAAGTAGCAGCATAACTACTTCCCCTCTCCACTAGGAAGGGCCAAGCTCAGTAAGAAGAGCATCACTCAAAGACAGCTGTAAGATGCAGTAATATATACTATTCCTGTTAATTAACTAGCACCTGTTTTAATTCATAGAATTGTCCCACTGACCTAATGACTCTGGGCATATCAAATCTGAATTTTAAGAAGCATTTTCATGGAGAACTCTTCAAGGATTTCTTCTCATGATGAAAGGAGCATGGTAGGGATAGTTCTCATTAACTACTGATAGTTCTTCTTACTACTGAAGAGTAGTAATTTGAAATAGGCACTTTTAAGTGTAATTCATTCTCTCTCTTTACTATCCAGGTAGGATTCCGAAGGGAGCTGTGCCTAATCTTCTAGCTTCCACACTGTGTTTTTTCCTGCAAGGTTGGATCCAATCAAGTAAAAACGTAAGACTATGTACAAACTTTTTCCCACTGTCTTCATGACTCCACCAATAAACTGTCAATTACATGTGTGTCTAGATGGAATTTGAAAATATAATGCAAAAACAAGGGCACTACCATTTATGGACAATTAAAACAGACAACAGTCAGATGAAGCACTTTTTAAGTTAAGGCTGCGAACCCCTTTAAGTTACAAAAGCCACCGGACCTTGAATCCTGTAGGCTGTAGAGACAAACTGTATCTTTGTTTTACATGAAGAGGAACAGCAAAAAATATCAGCATATATCTCAAACAAGTATACTCACGGGAAATAATACCAAAATACGTAACAATGCTCACCTACATGTGTTTGAGCTGCAAAATGCAGAACTATATCTATTTTTTCCGTTTCAAAGAGCTGTTTTATAAAACCAGGTTCACAAATATCTCCCTAAACAGGAAAAAAAGAAATCATTAACAAGTTATTTTTGACAGAAAACAGTAAGTTCTCATTTTGTACCAAGCACCACATAACAAACCATTACAAAGGAAGCACAGGATACAAATAGTACTACCAACTGAATTTTGGGCAATGTATCAATGCTGTATCTAAAATAAGATTAGATATAAATTCCACACATTTTGAGCAACAGCCTCGACAAAACTTATGTCAGGATTTATACTACTATTTAACATTATAAACAGCATTGTCCCCAAAATATATGCAACTCAAGTACAGTGTGTCACTTGAATGCTGAAGTTAAAATGACAAGTTCCAACACCAAAGAAGAGTTACTGGAGTCTGGCTAACAGACAGTGGCACCTAGTGGCACTGTAAAAGATGAAGTGGATTTCTACTTCCCTCAAAATAGATGGCTGGACATCTTGCAAGGATTTGGGGTTTTTTGTTTGTTCTGGTAATTTATTCTTTTTTTAATTCATATATTTAGAAAAGAGCCAGGCACTGACACACAAGCCATTCTTTAGTTTGACACAGAAGCAACAGCAGCTTTTAAAGGTAAATACAAGCTGAGGAAAAGCTTTTGGCACTTATCTGTTGGCTCAACTTAAACAAGATAGTACTTGAGAAGAAGTGGGGTCTCAGGGAGGAAGACTCTTGTATTTTCAATAACAAGCCAATTAACTAAAAAAGGTTCAAATGCATCTACGTTTAAAGAAGTTCTCAAGGAACAACTCTGAACAACAGCCTCAAAAAAGCACTATATGTCAGAAATGGGAGGAAGATTAACTGATTTTTCTTATTCCTCATCCCTGAACTGAACTGACACGCTCTAGTAAATACTTCAGGCTCACACATTACTTTGAACGAAATGGTTAGAATTACTGATTGTTTTTTAAACTCAATACATCTGTGCTGAGCAACAACAGAAATTGTTATAGAACTGTATCTTTCATACAGCTTCTTATGCAAACATGCATTTCTACAGCACCACTACAGCATTTTTCCGTCCTGCTCCCTCCTTAGATCAGCAATAGTCTTACAGTTCTAATCACAGGGCTTGTCCAGACTATTTCTTCCATTGCATTGCTTTCTATCAGTGTAAACTGCTTGGCTGCATAACAGCTGCATACAAGATCTGATCAACATTCCTTCCCTACAGAAAAAAAACCCACAAAAACAAACCACCACATTGAAGAGCTGGAATGAATTAGGGTTGTGGAGTCTCCTTCTCTGGAGACATTCAAAACCCGCCTGGATGCGTTCCTGTGTGATCTGATCTAGGTGTTCCTGCTCCGGCAGGGGGATTGGACTAGATGATCTTTCGAGGTCCCTTCCAATCCCTATTCCTACTCTAGTTCAAAAGCAGTATAGCTTCATTATTCCTTGTTACTATCCACCTTATTCACACAGGGATCTGGCTGTTTGCAGGATGCCTTCTAGAACTCAGTGCTACCCTCAGCAATTAAATGTTAATATATATATACAGGTAATGTGGCTTTTCTACAGCATTTCATATCACATACTGGAAACTATCAAAAACATTAGGTAAAATAACCAAAAATCCAGTTTGGGCATGCTGAAGCTGTACATTTGTTTGTAGACATACCCTTTCCCCTCATGCAGCTTTACCCAACAGCCCAGAGATCATCACTTAAGAAATAAAGAGGTAGGTTCACAAAAATAAAAAAACAGCCACGAGGGTCACCAAACTGGTGAGCACAAGTTCAATTCCCAACCTTACCTGAACCTAAGAGGTACGTTTAACTTACATTTACTACCTCTAAGCTGCCATTTCAGAAAATTAACCTATATGTGTTTCTCTAATGCCCTGCAACCTCAGGCAGCACAGCTAGTCAGATAGACGAGCACGAGTACTGACTTTCATAGAAGTGAAGAACCCCAGCATACAAACCCAGGAGCCAGAATGTTTATCTGAACAATACATCTAAATCCATTTCCTGTTTGAAGACAAAACTGCGGGAACAGTAAACTAATAACCAAAATTTTAAAAAGGAAAGGCATACCTTGAATGTTCCCATGAGACCCCGTTCCAAAACAACTATGAACTACAAACCATCAACAGCAGCAAAAGCAAGAACAGTCTGATGTCTATTGCTAACAGAGCAAGAAAGAATGTGTTGCACACCAGAGAATATGACAAGTTGAAGTGTCTGAAGTGGCAAAATATAAGATAGCATCAGAAAAGCAGGGAGGAGCTAAATCTGAATCTATCTTGTCCGTAACACCTACCAAAAGTGAAACAATCATCCCTAAAAACCATTCATCTCCATAATCAGGCTTTTACCAATTCTGTACATTTATTATACAATAAAATGTATCAACTTTCAAAAGACTAATTCATGTAAGAGACAGAACATACTGCATATTGTCACAACCTTTGTGAGTGAAATATGAAGTCTATTAATAAGTAAACAAAGTAAATGCTTTCATGTCCATACGATTGTCACGTACATTGTCACATAACATACACTGACTCATGACTGACAATGTAATTTCAACTTTACCATAAATGAAAGAAGTGACTTCTAGCTTGGGGAGCTCTGGAGACCACATTACCTTGATACGAAGGCACAAAAATCAGTAAAAAGTCAAGTTTCCTAGAAGGGAAGGCTTTATCACCTGGATAAACTTGTAGTTTTTCTTCTCAGAGACAGTTTCAAGATTCTTCAAGCTTGCACAGTAGTCGAGCTAAAGAGAAATACCCACACAGTATCATTAAGCAGGCTTCATGAAAGTAAATAAGCTAACTCAGATCCAACCTAATTAACTAAGAAGTTTGAGAACAAAGTAAAAAATTTATTTCAAAAGAAAAGCTATCTTGCAAGCAGACATGATAAAGCTTTAAAAACACAATCTCTGAAAGATATCCTAACTGCAAAAAATCTTAAACAGCAGTTTAGAACTTCAGAAGCTTCCTTTGAGTTTTTTTTTGCAAATAATTATTTGTGGTGGGTACAGGACTGTAAGCATGAACAGTAGAGAAATTTATTTTTTTTTGCATAGGAACAAACCAATAGTCAAACAAATATGTAATAAATAACAATAATCTATATAAATTTCAACATGCCATAGATTGCCCTAAATATAATTTAAAACAGTTTTCCATAACTAAAAAGAAAACAAGCTACTTACCTTATCTAGATTTATAATCAGATAGTTTGGATAGTTTTTCACAAGAGAGACGACTACATGCGAAGCACTGTAGGACAGAAAAAAAACATGTTTTACAGCTATATATAGTTAGCTTTAAGGAAAGAAACAGATTATAAACCACAAATAAGTTCAACAGTATCAAAAGGCTTTGGAGGAAGAGGAGGCTGTACCCAGACAGGAAAAAGAGGAATTCGCAGATATATTTTAAGATGTGTCAACATTTTTCTATTGATAACGCCCATAAAACTGCATACCATTAAGAAACTAAAAATCAGATCAGAAGTTCATGCCATAACAAAAAGAAAGCAGCACTGCTCACAGCTACATAAAAAAAATAAAATGCTACTTTCAACCAACACTCTAAAGTACTTTTATACTCTTTACACATTAGGCATTGCAGAGAACTAAAGAGCCAACCCTCCTAACTCACAATACTGACTCTCAACACCCAACCCTCTGACACTGCTGCTCGGTGTCAGGAGAAATTACAGCCTGACTGACAGGCGGCATTTCTCTTTGGTACAGTCTTGTGTACAAGAAGCTCACCCTAACAGTTCAGGTTTAGCACGGCTCATTCACATCTCAAGCTGCAGGTCCACACAGAAATCTAGTTCTATCACAGCTTCAGGCTCTGAGCCCGCTGACGGGCTCAAGCTGACCTGAACTTTGTCTGGAGCAGAGCCCCCAGCACGGCGGAGTGCAGGTGAGGCACAGCCGGCAGCTCGAGGCACAGCCACTCCCCGGCCCCGCTGAGGCTGAGCACCAGCTCCCACCGTCAGCACCAGCAGGTCCCTTCACACAGAATCACACAGAATCACAGAATGTTAGGGATTGGAAGGGACCTCGAAAGATCATCTAGTCCAATCCCCCTGCTGGAGCAGGAACACCTAGATCAGATCCCACAGGAACGCATCCAGGCGGGCTTTGAATGTCTCCAGAGAAGGAGACTCCACAACCTCTCTGGGCAGCCTGTTCC
>WKFP01014339.1:340370-371067 GCA_011057875.1 Pterocles orientalis
CCTTTCCTCATCAGGGAGATGCTCCATTCCCTTCATCATCCTCGTGGCTCTGCGCTGGACTCTCTCCAGCAGTTCCCTGTCCCTCTTGAACTGAGGGGCCCAGAACTGGACACAATATTCCAGATGAGGTCTCACCAGGTCAGAGTAGAGGGGGAGGAGAACCTCTCTTGACCTACTGACCACCCCCCTTCTGATACACCCCAGGATGCCACTGGCCTTCTTGGCCACGAGGGCACAGTGCTGGCTCATGGTCATCCGAGCTCCTTCTCGCCGGCCGCGGGCGAGGGACAGCCAGGCAGCAGCCCAGCCCGCTCCACACCACCTCCCACCTCCAACTTCACGACGCGGGAGAGCCACAGGCAACCGCCGAGGCGCAGCCGGTCCTCCACAGCCGGCTGAGCCCACCACAGCCTGAGGGAACGCGGCCCGAGTCCGCGGCGGCACCGAACCGGCCCGGGACAGGTCCATAGGATGCGGGAAGCCAGGCGACACCCCCCCCCCGCCCGCCGCACCAGCCGCTGTGTCCCACCCGCGCCCCCAGGCAGGAGGCCCACGGACCCCGAGGCGGTGTCCAGGACACAGCGATTGCCACTCACATGAACCCGGCGCCGCCCGTCACCAGCAGCCGCTTCTCGAAGACCAAAGGCTCCGCGAAACCCAGCAGCTCCGACATCGTCCGCGCCTTAGGGCGGCAGTCCCCCACCACCTTCCGCCGCTACCTCACGACTGCGCATGCGCAGCACGGGACGGAAGCTGTAGTTCTCCCGATGGTTTCACAGGCAGGGCCATAGCGACTGCAAAAGCCTCCGTGAAAATACACCTTCCCCTCTCCCTGCGCGCCCGAACAACGGAGCTCGCCGACCCTGAAGCGCGCAGCACGGATGCGCCGTGTGAAGAGACCAAAGCCTTGCCTCCGCCTTCAGCGGTTACTGTCACCTTTTACGACGCCGGGTGTCAAATTACGGCCGAACACAGCAACGGACACGTGGTAGCCGGGGAGGCGCAGACCCGCGGGGCACGTTGGCAGGGGAGGAGCCGGCTGCTTCGGCCCCGCCCCCAGAGTGGGCGCTCCCCGTCCCGCGCGGCTCCCATTGGTTCTCCTTCCGCTCGTGCCCTCACGTTCGCCTGTCCCGCTCCCGCTTGTAACCCGGGGGGGGAAAGGAAGACTATCACGTGGCGCGGCGGCACGAGCCGGGGCGGGCGCAGTGTAGCGGCGGCCGCCCCGCCGGCGGCGGCTCCCGAGGATGAGGTGGCGGCTGCTGTGGCTCCTGTGCGCCGCCGGCTGGTGGGGCGCCGGGGGCAAGACACTGCGGGGCGGCTTCGCCAGCGCCGCCGCCCGGCTGGAGCCGTGGCGGCCCGTGGCGTGGTTCCAGTTCCACGGTGGGTGCCCGAGCGGGGGAAAGAGGAAGGGGGGAAGCCAGCCGCTGCGGGCCGGGCTGTCCCTGTCCGCCGTCCTGAAACGGGGCGGGGGGGGGCCCATGAGCCGTTGGGGCGCGTGAGGGCGGCGCGGAGCCGTTAGGGAGGCGGCCTGAGGGGTGCGGGGGGCGGTGGCGGGGTCAGGCTGGCAGCTCTCCCTCCTTCCGCCAGGACGTGCAACAGGTCTGGTCCGCTCTGCGGGCGGTGGCGGGGCTGGGGGACTCGGCCAGAGGTGGGACCCCGCTGGAGCGAGGTGGGGCTGCACCGGGGCGGTGGGAAAAGGAGTTGGTACCACACGAACAGCGTCGTTGTGTCTCGGAGAACGGCCCCGTGCTGTTGTGGGTGCTCGGCGCTCCCCAGCCTGAGGTGACGGGAATATCTGTGAGAACAGCGGCAGTTTAACTTTTACCTACAAATAAAAGCGGTGCTTAGTATTGCACATGTCTGGCCCACGTCACTGGAGTTTTTTAGTGGCATCGTGCGTCAGAATGTGAGTTCTCACCTTATTGTTCGCAATGGCTTTTCTTTCCTGTGTTTTTAACCCCTTGTTAGTAATAATTCCTGACTGTTAGTTAAGAGGCCTGGCAGTGGGCTAGAATCCTGTTAGAATGGCCACTGCAGAGATACAGGTTGGAAATTACTGTCGTTGCTGCTGAAGCTTTAATTTGCAAAAAAAGATATGCAAGCATGGTTAGTGCCATATACAAGGAGGCTCTGCGGGTCAGCATGCTTTTCGTGTATGCCCAGCGTTTCTGTAGCTTAGACTGTTTTCTTTCTGAGTTAGCTGCGTGTCAGAAAAGTTCCGTGGAGTGCTTCGAAAGACAACTGTGAAGATAACACTTACACAGCCTTCCTCCTAGGCTGGAGGAGTAGTGTGAGAGGAAAACAAAAATGTTTGCAAGAAAAATATCTAATGATACGAAGGAAAATGTGAAATAAGCCAAGAAGAGTTGGAGTGTGACCTTCCAGCACTGAATGGGAGATGATAGATAGGGTGGGGATAGGTTGTGGAGTGGCTTGAAAGCAGTTAATTATCACTGTACTAGAATATAATTGTAGAAGTGCTCTAAATAGATGTAAAGATGTAAAGAAAAAAATGTTAAGATTCAAGATGCATGGTGTAGGTGTTCAGATATAATTTATTTGACAAGTTGATGTTGTGTATTTTCTTATAAATATTCTGCTTTCTGCATGAATACCCACAACTGTGCGTATTTTGGGTCTCAGTGAAGCCATACAGGCTTTTTTTAGAACCTTCTGTTAATTTTCCAAAGTCTTTTATTAGCAACTTAGGTGAACTGTAGTCCGTATAACATTTTACAGATCTCAGGAGATCACCTTTTTTGAGGTTTATTGCAGGACTGCTATCTTGCAGCTGATTCTGAACAGGTAAACCTTCCTGGTAAAGCCTTATTTGAAGCTGGTGGTAGTCAATTGATTCACATCCAGCTGGTGCCTAGGTTAGGTGGGAAAGAGTATTGCTCTGACGCTTTAAAATAAACATACAAAGCTTGTTTAAATTTGAATGAGTTCGTGTTCTTGCGGTACTGATTGATTTTTATTCTCCGTTAAATCCTATATTTTAATTTAGGATACTGTTACGTTAAGTCTATGGCAATATATAATGAAAGAATTTATCAAAAGAAGTGTGAGGGTTCTAGAATTACCCAGACAAGATAAATTGTGTCAAATTAGCTAGTTCTAAAATGGCTAAAATATTACTCTGTCTGGCTGCAGACTATAGGTAGACAGAGACATTAAAGAACACTTTTTATCAGTATGATTAAGTATTCTGTCTCTGATCAGTCCATAACATGAAGGTTCATTTACATAAGTTCTCCTGGTATTAGACTCAAGAGCTACCCTATGATGCTCGTAATGATGTTACAAAGGTCATAAAATACTAGACTTTGAACCAGTTATTGAGACTGATTGAGGCACTTTCTTTACTTGAACTTGAGAAAATGAAATTTGAGGTGGGAGGGGGGGAAAAAAAAGGAAGGCTCTTTAAAAAAAAGAGGGAGGAAGGAAGGCTTTTTGTAGTAGAGAAGATTAATAATGTTAGGGTTGTGGTCAAGGTTTCTTTACAATCAGAGAATTGTACATGCAGTGTTGTGTTAATGAGATGTATAGAAATTGTTTCTGAAAGAGTGTAAAGACTTATGGGAAGTAGTGAAAGTTTAAGAAATAAAGTGAAGCTTTAGTGTTGCTACTTATAAAAAAATCAATGATATGCTAGCTTTTTGTTTGCAACTAATATCAAGGCAGAGTATTTTTTTTTTTTAATATCAAGGTGACCATGCTGTTGTGTGTGTCAGAATCAAGAACGTAGCAGTGGCTGTGACAAAAGCAGCTAGACTTCACCTGTTTCAAGCACAGGAATGGCAGAAGCTGCAGAACAGTATCCAAGATCACAAGTGTATAGAGAAGTTCTCTAAAGCTCAGCTGACAAGTGAGTAGCTACTTTTTTCCCCTTAAGAATTAAGTTATCTGTGTATTGAGAACCCTGTTATCTGTTATTTATTTCCGTGAATTTGGACTTTGCATCAGCTTAAGTAAAAGCAGGACTTTGGCCTTCTGTAATTAAAAACTATGATAAAGAAATAAAATTGCTTAGTTTGCATCACTTCAGAAGACTTGGTTTGCAAGTTATTATTTAGTGTACTGCTGGAAAATGAACAATCCTTGACAAATAATGACTTTAATGCAAACAGACAAATTTTATGACCAGTTCTAGTCTCATGCTCGCACTTACACACAACTCAGAAAGGGTACGCGTTTGGCAGAAGTTTTCATTTACTCATTTAGTACAGTGATTTTCTTTAACTCATCTAGAAGTAAAAATTATTTTTTTAATCTCAAACTTTTACATAAAAAAGATTGAGTATTTGAAATAATTTGAAAATAATGCCATTGTAATATGAATTTGACAGTCAAATGTACAGTTTGAATTGTGAGTTTTTATTGCAGTGAAATGAAAAAAAATCAGAGGCAAACTGGTGGAGGCTGTGTAGTTACCTCTAAACTTCTGAAGGGAATGCTTAGTAAGGTGGGAGTATGTAAACCAAATACACAGTAAAAGGGTAATTTTCTACCTGCAAATCTTTTTTTCTTCTGTTCTTTTTTTTTCTTTCACAACCTCATGATGATTAGTTTTTTGTCTGTAAGGTCATCTGTGAAAATTAATCTGGGTTATGCTGCCTTGCTTCATATTTGGTATTCATCACTGAATCTCACTTTCAAATGTTTTTTAATATTTGAGCTGAGGGTTATACCAGTACAGATATGTAGGTTATCTTCTTGTCTCTTGTTTATGAAAGAACATTTGTCAGGAAGCTCCTGTTCTCCAGTCCCATGGAAGTAGCACCTTTCAAAGATGAGAAAACAAAAATAAAATTATATTTTCATTCTCATGATAGCACAAACCTGTCACACTTTGACGTACAAAACACATTAGAAAAGTTTTATTACAGTATCAAAGATGAGATAATCAGGACAAAGCTTAACTTGAGTATCCATCTAAATGTAGAAGAACAGTAAAACATTGAAGCATTCAGTTATTTAACTGGAAGACAAACGTACTAAAATAATCATTGTTGCACCATTTATGGATCATAATATTATAAAACCTACCTGAACCATAAATTTTCCTTTAAGAAATAAAATTAATATTAGAAATGTCATTCAAATATCTCATAAGTGGATACAGCTTCTTTCTTAAATACATTTCGTCTGTGGCCAGAATCCCTAGAGTAACAAATTGATCTCCTGAAACATTGTCATAATGAAATCTTACACAGATGTCATTTCTAAGGATGTAGTTCCCTTAACTTGATCTGAGCTGAACATGAAGTGCTGCTGAAATGGCTAGCAGTTGGTCCATCTCTTCTGTCTGTCCCAGCAGTGTACTTGGTGTTTTCTACTGTGTCTAGGAATCATATGACCACGGGGTGAGTTGGATCTATTTTCTGATCTTGGGCGAAATCAATTGCATTTTTATTTTATCTTGCTTCATTTCCTGTGAGTTAGCTTACAGATTTGATGGAAAACTGATTAAACACGTTCTGTGTGATCATTAGTCTCGATGCAAATAACGAAGTGTCAGAATTCAAACAAGAGTCAAGACAGCCAAGAGTAAAGCCTCCCCGTCAGCTGCAGTTTGCCTTTCGTTTGGATTAAGCACCATATGAAATCCTAAAGCTGTGTTTTTAAAAATCTTGGGTTTTTTGAAGGTAGATGTTTCACTTTGTATGTTTTATACTGTGGATCTAAATGTTATCTTTATTCAAAGGTGAGTTTTCTACAAACAAGCTAATCAAGTATTTACTCCTATTTTTCTTTGTTTGTTTTCTTCCAAAGTGACTGTGAACCACACAGAGCAAAATCTGACAGTGTCCCAGATTCCTTATCCGGAAACATGGTATGTGTTTTATGTAGACAAGTTTACCTGCGAGGAGAATTATTCTGAATCCGAGGATATTCAGTTTGAAATGATCTTACTAAACCCAGATGCAGAAGGGAATCCATTAGATCACTTTAGCGCAGGGGAATCTGGTAAGATTTTTTTTCTTAAAATTAGATTTGTAAGTTAAGGATCTGATCACCCAAAGAAATCAGTATTTACTATGCTTGGAAAAGTACAGATAGCAGTCCCTAATATTTAATATTATACTTTCTCATGGAGAGTAAACTTTAATTCATATTCTAGCATTACAGAAGAATCCTTCCCTTTCTCTAGACTGACTTTCCAAAACTTGCCTAACTGGAGGTATAGATGCATAAGGAAAGTTACTGTTAACATCTTTGCTGATAGGTATTTTTCCCATGTTGAAATTCTAAACTGCCTCTTGAATGTGAATTTAATCTGTGATTTTAGTGAATTCATGAAATTCCTTATCTGTGTAAAGTTCAATTTTGTGCAAAAGAACACACTGGCACATTTTGCCAGTACAGGTCTTTCCAAGTATTTTAGTCAAAGGCCACAGATTAGATATGTGCCAGTCCTGATTTTATTTTAATTAAGAAATGCAATTTAAAATCTTTAAATGTGCAAAGAAAATCTTCTAGAAGTGACTTAAGACGGCAGCTGAAGAAAGGCCTACATAAAATTGAATGCTTTGGACAATCCAAACCAACCTAGCGTATTCTTCATCACAGTGTTTAACTTCACTGCTCTGGGAGGCCTCATCAACATGTCGCTAACCTCCGTCTGTTGTAAGGGAAGAGCCCAACAGGCATAGTCTGCCTTCATGTACGGATTTAACCACATACTCAAAATGAGCGTAATTGCTAGGCTCAGAATCATATGCCCTGCTATTATTCTTGGTCTCCAGAGGATGTAGAGGGAACAAAGGCAGCTTCCTTTTTGAAGGGAAGAAAATATGCACTGAAACGTTTGGCAGAATCTGTAAGAAAGTAGCACTGTTAATCATCCGTTTTTCAAGGCTTATAAATTTACTTACCTGTCTCTTCTTAACTGTACTTCTTCATCTACAAACTTAGCTGTCAGTTATCACTTGATGAATTTTGTATCCAGAAGTGAATTCTGGGTTAATTTACTTATTCTCAAAAAGCAGTATTAGCATTCTTTTGCTAAATCAAGGGGCAAAGCAGCTATAAGACATCATGTGGCCCCTAAAAGTGGTGTACAGACCTCCTAGACAGGCATCTCAGGTCCATATTAATTCTGTAGGAAGACTGAGCACTTGAAAGCAGAACTCTGAACAGCTTGCATGCTGAATAAGGAGGAAGCAGCCAACTTCAGGGGGTGTCTTTTGAAGCAGAAAGATAAAGAATGAAAGAAAGAATAAGAGATTTGATCTAAAATGCATATTTTTGTCCTTCATAAATCATGGGTTTGTGTAGGTATACAAGAGACATAGAATGGCCCCAAATTTTTTTGTTTTGTAATTCTTTATTACCTTATGCTCTTTTTTTCCAACATCACTATATGTATGTCCAAAATTATTTATTTTAGCCATAAAAGTTATAGTACTAGCAACTGTTCAGAACTCATCCAGTTCTAATGTCTTTCAACCTAGATATTAAATTTTTGTAATTGCTGGGTGGAGCTGGTTGTCAGGTCTTAGTGGAGTTGTTTTGCTGCTAGAGAAAAAACATTGTTCAGAACCTGATTCTGTGGTCACCACTTGGTTTCAAGGAAGGTTGGAGAAGAAAAACATAAGTTTTCTGTAAGGAATGTCTGTTTACCTGTTTTTGCTTATAGCTCACTGGCTTTGACCCTTTGGGAGTCAACCCTTATGAAGTTCCAAAGCTTCTGGACAATAGAAAAGATTTCCAGGATCTGGGTCTTCAGGGAAGCATTTTATCAGACTACTGACAGATTGAAAATTAGAGGACCTCTGTTTTGTAGATAATATGAAAAACTTTGGCTTCAGATTGGTGCAAAAAAATCTACCCTATGAACTTATTATTGTTCTTAGTGCTATTTTTCTTTCCATTTTTCTTTATCTAAAAGTTTTCTCACTTGGTCAACTGTTCTTGGACTAATTACGTGGAGGAAGAGTGACACCCAGTGGTTAAATAGATTCAACAAAAGTGTTCTGGGTCTCTCTTCATCTCAGATTGTGCCTTTAAAAATTTAAGAAAAAAAAAGAGCTAAAAATGAGTCCTTTAATAAATATGTTTCTGACTGATCAAATGAGCTACAATTGTTTTCTGTTTGTCAAGAAACTATGTGCCACTGTATTCTATTCCAGTAATTGCTACAAAGCTATTTTTGTTTTAACAGAATCTTTCCTACACTCAGAAAAGGTATTTTTAAATAAAAAATGCTTTTTCACATCAAATAATAATCAGCTTTCAGAAAAACTTCACTGATTTTCCTGGATAAAATAGGCTAGGATTTACTTATTTTATCTGCACTACCACTTTTGGGTGACAGTTATGAAGTATTTCCCAGTGATTATATAAAAAAACAATTTTGTTTTAGTTATTTATTGCTAGTAGCAACATTTCTTTATAAAAACTAAGCTGTATTTCTTTTTTTCACAGGATTACATGAATTCTTTTTCCTGCTTGTCCTAGCATACTTCATAACTGCTTGCATATATGCACAGTCCCTATGGCAAACGATTAAGAAGCATGGACCTATGCATACTGTATTAAAGGTGTTAACAATTGCATTACTGTTGCAGGCTGGTTCAGCTTTTGCCAACTACTTGCATTTCTCAAGGTATCTTTACTTATTTTTGCTTTCTGTCTTAAGACTTGAAGAACACTGTGTTGTAAAGATCACTACATGATCTTTCCTGTGGTGATTGTGACAAAACATAGGACTGACTTTTTAGAGTTATATCATTGCCTAAACGTACTTTTAAGAGAGAAGACACATTTAAGACTCGCTCACTTAAAAATATGATCTTTTTATTCTTTTATCAGTTATTCTAAAGATGGAATAGGAGCACCTTTTATGGGAACTCTGGCAGAATGTGAGTATGTTTGTCTACTCTTTCTTACATATTCCTACACATTAATCTGTATAATATATTAGCAAATCCTGTTGTTGGACTGTATTATGATCTTGGACCGTATCACTGTATTTTTAGTATAAAATACCAAAAGTTGCACTTCTGAAAAACAGGTTTTATTCTGGATATTTGCAAAACTGTATTTAAAGTTATACCATTGTGATGTTGTTTAGGATTTTTTAAAGGATTTTCTTGTCTGAAGATTCCTTCCTACAAAAACGTAAATAAATGCCTATCACATGAGTAAATGTCTGAATACATCAAAGGGGTTTGCAGAGTTTGCATGATCTAGAATAGCAAAACTTTTTAGGAAACTTAATCACATTTTGTGGAGTGTGTCATTTCACTAGCAAATTTAACATGTATTATAATGAAAAAATAAGTGTTTCATAGCTCAAGTGATATGATTAGAGTGATTCAAAAAATGCTTATGTAAAGAGTTGATGCAAAGCATTTTTCTCCATTCTGTATAGATATTCTGAGTTCTCACTGGAACTGAGTTCCTATAACATCCCTTCCCAAAATGCACTAATTTATTTCTGCTGGATTCTTCAGGGTTAAACGTTGTTGGTTTGGTTGGTTTTTTTCTGTAGTTCACATTTGAAGCATTGGGTCATTCTTTCTAGGCAAATACATTGCCTTTGGATTGGCTTGAAGCACCCCGAGAAAGTAGTGCTGTGGTAGTGAGATAGTATTGGAGAGTAACAGCCTATATAGAAAAATATTTCCTCTTCTAGAATTCATTTAGAAGCTTGCAGTTGGAATTAACAGCCTCTTGATGGCACTTGGCACCACAGTAATTGCCTTTCTTATTTTAACCATTTGGGTTAGCAGGTCCTTGCAGCCTCTCCAGCAACTGTATTATTAAACTTTCCCTCTCATCTCCTGAAGTGAAATTAGAGAATGTGAAGGTAGTCAGAACCCCTCCCCAGTGAGAAACCCAGTGTTAACTACCCAGCCAGAACTTCAGAGAGAGTAGCTGCATGTTAGATTTTTTTCTCTGTGAATTGAAGAGCCCCCTTCTATTTGCTTAAAGCAAAGTTTATTAAGAATAAAATAGTATTTTTTGAATCAATAGCTGAATTTAAGAAATTAGGCTAAGAGAATTTTCCTTTCCTACTGTCTTTAAGATTTGTGGTTCCCAAAACAGTAAAAGAGCAGAAGTAATAGAAATGTGGAAAGCTTCAGTGTCAGTTACAATCCTGAAGAATGGCTGATAGCAAGTAGTATAGTTTGAAGATGGAAGGCGCTACCATTTTTCCTGTATCACAACAGAAATGCAAGTTAAAAGTAAATGGTAAAGTTTCTCTTGACTACAGTGGGGACAGAATCTATTTCTAGTAACTTGTTCAGATTCTGTCCCAAGCAGTTGTTCTTTTCCTGCCACATTTAGTCTTTACCATGTATAAGGACCTGACCCTCAATCTAATTCATCACCTAAGTTAATTGCATAAATCACATAAATAATGCTGGCACTCAAAATCACCACAAATAGTGATCTTTTAACTTTTGGTAAGATTGAAATGAGAAAAATCAATTACACCTGTTGAACAGCCAAAAAATGTCTTGTGGTGAAATCAGGCAGATGTCGTATCAGCTCAGTGGCATGTGACTTTACACTGACCCTGGATATCATGGGATTATTGTAATTTTTGTAACTATTTGTAATATTGTCTGGGAATCTACTTGAATTGTTGCCACCCTGAAGCAGAGCAGTATCTATATCCAGAACGTGATTGAGAGATGATGTCTGGCTATAACTTATAGGGCAAGTTATCTTAAGGAGTGACAGAAAACAAAATGCTCTCTAGAGCATCCAGATCTGTTCAGGCATTTCTCTAGCTTGGATTTGTGACACTGGTTTGGTATGCTTTGGCTTCACGTAACAATTGTTTCTAGTGAGTACTATGTCTCCGTAGCTAGCACTGCAAAATAATTCCAAGATCATTTTGCCCAAAATCCATGCCAGTCCATTTTTTTAAAGAATGAGCAAGTTTGTATTTACTAAAAGCTATTGACATTTCTTAAATAGCAAAGGTGTCTGAATACATTAAGAAGCATTTAAGCATATAAACTGTGAGAATACCAAATATATCCCAAGAATAGCATGTTGAAGTCTGGTTTATATCCGTATTTTCCTAGTATTGCTGAGTGTTAGGGAAATACTGTAGCTGATTTTCATTTGACACACTTGCCTTTTGTGTATATTAATCTCCATACCGTGGCAACATTTACTGTGCCAATATTTTTAGTAAATGTGGAAGTACATTTATCTTTTGTAATACAGTCCAGTTGTATAAAAATAGAAGTTTGCTTTTGTGACATAGCAATATATTTCTTATACCAAGTGAAAATTACAAATAAGCAACAAATTTAATTGAACTAAAATATTAATCAAGTGAAAAAGAAGGCACCGTTGTCTGTAGTGCACAATCTCTAGTTTCTGAACCAAATTTGCAATTTACATAATATAAGAATCAATTTCTCCTGTGCATTTCTGCTACACCATTGCAACTCTAAAGTCCAAACACCAACTTAAAAATTGTTCAGTAAGTTTCAGTCAAAAATTTATCAGGTTGAAAGCTAACAATCATCCAATAAGAAATCTTCTGTTCTTTCTGCTGTTAGTACTTCAGCAAGGCTAACAAGTAAAGGCTTTAATATATTCTAGCTTCAAGTTTTCTTATTCAAACGCAGCTTCAAACACAGGTTTGAGATGCTGATTAAAAATGTGACTTTATGGAGTATGTGCTAATTGTTCCCAAACAGAATGAAAAAAAATAGACATAGCAAAATGAGGCAAATGTAGCTTGCATTTAATGAAATTAAATACAGGCAAGTTGTTTCTCCAAATGAAGTTTGTGTTAGGGTTATTCATTATATTTTCCCCTTTAAGTGTCCGAGAGTGGAATATGTCCTAAATATTTGTGCTTTCTTTTACAAGCTACTGCATCCTTAAGATAAAGTGACATTTATTTAAAGTACAATGCAATTATCTGATTTTTGAACAAAATATTTTCAGAGCAAAGGAAGGAGTTCATTTCGTCATGTTTCATATTTGCAGTGTGATTAACATACACATGATTTTAGTTCTTTAGCATTTATAAGTCTATTTATGCAGACGGACTCCTGAGCCCAGACTTACTTGACACAAGAGTGGGATTTGGAAGCGTGGGCACTGTGCCTGTGTTGTTAGAGAATTGCAGTAACTAAACAAAAGCTGGTAGTGATCTCTTTGGTCACTGGAAACTACTCAAAACATCCACATTTTGTGACAAAGCAACCTCAGCTTGTCTGTTGTGACTCTATTTTTCTTTTGTTTTCAATAGTGTGTGACATAGTCTCACAGATACAAATGCTGTATTTATTGTTGAGTCTATGGATGGGTTGGACGATAGGCAGAATGAAGAAATCTCATGGCAGACCTCTTCAGTGGGATTCCACTCCAGCATCTACTGGCATTGCTGTAGTAGTTGTTGTTACACAGGTTTGTATTTGTTCTTATACTGAAATATACAGCTGCTATTAATTATGACAGAACCATGAACCAACTAATTTCAATATTTTATGAGGGAGGGAGTATCAAAACTGAAAAAAAAAAAAAACCCACAGCATAATGTGCACCCAGTTTGTCTAATAGGTAACAACACCTTGTCTTTACTTTAACAATTTAAGGTATAGTTCCACAGTATGTTTTTGTTCAGCAGTAAAACCACTTAAGAAATTCCCACAGTTTTCTGAACTCCTGGTTGTGCCAGTTATTCATAGCATTATACTGTAAACCAGATCAGTGGAATTATCTAGACTGAAAAAAAGCAGTAATTTTACTCTTCTGATTTATAATTTGGTCCTGTAATAGTTCTAATCAGTACAGCTGAGGGGTTGTAAACTACATTGTGGGGGATTACGACAAGCAGCATGAGAGGAAAGGTGAGAAAAGCCACTGTGATAAATTCTTTCTGTCACTAAAAAAGTTGAAATCCTGAGTGTCCTCATCTTGGAACCACCCAAACAGGATGTCTAATGGTATTTTCAGTCAATATAAGGGAATTCTTGAATGCTTTATGCGCAGGGTTGGTCTTGCAAATACACAAATGGTCTGACACATAATTTCATTCAAATATTTTCCATTAGTATAAATTAGAAAGTCAGGTAAACCAGTAACTTAAAAGTAAATTGTAATGGAGATCATCCAACCCTGGTGGTGCCTTTTGTAAACAAATTTTTTTAAATCACAGCATAAAGACAAGAGAATCTGAAAGCCATTGAAAAAAGAGAAGAGTGGGGAGAAACTGGAGACAGTAATGAGGAAGAGATTATACTGTGGATTTTGTGCCTTTTGAGTAGTATCTGTAATTAGTACTGCTCCCAAACTAAGTAAGTGGACTGCTAAAACATTAAGAGTAGCTGGGAGCTGACATTTCTTGCTAATTAAGAATATAAAACAAAGGCTATTGAGGTCAATGGCACTGTTGAAATGTAAAGATAGGTTTATTCCACCTTACTTCCACACTCATCTAGCACCAGAAATTTACATGCTGGTAGTAAAGACGACTTCTAAAGTGTTTAATTTTATTCATGCTTCTCCACTTGTACATACATATGGGTGTGTTAGTACTTGTCACTTGAGACTGGAAAGTTTTTTGTTGTTGTTTCCTTTTTACTATACATAGAAAGGACATTCAGTATCATCATCTTGATCTCTTTTGGTTTTCACTTGTGGTAAAATTTGGGGCAGGTATCATACATATATGCTGCTTCCCCCAGTATTGCTCCATTACACATTTGTGTTGGCTCTTTGAATACCACTGGAGCGTTGGCACAAAATTGGCTCTTTTACTTTTCTGACAATTTCTTCTCCTCGTACCATTGGGAACATTAGTTTTGGCAGGAGTCTTATAGGAACAGAATATGGATATCGGAGTATGTCATTGCCTGGGTGTTTTTGCACCTCCATATCAGTGTCTACTGTCAAAAGTTCCCTGACACCAAGAGTATCCTTGCCCCTTCTGGAGAGGATGTTTTCTGTCTCATGGTTCAGTACATGCAAAGTGTACCTTCTGCCAGATTTCTTCTTAATACAGAATGTGGCTGTTGGGCGCAGGGGAGCAGGATCCAGACCACATCGCCTCTGTGAAAGGTAGTGAGCTTAATACTTCATTCTCTGTTTTAGTCTTGTTCACTGGTCTGTCTAGATTGACATGGTTGTTGGACCTGCTGTAACAGGACAATCAATGAGCCCTTTTAATGATTAAAAACCTAGAATAACCTCCTTTCTGTCCTGCTCTTTCCCAGAGATTCTTACAGGAGAGCCAGCTTTCTCCCATGCCAGAGCTTGGACAGAGTTACATGGATAATCAGAGATGTTCTGAGGACTTGCTGTGGAGGGTGCTGAAAACCACATGCATGACCCTAATGCAGCAGATAGAGATTGAACCGTGTTAGTTTTACTGACATTCTACACTACCTGTCCTCATCTCATCTTCAGGGAAGTCAAGCAAGTAGACAGCCTGGGAAAACATGTTATTCTTCAACTTAACTGCAGTTTTGACTGGCAAACTATCTGACCCTATTTACCTGCTACTAGTTCAAATTACTCAGCAAATTTTCAAGATTTTTCCTCCTCTTTGTACTGATGCTGTGGATTCTTTCTTTTTTTACTTTCAGAAACACCAGCAATTTCCCAGACTCTGTTTACAGGTTACCATCAGTGCAGGGTGGACACAGCCTCATAGTCAGCAAATCTCTTGTGGTCTTTGCGGCTGCAAAGAGGTAGCATCTCAAAGGAGGGCCAAGCCTGCCGTTCAGCATCTCACTTTGCCTTAACTTGTTCTTTATTTCAGCCTCAGAACAAAGATTCCCAGGCCACTCTGTAGTCATTAAAGATTTTACTCTCTGCTGCTGAGACACGAACCTTTTTCAAAAGGTTCACCTTTCTTGATGGCAGGCTTTTCCCATTGCATAGGCCTGAGCAGTTTCAGCTTTCAGGGCTGATCAGAGTGGAGACAATGGCTCTATAAAGATAGCTGATCACTTTGAACCTGGCCAGAATGACATAGAGTCTTACTTCATTAGATGTCACACTTCACAGGGGTTCTTAGGTACACCCCAACAGTGTGCTTAGAATGAGCTCTACCTCTGACCTTAGATGTAAACTGTTTTTTCCTGTACTGGCATTGCATGACATCAGATACCCAAGTACTAGATATGGTTAGAAGCAGATAGCTAATCACTTTGCCTTGCTGCTAATTTTAATTTCCCTTTTGCTTCCCCCTTTCCCTTGCTTCTCAGAGATTATCTGTCACATGAGAACCTGCCTTTACTGAATATTGATATGTTATCTTGGCTTGCCATAAAGTCAGTGTTGACATAGCAAAGGGGAGGAGGGGTTCTACCATAATTGTTTCCTCTTGTCAAAAATTAAGAATGTCTGGTTCTTCATTGTATGGATGTGGAGGTTCAGCTTGTATGTCTGGAATATCAGGATGATGTCCATGGCAAACATTCTTCTAGCATTTGAAGGGGAAGACCAGTACTGGACAGTGCATGGTGTCCGCTGTGAACCAAGATAGGTCAGAAGTATGTGCAGGTGAAGTCAGGCATTCTGAACAGTGTATTTTGGAAATAAGGAAATGGTCATTCTCCTTTACTTTATGAAGAAGCAGTTGTGACTTTAATGTTGGACATAGCTAGTGCAAGTCAGCTCTTCAGCTTCCTAGCTCATCCAGTTCTTTTGTCTGCAGCCTAAGCAGAGTTGTTCTTCTGGATAGCAATTAGAATTTCCCCCCGATTTCTTCTTGGAGTTCAAATGTGGTTCTGCTCACTGCCAGCAGAAAGGTGTCTCTGATATCCACTTCAGCAGGTTGGCATCTGGGTGTTTTTTCAGCTTGTTCCTGATTCTGCAGTGAAGTGAGCTGATATATTTCTTTCTGTGGTCAAGGTAAGGGAGTTGAGGGCTTACTGACCTTAATCTCTCAGGCATAGCCAGCCAAAGAGATTTTGAGTTCAAGATCCTGCTTGTCTATGAAACCTCTTCCTCCACTGAGAACAGATTGCATAATCCATTGTAACCTAGAAACACTCCATAGCTTTTTTCTGGTGAGTGAGAGCAGTCCCAGCTCATAGTAAGAGCAATGACACGTGTTCACCTTGTCTGAGTTTCCAGTGTGTTGCAATGACAGTTCCATCTCTGGCTCTAATGCCTCCACCTTCTACTTATTTTGGAATAATCTAATGAAACAAGGCAGATGGACTTCTGTGATCTACATTGCTGTCACTACACACAGTCTTTGATCAACTGATTCCTGTGTTGTTTATGCTCTTTAAAGGGCTAGTCCAGAGAATATACCCTGGTGTCAGACACTATTTTCCCATGAGGATTCGGACTTTGTTCTCATTATTCCTTTACTCCAGCTCTTTGTCATCTTCTCATGAAAGTGGCTTCCTTCATTGCTGTTACTATTGTGGTAGGTTAAGGAAAATACAAACCCTCATGAGCTCTGTTCTTTAAGGTTAAGCTATCCTTGGGATCTATCTCAAGTTTCTTCTTAAAGCAGTATCAGAGTTCCGTCTCTATCAGCCTATATTTCTTCCCCCAGATGCATGCTTTAGTCAGAAAGATTCTATACATAGGAGGTGGTTGGGTTTTTTTATTTTCTCAGACAGCATATGTCCACTCTGGGAAAGTTAAATGCTTTGGCTATTCCCAAGTGTAAATATCGAAAGGAAAAATGCTCTGTAGAAGACTGCAGTGATTCTGTAACTGGTAGAACCCTTGTTTGTTCCCTGAGCATATTCTACCTGGACTAAAATAACTTCTGTGATAGGAATTAATCAATTTCATGCCAAAAACTAGGGCTGTAGGCACAACTTTACAAAACACTGTCCTATATCTCGGGGTTTCAGGAGCCATTTAGTCTTATTTCAGTCTTACTCCTTGACGGAGTTCTTAGTCAAGTAATTTGCTCATTTGAAGATGCTTGCTTGGAGTTACTCAGAAATAGAGTGTTATGGTGGGAACATTTGAAGCGTGTTGGTCAGATTGTTTGCTAGTGATCAGTGATGCTCAGACATGCATGCTTCACATCTGTCCCTCTCCCATCCTTCCATTTTCCATCCAGGTAGTTGAGGAGTGACTGAAATGACAGCAGTGTCCTGGCCTAGGTGAAGGAGGGAAAGAGCACAAGAGTACTCTCTGAGGATATTTTAAGTGAAATAAATAAAAACCTGTCTCTACTGATGAGGCTCAAGGACATCCGCCTTTGGAAGGCACAGGCGGATTGCACATTTTTTTTAGGAAAAGTTAATATCTGTATCCTTTTTGTCTTTATGTAGTTAATGTAGTGAGAGAGCTTTTGAATGTGTTCAGAACAGAATCTGACTAATTGAGATTTCTAAATTGAGGCATACAATGTCTGCTTCTGAAGGCTGTCAGTGCTACCTCACTTATGAATCAAATTTGCCTACCTTTCTTCAGAAAGCCTGCTTCATTAGGCACTTGAAACCTAAGTGCAAGTTAGATGTGAGCAGTAGGTAGACTGGATTCCAGTGTATATGCAAGTCTTAAAATGCCATTCAGCTGCTGCATCATGCTGGGAGAGTCTAAACTTTATGGGTATTCTAATTTATAACGTTAACATTCGCAAAGTCTTAAAAAGGTATTCTTCAGCAAGACCCATTTTTTATGCAACAAGTAGGCACCTGCCTTCTGCCCAACTAAGATTCCGAAACTAGGGCACTTCCTAGTCTGTTTTTCCTTAGAGAACCTATCAATATTATTTCTTACAGGGCTCCTACAAAATTGGATTCTGCAGCAAGTGGATACAGTGCTGAGAGTTAAGAAGGATTACTGTCTTTTGCATAGTTATCTGTTGGCTAAGGCGTTTGTCCAGATTTTGAAACAGCATTTGGAACCTGTGATGCTCCCTTTCCTGGACCCTAGGAGGTTTCCAAGCCAGTTGCTTGCAGAGTCAGGCTCGCTCCCAATTTCTCACCTAGCTGATGTTGAATTCTTTTCTTCACAATGGCACAGCTTCAATAGAAGGGGTGGAGAGTGGCCCACCCAAGAACAGCCCATAGCCTTGCAGTTGGGGAACTCTCCAAGGAGGTGGGAGATGTGAGTTGGATATCCTTTAGGCAAAGAAGGGAATTGTGGGAGATCCAAGTTCAACCTGGGTGAATGCTTGAGCCTTGAGGCTATTGTATAAAAGGGGCAGCAGCACCACCCTCTTACTTCCCCATCTTTAAAAAGAAAAGTGAATCCTGTTAGGATTTTGAAAGAAAAGGCGTAGTCGCCTGCCTTTGAAACAAGCTTTACAGGTTATGGATCCCAAGTGGAAGGAGACACCTCCCTGTAGCTCTGTGGAGTCATTTCAGTGGGCTTCCTGCTGAGTAGGCCGGCTGTTTGACTAGATTATTATTTTGGATCTTATGCTAAGGTGCCACATTCCTTCTACCCAAATTAGAGGAAACTTTTAACTTGTCAAACTTTCTAAAAGTTATGGAATGCACAAAGTGAGTCTCCGTTCTGCCAGTTGCACTTGGAGTAATAGGTAGTGCCAAATGGCAGTTCAGCATAGGAGGTTTTTGTATAACATGGTGGTCTCCAACAAGTGGAACGTGACCAGCAGATAATTTAACCTTTGATGGGAAGATTAATTGAGATTCAGTGTAACCTTGTTTACTCTAAATGTGCTTTCTGGTTTTGTTCTTTTCCAGAGCTTTTTGTTAATTTGGGAGCAGTTTGAAGATACAAATCACCACAGCTACCATTCACACCATGGCTTAGCAAGCGGACTGCTTATTGGCCTCAGAGTTTGCCTAGCTTTGTCACTGGCTGCTGGTCTTTACCAGATCATCACAGTGGAAAGAAGCACGCTGAAAAGGGAGTTCTATATCACCTTTGCCAAAGTATGGGTTACATCAGGGAAACCGATCCCTTCTGCTGTAAATATAATTGTGGCATGCAGCTGACTGAAGCACTAAACTCTTTCCCTCCATAGGAAAGTTAATGTTTAAGTGTCTGATTTGATTAAATAGCACCCTGTCATCATACTCTCAGTAGTCATTTTAATTTGACAAGGAGTATAGAGCTTTTTTAAACAGAAATCCCACCTTTCATTGTGTGGTTTTTGTTCTGTTGATTGAAAATTAAACAATGGCTTCATAAAATAGACAGAAATGTAAATGCAGTTCCTCTAACTGTCATCTCTTTCTTCTAAGCTGGCATGTAGACATTTTATAACTTATACTCATCTTCTCTTTCAGGCCTGCATTCTCTGGTTTTTGTGCCACCCATGTCTTGCAACCATTGCTGTAATATTCAGAGAATATCAAAGAGAAAAGGTATGTACAGGCAAGATAAAAGAGATGGAATTTGAATAGTAGTTGTTCTTCATGTTCAGTGTTTGTTAGCAAACTCATGCTCTTAGGCTGTTAATCTTATGACCCCAAAGCAACTTGAAAAGTCTTAGTCACACAGCTCTCATTGATGCTAATGTGAGTCATATTTTACAAAGGCATACAGGGTTTGAATCATCTAAAGGTAATAATTTCTAGGTTAAGGGAGGGAGAGGAGGAGACTGTTAAGTCAAAGGAAAATGTGGAGGGGGTGTTTTGTTTTATTGTTTGCTTGTTTGCTTTTTAATTAAAAACACCTTGGGGATTCTTTTAACAAAGCTAGTAGAAAGATAAATCAGTGGGGTTTTTTTGTTGTTTGCTTTTTAGTCTTCATCCTTTAAAAGCTTTATGTGGCTAAATAGGTCAGGGAACCTGTAGCTGAACTGTATTTTTCAGATTAAGAAATCTGTCCAAATACATAGTTTGGTTTGTAAGCTCTAAACGGTTAAAAACAAAGGTGGACTCACTCTGTTTCTCGGTTGCTTAAACATATTGGGAACTAGAGAACGAGAGTGTGGAGCCTGCCATATTCAGATAAAGTGCACTACTATTCTCAGGTGACTGACTACCTCATTCCAGGGTAGAGTCTGCTGCTTTTCTTTATGGTTATAACCATCTGTGCATTTGTATGCAAATATTTTTTGGAAATTGAACTTTTATTTGTGTAGAGGGTATGGAAGGGAAAGAAAAAGGTTTCACTAAAAATCAAACTTAGTATTTAATTTACTATATATTTAAAAAACGAGAAGAAAAAGAAATGCAGGGAGAAAAAAAGACTAGAGCTACTAATGAAGAGACTTTTTTGTTGTTGCTTGATGACATTGTCAGGGCAGGAGTACAATCTCTAGATGTAGGATCAGTAAAGGAAATTTTTGCAATATTTTGAGATTTTGAGCTTACTGAAAGAAGAGAGTACAGTTGCTCTACTCTTGCATTTGACCAAGTTTAACCATTGCGTGCAGCTGCAGTTCCTACATTGTGATAATTTAGCTGTTTCCTTCCTTAAATGTTCTTCAATACAAAAAACAAATGCATGATCAATAAATACCATATTTGGTTAAGAAAAACATGTATTTTAAAAGACTCTCTGTACATAAGCTGAGAATTTTGCTTTCTCAGAAACAGTAGTTACCTTTATGTGTTTGATGAATATGGCCTTACGCATCTTTTACAGATTAAGAGACTTGAAAAGAGGTCTGGCTAAGCGAGATTGATAAATTGTTCTATTCCATGGTTGTGCTAGTGCAAAGTGTTTCCAGGCTTCCCCCCCCCCCCCCCCGTTTGTTGTAAGAATAAAATATCTAAACATCACCTCTGCTTGTGAAACTGCATGGGTGGTGAATTGCATCTCTGAAATTCCCCAGAACAGAGACCGCCAGAAGGGCTATGTGACTTGCCCAGGGCTATCTACTGACTTAAAAACACCCAGGTGTGAGAGTTTGAATCCTGGATTTGAGATTCATGTTCAAATCTTTTGTAACTGCAGCAGCATTAAAAGATTTAAAGTTAAACCTCAAGCACTTACACAGTATGCTGATAGAAATTTATTGTGGGTTGTTTGGTGGGGTGTTTTTTTCACTTTTTCTTTTTCTCTCTTTTTTTTGTCCCTATAGATTATTACCATGGGTGTTATCCTCTGTCAGTGCATCTCCATGGTTATCCTCTACAGACTTTTTCTGTCTCATAGTCTATATTGGGAAGTATCTTCACTGTCATCAGTGACATTGCCACTAACAGTGTCCTCTGGACATAAAACCAGACATCACTTCTGAGATGTTTAGGAAGAATACATTATGTAATAAATGTGCAATAATAACTTAAATATACAGGTATTTTTGTCACAGGTGTGTGATACATTGGTTTCGCTGGAAAACTGAGTGATAATATCAGAGCACTTCACAGACCTTTGGTCTGATAAAGTCCCTAGATTTATCTGTTAAAAGTATTCTGGAGCTGAAAAATCCGTAACTTTAATAATTCTATAAATATCGTCTATATTTAGCATGTGGTGCTGAGCTGTATCATTCAAAAGTACAGTGAATCTTTTCCATTCACAGACACAAAAAAATGTCCTTACTTTATATCAATACTAGGTTTGAGTGTCTTATAAAATGCAGTTCTTAAAACGTCTACAAGCTCAAACAAGTCTGAAACAGGCCAGTTGTGAAATTTGTGTGATGCGTAACAATGAGTACAAGTTCTTTTATTTTCATGCTTTAGAGAAAATGTATTTTATGTATAAGTATAAAAGAAGGGGAAACAAAGAGGGAGAGTCCTCTAGAAAACACATGTAAAATGTTCACAACTGAGTGCAAGAAACTTTCCTTTATTATTTGTGCAAAAGAAAAGCCTTTTTTGCAACTAATGTTCATACTGGTTAAAATGTTAATGGAAATGAAAATAGGGTTTATATCTGCCTTTTCTTTTTTAAATACATGTAACTAAAAATTTCATCCAGTAGTGAAGGTCTAAACAGTATTTGAAGCTTAGAAGACATAACAACATGAAGGTAATTAAAACAGCAGGCTTGCATCTTTTAAAGAAAAAAAAAGGCAAAGAAAATGGAATGGGTGATGTGGTACTAGAATTTTAATCCTGATATAATTCATTTCTGTTACATTGAGGATTCAATCATAATTAAGCCATATACACAGATTAAATTAACAGAAGCATTTCAAATAAATGTTGGTTTCAGTCATCAACTACCCATGAATTCCTGCCCAAGGATACTTAATCAGGATTAAATTTTCTATGAATAATTGAAAAACAAAATACTCACTGGATTTGTTATAATCCATGTTGGCACTGGGTTCTAAGTAGTTGCCATCTTCCATCCATTGTAATAAAGCCATAGTACTTTGGGATGCCCTAGCATTCAGAAAGCCAGTGTAAATATATACTTTATTGAAGTGCCTATTTATTGAATATGATTAAATCATGCTGACTTTTTTTTCTTCCTTCATAATAAGAATATACCTATTGCCATTGTGACTGAAACCTTTCTTTTTGGATTTAGTTTGGTATTTGTCAAATTTTAGACTTCTTTTCGTACATGTGTGTTTCTTCACAATATGCATTTTCTTTTCTAGTAAAATGAATGTTTGTTTCTTCTTAACTGTGTGTATTTAATTATGTCCTTATGAAGATGTTAAGACACTGGGGTTCCAGCTTTAAAATAGCCCTAACTTTTCTATTCATCTGTGCCTCAGTTGTGAGCATAGTTGAAACGTAAGTCAATTCCATTTTAGTTTAGAGGCAAAACTAGACATTTGCCTTTGACTAAGGCAAAATGGCAACATGACAAAGTTGCTCATTAAATCATCTCCTTTCTTATTGTTTGTAATTCAGATCAAGAATGGCAGGTTGAGGCTGGAAAAGATGAGATATTATGATTTCACACAATCTTGAGAATGATTAAAAGATTAATTATTGCATTCCTCTGATAACCACACAAAAATATTATTGGTTAAAACTTCAGTCTTTATTTCACTGCTTATCTCTGTACTTTTCATCTTCTCAAGAAAAAAAAGCATCCTGTTTTTGATAAGTCTCTAATGATGCAGTAGAAGAGTTCTATCTGTCCTCATGTATATATGACATGAAATGCACACATAAAATAGAATGTTCTGATAGACACAAGAACCACTTTACAGTTTATGATCCGTCATGATAGAAGTTTTAATCTATGCCGAAAACTTGTATGTGACTTTCAGAAGAGGCACTCTATTTGTTTTATTCTCCAGAAGTATTTTCTTACTTCCTGTAGTCCCTCTGGCTTCAATCGGTCAGTATTAAGGTAAATGGTATCTTAATTTCACCTTATAAATATACCCTAAAACAATTCATAAAATGAATTCATAGTTAATCTGAGTGTAAATATGAAGCATAAGATTGTCTTTTAATCTTTTCCAGATTGCCCCATAAGCCAACAGCTAATGTTATCCTCTAAGTTTGGCATTGAATCCAACAATTTGAAAATAAAAATTTTAATTTTGCTATTAATGTGACTGTAGCAATGAAGTTTCTCATGGTAATCGGTACAAAGGACATGCATTTCTGCCCAAGTCTACTAGCGTTCTTTCATAACCAGTACTCCCCAGTTTTCTATTGTTAAATTATTATTATATTGCCTGCTATAGCAGCAGGTCAGTATGACTGCAATAATATTCAAGATGTTAGCTAATTTGATACAGGGTATCTTTGAGGGGAGTCTTCAAGTATGACTAATTTACAAAGCTTCATGCTTACCTGTACTGCAGCTTGAAGCTTACTGCCTCCGGATCATGCCCGAAGAGTGGTTTGAGTATGTTTGAAAGCCTATCTCTTCTTTCTAACTTACATCTTCTGTGAGACTAGCTGATAAGACCTTGCTTTTTTCATGCTTATTCACGCAGTTACCCATTTTATCAATTTGGTTTCATAACCTCATCTTGTAAGAATAGCTTCCAGCCTTCTTTCAGTTGTCTTCAATCAGTGCATCTGGACTGAAAAACTCTTTCTTTCTCTTTTTCTAAAATGTGCTTTCTGTCACAAAAGAAAAATAAAGTTTTCTGTCACAGACAGGGGTCTTGCATACATCTGAGGAACTCACAACACACCCTACGTCAGCCATGCTTTAGGTGACCGCAGTGGACAAAAACACTCGTTTGGTATGCCTGTAGCCCCAGTGTGTAAGTGGTGTGGGGTTTGTGCCTGCTGAAAGCTGCTGCCTACCCGGTGAATTCTTGGGGAGAGCTGCGGCAGCTCCCTGCTGCCTCGCTGCTGCAAGGGGCTGAAGTGTGTTCCCCCTGAAGGCAGGGCTGCTGCTGCTGACTGTGGTGAACAGCACTGTTCAGTTGATGGCAAGTGATGACACCTCACTTGAGAGTTTCTGTGTATTATGCAGCTCTGTTTTAAGTAAAGTTGCAGTTACAGAGCATACTAACTTTATTGCCCATGCGTTTTGCGGATCGGAAAAGGTAAGCATATATTGACCCAACTGCAAACTGAAGTTGGTTGTGCTCTGAAGAAATACACTTCTGTGTGTGAAAGGGCATCTCCTTGCCAGCCATCATCTTTTCTACTGGCACAGATGCCAGTTTGTGTCAATTATGATTTATTGGCTGGGGGAGGAGGATCCTGGTTCAGGAGAAATGAGAGTGAGATCACCAACTTGGTCTACGAGACCCCCCACAAACTATGAAGAGGGATTGTCTTGCATTGCTCCCGACCAGTGATGTGGAGGCTGGAGCAGTTCTAGGGCTTATCACAAGTCCCCTAAGCTATTTGCTCCCCTTCTGTGTAGAGTGTGTTTATTGTATGTTTATTTAAAGTGCTTCGGGTAGGAAAATTAATATTTACAATTAAATATATGTAAATAGAAGTGGAAAGGCTTGATTGGAAAAATATCAAGTTTCTAATACATATTACGGTACTAAGACCTCCCACACAAGACAAACGTTTATAGCCCGATCTAATGAATATTCCTTTCTGGTTCCTATGCTAATGGAGAACCATGGAAGTATCAAAATCTTTTTGTTTGCATCTCGATCCTCTACAGAACTGGAATAATACTTTATTTGATTTGGCTCTAGTTTATTCTGTGCAATGTTATGCCTCTAGTTGATAAAATAGCTGGTTATTGGGCTGGCCAATAGTGATGTTACGCTGTACATTTTAACTCCTTTTGTGGTACTACACAACGTTAAAAAAGCAGGTGATCCTTGCAAATGTCAAACATTATAAAGTATGAAGCTATTTTTTAAAGGATCGTTCTTTTCTAACCTCCCTGATATGACTAGACTGTGATTTTTTTCCAGTGAACAGCAAGTTCTGATTCCAGTTTTTTTTAAACCTTTACTTTCTGCAAATCTTTTTCCTGTCTTGCAAATTCCATCTCTCCCACCGTGCTCTGTCTCTGCCTTCCCCTCTTCCCCTCTGTCACACACATGATTTTGCGCGTAATGGGTGTCATTTCTCTCTCTATCTCTCCATCTGTTCCCACGATCAACAGTCACAGTCCAGCCCCTACTTTGCATCTAGTATGCGTATTCTCTTTATCCCTGGTCTGTTTTGATTTCACGCTTTTCCTGTCTCTCCTTTGCCCTCTCTACCATGTCTTTAGTCTTCCTAGCTAACAGAGACCTGAGGGTGTGGTTTGACATCACAGCTGATTTGGGCTGTTAGCTGCCCAAAAAAAGAGTGGCCCTGTTTCGCCAGCCTCACACTGGTGTTGCTTCCCTTGGCACTGGCTGTCACCTGAGCAGTTTTAAGTGAGATGGAGTTGAGGAGTTAAACTGGTAGCAAACTCAACCTTTAGCAGCAGCAGAAGAAAAAACAAATCAGTTCTCGGTGGTTTTAACTCACCCAACCAAGTCATCAGGATTTGATGACTACCAGTGGCACTGCTGGGGACGGGGTAGAAAAGAGGCCTTGATGAGAGGCAAGAGCCCCTGCGAGGTCAGTCAGTCTTTTGCAAACTAGCAGCCTTGGAACTCCTCCATCTCCTTTTTCTGTATGTCTTCTGCTGTATTTTGCATGCTAGGAATTGGCCTGTCCCTTCCCTTAATGGCTCCATTTCAATAGTAGTGTTGGGGAGGGGCATTTCCAGCAAAAGGAAAACTGTTCGGATGCTTCAAAGTATTTTAAAATGAACAGGGTCAGTTGTGCCTTTGCAGCCTTCCAAAAGGGGCCAAGAGGCGTCACGAACAGCCCCCAGTTTGCGGAAGGAGTTATGAGGGGAGAAAAGACAAGCACCATGAAAACAGCCATGACTTGAGTGGGTGCCAGTTTTTTCAACAGATGGCAGCAGTGTGGTAGAAAGCAACCAAAAAGATCCCACAGCTTTTCACCAGGTCTGCCTGTGGGTAGGGAGAGACTTAATCTGAACAGCTGCAACCCAAAGAGCAAAGGTTTCCAGCAGTGGGTGCTCTGGAAGGCTACTCTTATCTATTGGTTTGTTAATCTGCTGAGATGCGTGACTTTGTAAGGCTGTGGTAGGATGGCAAGGATCTGTCTCACCTCGTGGTCAAATGCAAACTCATCAGCCCAGGCTGGCAAGTGAGTTTGGCTTTTTATGCTGCTGCAACAACAACCCCAAAAAAATTGATTGATAGAGACTGCAAATGAGAAATCTTGGGAATCTCTCCTTGTATGAAACAGTTAGAGCTGAAAAACTGTACATGTGCCTTGGTAGAGTGGATACTTTTTTTTTTTTACTAGTTTCTGGCCCTTTGAGCCACTTTTAAAACTATGGCATTACTTTCAAATCAAAGTTTGTAAAATGAAGAGGGGGCTTGTAAGAAGAGATCAAAATTTACATAAGACTTCTATTTAACCTATTACCTATGAAAATTTACTTCAGGCTGAAACTTGTTTTCCGAAGTTTACAGCATACAAAACAAATGGTTTTTAAAATTTCCTTACTTATGAGTACCTTAAATTGTGTTTTCTAAAAAAATATTTTGGAACCTTACCAGTTTAATTTGCATTTTGGCTCTGATGTAACTCAAAATAGATTAGATTAAAAAAGGAAATTTGGCAAGTGATTACTCAATTACATGATTTTACTGCTTTGGTATTTTGAAAATAAAAATGAACAGATCTGTTTTACTTTGAAAAGTGCCTGGTGCACGTGTGCTGTAACCACTTTTCAGAAACCATATGGAAGGTTCCCTACACTGCATATGGCAATGCTACCCTGAGCTCAGATATGTATTCCTGCAATAGACTGCAGAGGATCCAGTCGGCTCAGGGATTTCGATGTATACATTCAGATAATACTGTCTGGAAGCAATGCAGGGTTATGAGTTTGGTGCATAAAACAGGGGAAGTTCACAGTGACGGGGCTGCATTGCACCTTTTCACAGGAAGGAACTAAAATTGCTTGGAGGTAGTGCTGGGCCAGGAAGTTTGGAGGAGTTTGGGGAAGGGATACCATTTATATAGCACCTATATAGTGCAAGATACAAAAGTGAGCAGTATCAACAGACATTTTTAAAATATTTCATCATCTAGAGCTATGGATATTTGATTTTCTCTGTGCCTTCCTCGTTACCCTTGATTCCCATGCAGTTATGTGTCTTGTTTTCTTATTTCTTATTTTGAAATAGTGGCGTGGCCCAGAGGTGATGGGTCACAGGATTTCACTTGACTATTGAGCCTGTGGACATTCAGCAAACTGACCCTACTTCTATCCCACTATTTTAAGAGTTAACATGGCCCATGAGTCTTGGTTGCCCTCTGTACATCTTGGTTTCATCCTACTGCCTCTTACAAGTGACTGGTTTTGCCTACTACATACCCGATAGTTGGCAGGCCTGTTTCTCAGAAGTCTATGACGTGAACCTTTGCTGTCCAAAATAAAGCTCTTTTCAAGACCATCTTGATTTCCCTCATGTCTCCATTTTTTTTCCTGTTCAAATGCAAAGTGATAGCCTTCAGGAATCTCCACTGCCGTGCCATCATCACTGATGTCAGTGGTGGATTGTTGGTGCTCTCCTCAAGAATTGAATACATTTGATTTTTCCTTCCGTCCTTCCTGGGGACAAGGGATGAGCTCAGACCCTGTTCGCCATCCTCCCAAGGCAGCAAAGCTGTGCTGGCACTCTGTCGATGGCCTGAGCCACTCTGGGGCTGACAGATGGACAAAGCACGAAGCCTTTATCCAACGACAGGAGAGGTGCTGACAGCTGCCATCAGCCCGATGGATTTCCGCAGGGGAGGAATGGCAGCCGTCCACTTGCCAGAAGGGCTGACCACCTTCAAAAGAAAAAAAGAAAAAAAAAAAAGAGGAGTTTTCTACCACTGTGTTTGTGATGTGCAGACTGCGAGTTTCAATTTCTTATCTCTGAGGTCTGTTACCAGAGACCAAAACGTGCAGCAGTGTGTGTATACACGGATTGCGCTGTTGTGACTTGGACACGTCACGCGACAACACGTTTCTTTGCTGGGGCAGTGGGAAGCAGCAAATGTGGGGCAGCTGTTCTGGAGATGAAAATAAGATAATAGGGACTGGGGCAGGGGGAAATCACTTCCCAGGCACCATATCCTGGTGGAATCGATGCAATTCATGTATTATTCAAAGTCTAGATTTTGCAGCTAAGTCTTACATTAACCTTGAAGTTATCTGGAAAGTCTCTTCTTCCCTGGCGAGTGCATGGTTATCCCAAGCGAGCACCCTCGCTGCTTGCACATCTCACCCCCACGGTCGCGGCTGTTACACGCAACAGAGAAAGGAAACGCAAGCAGTGTCTTAAGAGGGGGGTTAGAAGTTTATTCAGGTTAATCCCATGAAGTGACAGCGCAGGGCTAGGGAGGATCCAGGCCCCTCCTCAGCGCTGGGGTGATCACGGCGGGTTTCTCCCTGAGGAGCGATGGGGGCCGTGCGCCCGCCGCACCGCCGACTGCAGGCCCGCGCCGGCCCTCACCGCCCCGCTGAGGCAGCGCTGCCTTTCAAGGGGGTGGAAGTTTCCCCGGTGGGGAAGGCGGCTCAGGGAGGACGGCGAAACCCCGCCGAGACACCTCGGGGCCCGGGGCTGCCCCGGTTCCCGCTCGGTGGGGAGGCCGGGCCGGGACCCGGGGCGCGGACGGGCTGCCGAGCCCTGGCGCGGGGGGCCGGCGCCGCCAGGGGGGGCCCTTGGGCCGCTCCGCGCCGCCGCGGGTAAACGGCTGCGGGGTGCCCGGGCCCCCAGCCCTGGCAGCGAGGTGCCGGCCCGGCCCGCGCTCCGCCTGCTCGCCGAAGCCTCCTCACAAGTAGCGTCTCTGCCCGGTGCCCGCCTGCCGAAGCGGTCGCTCCCGGAGCGGCCGGGCTGGGCAGAGCCCGCGTCCCGCCGCCGCCGCCCTGCCACCCGGCCCACCTACCCACCTGCAAACGGCCAGGGGCGGCCGGGCGAGGGGGAGGCATTTTCCTTCGCATTGCTTAGCGTGCCGAAAAGGAGAGGGTTCGAAGAGGCCAAAGCGGCGGGGCAGCTCCTCCAGCAGCGGCAATCAGCCTGAGGGGGGAGCCCCCAAATGAAAGGCAGCGGCCCCCCGCTGCCGCGGATCTCTCGGCGGCCCGGAGCGGGCCCAGCCGCGGCGCGCAGCGGGACCTGGGCACGGGCGAGGGGTCTCTCCGGGTCCCTTTTGCTTTGCGTTGGGGTTTTGGTTTGATTTGTTGTTTTGTTTTGTTTCCTCCCCTGCCTACAATTGTTTTAATACACCTGCCCCGCTATTCCACACGCTCGGGGAAACCCAGAGCGCGGCTGGTATCGAGTCCCAGCGAACGAGACGAGGGAGAGGAGAGGAGCCAGAGAAGTTTAGGAAGAAAAGTGTGAAATTAAAAAAAAAAAATAAAAAACCCCAAACAACCAAACCACCCAAAAACTAACCGAGTCTTTAGAAAAATCCTGAATGTCTGAACGCGTGTGCGTGTGTGTTTTCCTTCCTGCCAAAGCAGGATGTCAAATACTGTCCTTTTCCCCTCTTTTTTAAAGCAGGCTAAAAGGAAAATTCTTCACAGAATCTTAAAGAACTTTTTGACACAACAGCTGCAAAATCTATTTTCTAAACAAAGATTTATACATATTTATATGAGCTTAATCCAGATTTTTTTTTAATAAATCATTCTCAGAACTGCAGAGGTAAACTATATGTAAATACCTCAAGTAATAGGCTTGTAGTGCAAATCACATCATTTTATCTTCAATTTTGCATTCGTTTTTCTGGCTTAAAGGTGCATCAGAGATATGCATTTTAGCATATTCAGAACACGGGGCGTGAAATTAAATGTTTGACAGAGTGAGAAAAATATACAGACTTTGGAGATGCCTTAAAAATAGTAATTTATGCAGATCTAGAGGAGTGAAATCATTTGCAATGGAGTGACCCTCTCTCCAGGAATTTTTTGCTCAGTGTTCTTCTCTAATCTCCTGCTGTATCTTCATTTTTCATTGAACTAGCCAGTTTTCTGCGAAGCAGTCTTGTAGATAAGGGAAGTGCTAAAAGAAGAAGAAAGAAGAAGCTCAGTGGGTCCGTTTCCATTGCACTTTTACCCAAGGCAATGGGCAGAATTTAACGGATTCCTTCCAACATATGTTTTTGCCAGATAAGTAAACAGTGTGTGTCGGAAATGAAAAAGCATTTGCAATTTAATGACATTACAGCTCTCAGCTTAGGCTGGCGTGCTGCGAGGCGAAAAGCAGAAAGAGAGAGGAGAGTAGAAAGAGAAAAAGAACAAAGTTCATCTTCCCTTTTGTGCATTTTTATCAAGGAAAATATTACTTCTTTCCTCCTCTTGTTCTCTTTTCTTTTTCTCTTTGCTTTTTTGTCTCACTCATTTACATTTTTTTCTTTTCTCTCCTTTTCTCTCCTCTGTTCACTTTTACCTTTTTCTTCCACTGCCACCGACTCGTTTCCTTTCACCATCCCCCCCCCCC
>WKFP01014339.1:386562-397701 GCA_011057875.1 Pterocles orientalis
GGGGGGGGGGGGGGGGGGGGGGGGGGAGAGAAGGCCTTGGGAGAGCAATGCGGAGCCAGAAGAGAGGACCAAAACTGAAAGCCACTGGAACCAGGAAGCGAAGGCAAAGAGAATGATCTTCTGAGGGTCCTCACCTATACACTGGACATGACGTGTGTGTTATGGAATAGATTGTTAGTCACTCTGGTTCTCAGTCTAATAACCAAAGAACAAATCCTGGGCTAGTAGCTGGGCTGTGCCCTCCTAACCCCCTCACTCTGTCTGCAAAGAGCAAAGAGGCTGAACAACCTTGAAGTATCCTAGCAATAATTATAAATGTTCCTTTCTTATCAGCTTTTCTCCTGAGCGTAAATCCAAAACACAGCCTCTTGCTAGAAAGTTAACTCTCTGCTTAACCCAGGACAAAGACCCATGAAAGAACAGCAGTTACGTCATCAGCACCAAAATGCAAGGTGTATATTTTATTTAGAAATGTTACGTTTTGGTGTTCTAAAAGGAATTTATTTCTCTAAAAATGTCCAGGATGTGGAAAAACATTTTTTGCTGAAATGAAAATTGTGTAGAAATATATATAAAATAAATTGTGTGCATGTGTATTTTAAGTCTTGACAAATGAAAACTGTGCTCTTCAGCCATCTCCTGTGTACGCAGCCTGAGATACGTTACTGGGACTGAAGAGTGAACACGCCTAGTGAGTATACAAGACAACAGATAATCCAACATGCGAACAGGCTGAGGAAAGGATAAAATCATCACTTGTATCAGAATAGGCAGCCATCCTATTCACTAATCACTGCCCTGATTTTGTTGAGTGTTTTGCTGGTGCAACTGGAGATTTCAGCTTTAGGGGGTAACTAGAAGGAGGACGCGATATAACTAACCTCATAGGAAGCTTCTTACACACAGAACTGGGCAAAACTGGAGATGCTTGAGAGGGAAGCTGAATCAATGGACCATGAAGTGCAAAGAGAGGCACATACAGCAATGCTGTAGTTAAGGAATAAGATGAGGTAAGACGAAAGGAAGGATATGGACCCATTGGAGCAAGTCCAGAGGAGGGCTACAAAGAGGGCTGAAGCACCTCCCATACAAGGACAGGCTGAGAGAGTTGGGGTTGTTTAGCCTGGAGAAGAGAAGGCTACGAGGAGACCTTAGAGCAGCCTTCAAGTACCTAAAGGGGACCTACAGGAGAGATGAGGAGGCACTCTTTATCACGGAGTGTAGTGATAGGCTGAGTAGTAACAGCTTTGAGCTGAAAGAGTGCAGATTTAGATTAGATATTAGGAGGAAGTTTTTCACTGTGAGGGTGGTGAGGCACTGGCACAGGTTGCCCAGAGAACCTGTGGATGCCCCAGCCCTGGAGGTGTTCAAGACCAGGCTGGATGAGGCTTTGAGTAACCTGGTCTGGTGGAAGGTGTCCCTGCTGATAGCAGGGGGGTTGGAACTAGACAATTTTTAAGGTCCCTTCCAACCCAAACCATTCTATGATTCTATGAAGACGCACAGTTGTCAATGCTAGCACAACAGTTGTGTTGAAACTTTTGAAAGCTGTGTGGAGAAAAAGGGCACAGAGGAGGAAGGCACAGCATGAGGTAGTCGTGTGGGTGAAGGAGACCCATGCACTGTTATAGAAGGGTAAAGGGAGGATGGACAAAAGTTACTTGTCAAAGGAATATACATTAATGTAAATTATGTAAGACTTGACTGGGCTTTGGTTTGAAGGACAGTAAGGGAAGGTCGAGATGATGTCAGTAGGGGTATTAAGCAAGAGAGGAGAGTGGAAGAAAATACTCAAAGCCTGAGAAACTAGGGGCGCACTCTGAGCTACGCTGAATTAATGCCAGTATGTTAGAAACCGTGAAGATATGACATTTTGAAAGCAACCATGAAGACAGCATCTGAGTGAAGAGGGATACTTTATGCTGTCACAGTGAAGGTGATGGATGAAACCATCTTCACTAGAGTCACCAGGGAAGGGAGAGGAAAGGGAAAGAGAGGGTGAAAGAGACAAGTCTTTGGGACTTAGCTAAGACAATGTGAGCAGCATGAAGGAGTTGTCACATCCCTGAGCTAGAAGTAATAGATCTGGAAAAGATGGCCTAAAAAAACAAAAAACAAAACAAACACAAAGAAATGGACACTGAAGAGCACAGCTGCAGGTGTCAGGGGCAGCTGAGAGGTTGCAGAAGATGAGAACAAACTATGGGCCAAAACTTGAAAGAGCTGGATGGAGAACCATGGGAGTGAAAGCACAAGTGGCATGTCCAAGGAAGGAGGTTGGTGGGAATATCTTCTGCCATCAACAGGAGGTGTTCAACCAGGCAGGATATTGGCTCATCTTGCAGCTGCAACTAATATTAGTTTGCTACTAGATGTTCAGCTCTATCAGAGCTTTGTGGTGTGCTCACAGGTGACAGGCATATTTGTCAGAACTATTATAATATCTGGCTAAGGCAGACTTCCTCTGAGGTTATCATTACTTCTCCAGAGCTGATCATGAAAAAGTATTTTAGTAGGTGACTTAACCCCCTTCCTTTCAAGTTATAAAAAGCTAGCACAAGGGAGAATTAATGTTTTCTTTTAAGTGTAGGTTTTGGAGGCTGACAAAAACTTTATCCTATGAAAACAATACCTACAAAACCAGTGCCTCATAAAGAGTACCCTGTCCCTGAAACCTCAGTCTTATACCTGAATCCTTCAAAAGTCAGAGATCTCTCTCTCCGTTACAAGATAAAGGTAAAATATTCTGCTCATTTAGAGGGAGTCTGCCTTGGGTACTTCTTATTTGATGTAAAAAAAATCACTACTGAGGATTTTGGAGCAAATAAATCAGAAAAAAACCTGTAGATATGTCTTCAGCAATTGTTTTGACTAGTAATCTTTAAATAATGTGTTCTAGTTGGACATTCAGGAGCTAAGTTTGTCATTAGCTTATGTCAGAAAAAAAACCACTCTCAAGAATACTTATGAGATGTAAATGAAAGACTAAATTTTTATGTAATCTGCTATCCTCTTCAACTTCTCAGTTTATTAAGCAGAAAGGAACTTTTACATGAATTAAAAAAAAAATATTCCTGTAAGAGATCCAGGTGCGACTTCAAGAGGTAGCATGTTTTCATCAGGATTTATGAGCCTCTTCAGAGTCTGGAGCCCAGAAACGAATTAATTTATTGCAAAACATCAACAACAACAAAAAAGCTGGGTAAAAACCTGGTCCTAGTGAAATCCGTGGTAGAGAGGTAATTCTCCTTAGTGCCATCTGGATTTTCCCCAATGTCTTTTGTATGTGACCAGTATAAACCTGATGTAGTTGCTTTCTGATTACTTTTACCTTTGGGACTTTTTCTAAATTGCTGAGATTATACTCAAAATACAGTAAAATATCAGTATTAATATAGCTGATTTTTAATAAAAGAATCTGGAAGTGACAATAGTGTTCAATTTGTGCAAGTGCATATGAATGGACATTGTTTATACAAAATGTTTTAGTAGATACTGGTCAGCAATATTGGGTCGTGGACTATTTGCTAACAGTTAAATTTGGCTGACAAGATGCAAAAGCAAGTATTGTTTGTCATATGTGCATTCAGGTCATAAAAACAAATTTCATACACACCTTTATTCTTCAGTAATTACAGTAACAAGGTCAAGAAAGGCTGCTCAGGAAATGTCCATAGCCCAACCACCAGCCGGACCTGGACAATTACAGCAGGTGTTAATGAAATGCCACTGCCCAGCGACACCCGAGAGCACGCCTTCAAGAAATTGGCTCAGAGCGACACGAAAGCCAGGAGCCAAAGCTGGTGATGGAGTTCCACGGGGCTGACCTTGCACTTCCACAAGACACGCCGGATGCCCACACTGGGATTTGCCAAGGAGGCTCTCAAGAAAAAGATGTGCTTGATGTCCACCTCCCGTAGCTGTCTCGGCATAGCTAAGGTATCTTTTTGAAGGTGGGCATCAGATCCTGAAATCACTCGCTTCACCCAGATCTGAGGTTTCCACTGGAGTTCTTAGCGCTGAACAGCGTCTGCCTTTTATCCCCTATATATCTCGTATGAGGTATTTAAAGAAAGCACCCACGAAGCAGCATCCCAGGTCACTCCTCCAACCCCTCGGAGCTTTTCCATCTCCTGTCTCTAGAGATCTCACCCTCCAGCCCACAAAGTGCCCCGGAGAGAGCAGAGCCCTCACCTCCCCTTCCCCATGGCCAGGCATGTCAGACCAGGAGCAGGAGGTGGAAATTACACCGAGGCGAGGCACGGCCAGGAGCTGGAGACCCCTCTTCTGGGCGAGAGGTGCTCTGCCAGGCAGGAGCACAGGCGGGGGGCACATGGGCTATGGGCTAAGCCTCGGAGTTGCCTGATTTGGGGTCCCAGATGCCTCTAGACAGGCGAGAGGGTTTTCGCACACCGCCGGCTCGGTTAAGGGAGCTGGGGGTGCGGGGACCAGGTCTGCGGGGAGCCCCAGCAGGTCCCAGGAGCGGCGGCCAGGCTGCCGTAGCGGGGTTTTCCTGACCCGTTCCCCCGGTTTTAGGCTGCCACGTTGACTTCAACTATTAAAATCGTCGGTAAGTCCCGAGGCAGAGCGAGCCCACAGGTGTGTGTCCTTCTTTCCAGGGTCGATTTTTTTTTTTCCCCTGAGAAAATAAATCAAACTCAGCCTGCTTGCAGCCCCCGAAGGAGAGGGGCTTCATTGGTTCCAGCTCGGGGTGGGGGCTCAGCACCGGGAAGTCAGGACCCCGTGATGCTGGGTGCACCCCCGAGACACCCAGCGGTCCCCACAGCGGGTGGAGCGAGGCAACGACCCACGCAGATCCCCCGATGTCTCCCTAACTCCCGGGTCCGCGCCGTCTGTCCCCGGGGTGCACTTTGCGGGGCCGGGGCTGGCACGGGGTCAGCGGTGACACACGGGGGAGTCAAAGGCGAGCAGCAGCGCGGGGGGAGGCACTCAGGATGCCGCAGCCCGCGCAGCGGCTCTGACAGAGCCGGTGAAATCTGCGGGGGGGGGCAGGGGGGCGGTGTGTGTCCGGCTGCCAACCCCGTCGCGGCTGGAGACCGGTCCGCAGCCGCCCCGCCGGGGTGCCCAGGGAAGGGCAGGTGAGGATGCGCCCGGCCCCTCGAGGCTGTTTCACCTGTTCCCGAGCGAACGATGCCGCGAACTGCAGCGAAGAGCGACGGGACGGTCCCCCAGCCCCGGCGGGGCGGGCAGCCGTGGGGGGGCCCACCTCCCCAGGACGCCCAGGGATGGGATGCGGAGGAGTATGTACCCCCAGCCCAACTCTGCTGCTCGCCTCAGTTGGGTGGGATTCCCCTCAGGAGTCGTGAAACGGGTGACCAAGGAGTGGTGGCTCCTTCCTGGCGACGGGGACTTTGCCCAGCGCCTCGTCACGCTGAAATGTTTGATCACAGGAAGAAACAGGATCGGCTCTACCGATTAACTCCCGAAGTATGTTGAAAATGCGGTGTCACTTGTCTTAAGAAGGGCTTGGTTTTGTCTGCGGTGCTAATTGATTTCTGTTCAGGCTGATCCCTCTTAAAACATGAACAGATTTAATGGTTCTTACTCCCGAGCTCTATGCTATAGAGATAATTTGGGTTATTAAGACGCATTAATAAACAGTTAATAGACACTTTTTTTTTTTCCGGAGAGGTAAGCTCTTCAGTCCGAAATAAATGAGCAGCCTCTACCGAAGCTCTCCCGCACTTGGGATCAGCATTTACTGCCCACGCGTGTCAAAAATACCCTACAATTCGGGAAGTGGAGGTGACTTGTCCCATTTTGCTCGGGGAAGTCGTCCACCGTCGCACGGGACTAAGCCGGGACTGCAGCATCTAAACAAAGGAGTGGTGACTAATTTGGTCGCTGACTCCGCCGATGAGAAAATAGCTCCCAACAAGTGCACCGAGCCCGGCTTCAGCCCCTGAGCAAAAGAGGGCGAGTCAAATTCCTCGAGTCAAAGTCTGGGATGTGCTAGAAAGCCGCCTCGCTGTTAAGGCCAGGAGGGTGAACTCATATTGTGAGGAACCTGAATGAGAGCTGGGTTAGATAACTTGTAATTTCCCTGGCTCCATCCTCCGATCCCGCCTCTTTCCCCTCCACCCCCCTCCCAAAAAAAAAATAAAAAAAATAAAAAAAAAAGGTTTATAAGAATTTGCTCTGGCCTTCCTTTACTTTCTATCTGGTACGTCTCATATTTCATTTCTGGCAGCCAAAGAAATCTTAATAAAAAGAACGTGTAGAAGCATTTCCAGGGGAATAATTTGATCAGGAATCATTGCCGGTTTTGGAATTAGTCCTAAAACTTATTAAAAGTTGAACAATCCCAGTACATATTCTTCTCTTCCACGGATCCTTTTCCTGGGTTAATAGCCTTTATTTTTTTTTCCCCTCTTCCCCCTGCAGCTCTGCGTGGATACCATCGACAGGAGTGCGCGAGTAGGGGTGTTGTTGTTGCTTTACCCTCCCCGAGCTGTTTATTTAGAAGGCTCCTGCCATTTTGCCCCATCAGCAGCAGCCACCGCGTCCCCTCCCTTTTATCTCGTTATCTCGGGCTCCCAACGCTCCTGCGAGCAGGTGGGAACCGCCACTCCCGCCGGGGAACCAGCCCCCCTTCCGGGGCGGGCCGCCTGCCCTCTGCCCCACGCACAACCCGCCCTCCCCGGGGGAGAGCCACGGCCCCCGGGCTGCCACCGCCGCGGCCGCCCTCGACCCCGACGGCCTTGGCCCAGTCTCGCTTCCCCACCCCCCGACAGCGGCGCAACCGAGGGGCTGCCCTGCGCCTGCCCACCCCCTTCCGCCCTTCCCGGGGCTGCTCTCCCCGATTGGGGGGCGAGGGGGTGGGCCGGAGCACCTTCAGGATCTCAAAGCTTCAGCTGTAAATGGCTAATTAATTTTTTTTTTTTTTGGGGGGGGTGTGGAGAGAAAAGGGAAATGCAAGATTGAAATTGACATTCCAGTAATATATTTCCGTGAGAAGAGTTTAAAGATGTCCTCTGTAATTTCCCATAAGAAATCTGGTTATACTGGTTGATTTCAATAGGAGAATTCTCTGCCTGGGGGCATAGGATGAGTAATATGCCGTATGTTTCATACTCCCTTGCTAATATGATAATAAATGCATTCAAAAAAAGCAACGAGGTGTTTACAATTAGTACCTTCACTTCTCCGGCTTGCCTAAATTTCCCAGTATCGGGAATCGGAACGGGCATCTTAGAGGTATGAAGGGGCTGCGGGGAGGGGAGCAGCCAGCCCCCCCCACCATGGCCCCGGCCCCTTTTTGGGAGCGAGAGGCATTACTGACTCTTTAACCCGGCGAAGCTGGGGCTCGAAACTCTTTAAGTCAGCAAGCAGCACATCCAAAAAGGGAAAGGAGCAAGAGCGGGGAAGGAGAAATTAGAAAATTGCCATCGATCGCTCTCTCAAGCACGGCACAGCCGCCTCCTCCTTACCTCCCCCCCCCCACTCCCGAAGTGTCAGCCTCCTCCCGAGCAAGGCAGGAGTTTGCGGGAGCCCCGATAACAGGCTCCCATCAGCAGATAACAGAGACAACACGTCTCACATGGGGCAGGGACCAGCCTCCCCGCTGATCGCCTTGGTTTCAGGGCTCTCCATGCGCCGCTGTCCGCCTCGCACCTCTCCCTGCCCAGCCCGCGCCCGGGCATGCGGGGGTCGTGCCGGAGGACGGACGGACGGATAGATGGATGGATGGACAGACGGGGACACCACCGCCCTGGGCTGCCAGACCCCCCCAGTCCGGACCCCAGAGCACCTTCTCCTTCTCCTTCACGCTCCCCTCGCAGCGGGAAGATGCCCTCGGCCGCCCCTCCGCGCCCGCGGAAGATCCGCGGCGCAGGTTTGTCTTTTCCCCGAGGGAAAGGAAAACCCCGGGGGCCGGCCCAGTGGCTCACCGGACCGATGCCCAGCAAGGTGTCCCGATGCCTCCCCCTCCCGCTGGCCGGTCCCGGGGCTGGGATGGGACCGCCGTGGGGCCCGGCTGCCCTCGGGCGGCCCCGGAGGCGGCTCCGCGTCGGGTCCCGAGGGTCCAGCACCGCCCCCGCCGTACCCCCTGGGTACCTGCCCCAGGGTTTGGGTAAGGGCAGGCAGCTCAGCCACCCTTGCTCAAACCTCCACCGAGAAATAAGCACGGGAATCAAAGCTCCATCGGCTCGCAGCCCGACGGGCTTCCCTGCAAGACGGCGGCGTCTGCGGTGCCGGGCAGGGGAGCTCGCCGTCCCCAAATCTGAGTATTCGGGGAAGGGATTTGCCGGCTTGCTGATCTCTCGATTCCGGTGCTAGGTCATTGGATGTAAGGAAAAAGAACTTCTGCACAAGTTTTCTTTTCCTCTCTCTTACCAGCAAAAGACCATTCATGAGGGAAATAATGACGGCTGCTCTGTTTTATTCCCAACCTGTTCGATTTATATCTGTTCCAAGACAATGCTAATAATAGCAATTATTGCTTCAGTAAACATCCTGAGCCGGTATTCTTTCCTGTTGTGCATGTTCTTTTTTTTTTTTTTTTTTTTTTTTTTTTTTTTTTCAGGTTAAAACTGAATCGACCGTGGGCAAAGTAAGTAACAAGAGTTTTCAATCCGAGACCTAACATTTCCATAGAGATATACAAATTTACAGTCTGAGGGTGAGACTTAATTAGTGGAGGGAAGGGGGGGGCACACGGGGACCGAGAGTCACGCGTCTTTCCTCTCGTGGAAATTACGACCCGCGCCTGTCAGCGTCTCGTAGCAGTGGACGGCAGGAACCCACGCGAGACAGGGCGCGGAGGGGGACGGGCAGCATCCCACACCGCCGACTCTTTTTCTTTGCGTGGATCCTGATCCCGCTGGCCCACGAGGGACTACGAACCAAGCACACGGTGGCCCTCTCCCGCACCGGGGCTGCCCGGACCTCTCCCCCCCTCCTCTCTTTTCGGCGGTGGGGCCGCAGCGGGACTTTTACGAGTCCAGCACCGCGCGGGGCGTGGGGAGCGGAAGGTGGGCAGAAGCCCGAGGCCCAGGGAAGAGCAGCGCGGCGAGAAGCCGACGGAGGAACGGAGCTCCGCGTGTCTGTCCCGAAGGAGCACTTTTAGGGGGCAGGGTGGGTCGTTTTTTCTTTTTTTTTTTCTTTTTTTCCTTTTTTCTCCCACTTCTTTTTCAGCTCGGCTATCTGCAAAGACCGCATGCAACACACACAAGCTCCACGCGGGGCACCGGGCGGGGACGAGACCCTCGACGGGTGACGCGCAACAGGTCGACGGCGGCCCCGCAGCTCCTCGCCGCCGCCTGCCCCGGTCCCAGCCCCAGCCCCCCTCCGCGGCCCCGGCGGCTGTTCGCCCCCCTCCCCGGCCGCACGTATACACCGGCCCCCATCCAGGAGGGCGCCGGGGCTCTGCGCGGGCATCCTCCGGCTGCGGGTCATAGGGCCGCGGCGTAGGCTGCGGGGTAAGGGTCCAGCTGGGGCTTGCCCATGCCCGGGAGGAGGATGTAGGCCAGCGGCGGCTGCAGCCCCGGGCCGGGCCAAGCGCTGCAGTTGCAGGGGATCATGTATCCCGGGTTACCGGGCGACGGGTGCGAGTGCGTGTGCCCCCCGGCGGCGGCCGCGGCGGCGGCGGCGGCCGCGGCGGCACCGTGGAAGGCGCCCGCCCCGCCGGCGCCGGGGTAGCCCAGCGAGGAGGCGTAGGGCAGCCCCGAGCCCGAGGAAGAGGAGGAGGAAGAAATCTCGGCCATTTTGGAGCCCAGGTCCAGCAGGGAGTAGGGGCTGCTAGCGGCGGCCGCGGCGGCGGCGGCTGCAGCGGCGGCGGCCGACTGGGGGAAGAAGACGCGGGCGGCGGCAGCGGCGGCGGCGGCCGCCGCCTTCTCGGGGTTGGCCAGCAGCGACTCGGGCACCAGCCCGCCGGCCCCGGCGCCGTGCAGCCCGCCCGCCTTCAGCCCGTGCGGGTGGTCGTGGTCCGCCACGCCGCCCAGTCCGTAGGGCACGGGGAAGGCGAACTTGTCCTTCTTGAGCAGCGTTTTGGGCTTCCGCCGGGGCCGGTACTTGTAGTCGGGGTGCTCCTTCATGTGCATGGCCCGCAGCCGCTTGGCCTCGTCGATGAAGGGCCGCTTCTCCGACTCGGTCAGCAGCTTCCACTCGGCGCCCAGGCGCTTGCTGATCTCCGAGTTGTGCATCTTGGGGTTCTCCTGGGCCATCTTCCGCCGCTGCGCCCGCGACCACACCATGAAAGCGTTCATCGGCCTCTTGACGTGATCCACCGGCTTGGACATGGTGTCCCCCCGCCGCCCCGGCGAGCCACCGCCCGCCCCGCGCTGGCGGACGCCTCCTCCGGGCGCCTCTCCCGCTTCCTCCTCCTCCTCCTCGACCCCGCCGCGCTCCGCTTCTCCAAAAGCAATCTCGGCGGGTGTCCCGGAGCGGCGACACCGGCTCCGGCGGGTGCGGGGCGGTGGCCGCCGGCGGCCACGGTCCGGGCGCGGGGCGCTGCCGAGCGGCGGCGGTGCCTCCCCGTCAGGGCGCTGCGGCGGGCGGCGCGGGCGGGACGGGCGCCGCTCCCCGCCTGGGCCGCGGAACCTCTCTCCGCGCCGCCGATCTCCGGGCCAGGGCTCCTCCTCGGGGCTCCTCGCGAGCGGCGGCGGCCGGAGTCCGGGCGGGACAGCAGAGAAGTCTCGACGGCGAGGGCGGGAGCCGGCGGCGGGAGGGGTCCTCGCTTCGCTGTGGGCGCGATGCTCCTCGGCGGTCTCCGGTGCAGCGGCGAGCCCCGGACGGGGCGGCGGTCAGAGCCCGCCCGGAGCCATCGCCGCCCGCGGAGCTCGATGCGGTGCGGGGCCGGGCGGGACGGGGTCCGCGGCGACTCAGGCGCTGCGGGGAGGCCCCGGGGGGCGCAGGGCCGCCCCGTTCACAGTCGCCCCGCTGCGCCCGCGGGTGCGCGGCCAGTCGCCCGCTCCTCGCACATACTCGCCGGGCGCCGGTCGCAAGGGGCCGCCGGGCGCCGCGGCCTCCTGGTTCCCGCCGCCGGACAAACTTCGCCAAGTTTCGGGCGGGCTGCGGGGCGCTCCGCCTGCCGCGCGGCTCCCCCTTCTCCGGCAGCCGCCAGGTCTCTCTGGGTTTTCTTGGCCGCCGACTCGGAGGGGCGGCGGGACGGGCGGGAGC
>WKFP01014339.1:418331-437553 GCA_011057875.1 Pterocles orientalis
TGATTTCTCTGTAGTTTACATGCTCCTGGATCTTAACATAGAGATGTAAATAGCTGGGTGTGAACTTGCCAGGTATTATGTTCAGCTGACACAAACAACCCAACCAGATAGTTCTGTGTAGATAACAAACTCATTTATGCAGTGGTTGGGAATCAGGGCTCAGGTGATTGTTGTTCTTTAACGATTATTTATTTAAATTGGTCTAATTCAAATAGAGAGCCAGTACCAGGCTATAACTGGCTGGACGAACTTCCCAGGTTGGACAAAACACGGGGGCAGGAACTCATCCTCTTTCCCTGTCTCACTTTGCACCCCCAGCTAGGACTTTTCCATGGTGCTCTGCTATCCTTCTTTCTTTTCATCCAGAACAGGCCTGCAAAAACAAGCCTTGCTGAGTTATGCAAGGACCAACAGATCTCAGTTCTGGCAAGTAGGAGGGGAACTAAACAACAGAGTGAATTTCAAAGCGATATCAGTGGGGATGCCTCACTGAACAGGCCTGCCTCCAAACTACCCATAGGACTTTTAGACAGGATCTTCTCCGGGCTCTTCAAGACAAAGAGAGCAGCTGTCCCTGAGTTAACCAGGAACTATTCCATCCAACACACCCACTAAAATGAGCATTTCTTACTGAAGTCTAGAATCCAGCCCAATACTGGCCTGAACGTGCAAGCACTCCGCGCAAGCTCCTCATGGCACTGGACAGCCGTGCTCTGCACCCGTGAGGTTTCTGACAGAACATAAGGACAGTGCATATGAAACACTGCAATGCCACCCCATGTCACTGCAAGTGTTTCTAACCTCCACATCTAGATAGAGCAGCATGGAGACTGAAGCTCAAAGCCTTTTTTTTTTTCCCCCCCAAAAAAACCCATCACCACCAGAGAAGGATCTAACATATCCCTGAAAGATGCCTGTACTATAGCTTGAGGACACACATGCATTCCGAGAGCCTTCCTTCCATTCTGGAAGGTGGGTTCTCCATCTCCTCCTGCTCTGCACCAGCACTGAAAGCTGTAGTCAGATCACCCCAGCCATTCCCAAAAGAAAAAAAAACACTAGTTTTCACTAGTCACACAAACACTCGTTTGACGTGTAATGCTCGTGAATGAGAGGCAGTGGAAAGAAGAAGGCAAAGAGAAAGATGGGACCTTCCATTTCAGCACCAGCACAGTCTGAAATCAATGTAACCCACCGGTGAAGCCTCATCCTACATGCCAGTTACTGAAACACACAAGCAAAGTACCACATTTACCCTCTTAGAGAGGGTAACGCTGGGCTGGGGTCAAAGCTATCATAAAAATAAGTTCTCATTTGAGATAGAATCACCACTGCCACCAGCTCACAAACCTGCTCACCATTGCCAGCAGTCCTGCTGGTCACAGTTTCACAGCTGCTGCAGCGGGAGGAATTAAGCTTTTTATTTTTTTGCTCTGCAGCCAACATATAGTATTTCAAAATCGGATAGATTTGGCATAGGTCTGTCCTCACTGGCAGTTTGTTTGTATACTATGCTTTCTTATGACAACAAAGTATTGGAGAAAGGTTTTTGAAGCTGGTTTATCAGTGATTATCAATGTGAAAGGCCATTACAGAGCAGCCTGTGACAGGCTTTCTGTCAATGAGATATGGCCTAGAGCATCAACAAGGCTTGAATGGAGCTTGAAGCTTGCCTTTCACCTCTGGAAACAAGAAAGGGAAAATCCATGTATGATTTCTATGTCCATCCCAGACCTGATGAGAGCTTCTCTCACCCAGCAGACTGGCAGGGAGGTTTCCAGTGCAGTAGTATTTATTGTTAGCCAGCAGGGGCACTGGTGGCACAGGTAAAAGGTCCAGAGAGGTTCCTTTCCCTCACTCCTTGTGCTCTGGCTCTGCTAGCTCGCAAGTCTCTGGTGACTGGTTGGTTTCATGACTAGATATGCAGGAACAGGTGGGAATGAGGGGAGTGGAACTCTCCTAAAGTAATTCCTCACCTTCCTCACAAAAAGATCTCCAAAGCTCCAGGCTCCTGGTCTCATTGCAGTCACACCCAAACTCGTGATACTCAGCTTCCCACAACTCTTGCCCCATGAGCATTTTGGGGTCTTCAAAGTCCTCTGATCCATGAGCACTTCCAAGCTTCTGGGTCCTCCTGACCCTCTTAGACATCTTTCCAGAACTAAATAAGCCCAGCAGAGAGGAACACACTTATCAACAGCATTGAAACCTGTTGCAGGAAAATTGCTATAGCTTCTTAGATCTTAATGACTGAGTGTTTCATTAATAGCCTACGTGTCCCAAGATTGGACCGTGTCCCCACTGAGCTGGCACATGTCTGTGGAGAAATCCCTGGCACCACATTTGTTTGTCTTAGTTGACAATTTGATAGCATTGATGAAACCACAAATAGTGCTCCAAGATCATTTGCCTCGATAAAAATGACAACAAATTTAAGAAGCACAGATACGTAAGTTATATTACAGTCTTTATCAGTGGCACCCAAAACTCAACTTGGAACCATTAGCTCTCAAGGACAGAATATTAAAATAGGTTCTCTACCTCAACAAGATAAACCTGTCTGTAATACATATTTGTGTCCATGAAGAAATAACTTTGATCTTGAACGCAACCTTTCAATTAGAGAAAAAGAAAAAAAGAATTTGCCAAGTGTTCACCTAGGACATTAAGATAATGTAAGATACAAAGTTGAGGGTTCTAAAACTTGCACACAGGTTCTCCTGTTTAGAAGTGAAATGACTTGATTTAACTGCTGTTTAATCCTTCACTGTGAAACTTTATAAGTTTCTTCTAGAAACTGAATGAAGGCATCCACGCGAGGGTTTAATACACTGTAATTTATATGCATTAATCTTACAGCCTCAGATCATTCAAGACACTTTTCTCCACTGTCCCCAGCTAGACAAAGCACATGTATTTTTGATTAAAGCTCTTCCTAGCTCTCCCCGGCTGTTTCAGGTGTGGCTCAACGCATTAATTGTGTCCCAGTGTCTGTTTCTTGCAGCAGCCACAGAGCAATGGGCAGTGGCTCAAGTAAAGCCCTCAATCAGCTGCTCCAGAGCGCACGGTCCAGGAACACTTCTATCAATGATCTCCAAAGCTATTAGTTTGCAGATGATGGTCTTTATTTATGTTGAATAATGTTTAGTCCGTCAACCTAATTGTCATATACTATGTCAATTATGTAAAAATACTCGTTCGACATCTCTGACAGCACCCATTTGTCTCTCACATCTTAGACTATACCCAATCCTGACTTACATTCCTTGTGTTGTGGGTTGGGTGAAATGTCATTGAAGCTATGGGTGTAACCACTACCTTCTTTTAATGCAGCTGTAAGAAACAGTTCAGTTGCTTTATGAAATAATAGTGACCTCCACCCCAAACAAAAGCATATGTTACTGTTCAAAACCACAGCACATACACAGGCTGCACAGGCTGGATGGTGTAGGAGAGGGGTTTGGCTGACTGTTCTTTTCAGTGGAGCAGGATGCATATGCATGCCTGTGTGTGTGTGAGTGGAAGAGGGAAAGAAAAGCCCCACAAGCATAAATACGGTGAAATGAGATAGATCCTGAACAAAATACAAAGACTGTGGCCGTCGCAAAAAATCTAGAAAGGGAGTCTTCAAGCTGAATACATGGATCTTCCCGTGCTCGGGGAAGCGGGACTTCATAAAGTCTTTGTAAATAAATAGGTTTTATCAGAGAGATCTGATCCCATTTGAAATTTCTCTTTCTAAAGAAAAAAAAAACCTCACAAGACTCTGAACTTCAATTAAGTGGTCAGGTCAAAAGGTATGAGACTGAAAATCCCTGCTGACCTGAAATAAGGAGAACTGCACAAGATGTAAGCCAGGATGGAATTTGCCTCCCATGTTCAATACTCATTTCTCCCCGCCTCTAACATGAATGCATAAACATACAGAGAAAAAAAGAAAGGGATAAGGAGGGAGGAGAAAGGGATCAGGAGGGAGGAGAAAGGGAGGGTGGAGAGAGAGCATATAAACCTTATCTTTTCTCCTATGTGCTCAATACAAAATTATAATTTAATAATATTTATTTCTTGACATAGGCATTAGATTTTTTCTTTTTTTTTTCTTCAAATGAAATAAAAGTGATAAACAATAATTCGAGGTTTTTGATTTGACATAGATTATATAGTTCTGGCTGTATGGATTCTTGTGCTATTCATAAGCCAGTTTAGCTTTGCACTTGTGTTGCAGAAGGATTGAATTATAGCCTTGCAGTAGATTAGGTTTCCTGTATTATTGTATTTATATATATCTGGTTGCTCTATTATGCATTTTCTTCGTACTGTCTTATAAACTGATTGGGACATATCTCCTTTTCTATTGTCTGTGTAAGTGCCCGCCGCAGTATGGACTTAAAAGCAGAATTAAATACTCGGTATCCCAGACTTAGAAAATCATTGGTGCTCTGTTGCTGCATTGTAATTCTGCCTGCAGTTCTATCTACCTACATTCAGCTTATACAGAAAATGCAATTAAAGACATGGATTGCTGAGAAAGGGGAATTATTTTCCACGAAACATAATGACCAAACTTTGCCCATTTCTGGCCCTGTATGCCATCTTTGCTGAGAAGTGAGCTTTTGATGGCGCTCTTATGTCCTTAATACAATATGCTGTGTAATATCTAAGTATGTTCTCAGCTCAGTTGGCATCTTTGTTTGCATTTGGGCTCTGTGTCTTCGTGTCCGGAAATTATAGAGGTATAATCCTTGCATTTATTCTGTGACTTGAAACAACTAACATGCTATTATTTTCTGTGAGAGACTAATAGTGAGGGAAAATATTAAGTATTTAACTAAGCAATAAAATGTTCTTCAAGTGCTAATGCATCTTAGCATAAAGCAGATTCTAGTATCGCTCTTTTCTTACCCTGTGTTTGTTGAATTTGGTATTCATGAAAGTAGGACTCACAAAATGGACTAAATCCAAGTGCGGTGTGGGCAGGTGCTATGCAAGCTTTCCCTCCCAGCTTCTTCCAGTCTCCCTTCATCTCAGTTTGTTGCTGTTTTTACACTGTATCTCCTTAGGGCAGAAATGGTGTGTCTTTATTGTGTGGACAAACATTTTCTTAGTTCTGAGATGAAACCTCCACATTTTTTTCCCTGGGCAGGGTCTGAACTGGGGTTTTTTACAGGTGAGGAGCTGGTGCTCTGATACTGCATCCTGCCCCGTGTGAACCGAGGGTGAAGAAGTAAAGCATCAGACCTGGTTGCCTGGTTTTCTCTCCTCTGCACCCAGAAAACATGCATAGTATGCAGTGAAAGTGCATTTCTAAGAATCTGGTGAAAGACATTTGTTTAATAGAGATAGCATTCAAACAAAGGTCTGAGTGGAATATAGCCTAATTCTTAGGCAATTTTGTGGTCCTCAGTTAAATGAGGATCACCTTTTACAGTCACCTAACTGTAAACTAAATATGGATTCCATGGTCTGTGAATTCATTTACCCCAACTGTGTTCCTCCAAATAGCCTTTAAAACTAATTTGGCATGTTTTGTATGTATTTATAATAAAAATGTAAATGAAAAAATCAACACCTGGTAGCTTTACCTCATAATACTTCACTTGGAGCATACAGGCAGAGAGTAAACATTGGAAAAAAAGAGTATTAGTAGCTCTGGGAAGCATAGAGTGTTTAATATCCAGATTAAATATTGGTGGAGCTTGAGCTCCTTTTCTGTCAGTCTATCACCTGCTGTTGTAAAAGACTCCTGTCACATATCTCCTGACCAATTATGTCTGCAGTAGCTTGGGAAGAATCCTCTATCCGGCTGCTCACAGTGCTATGGGCTATGAACAGGAGACTGCCCTGAATTATTCTCAGGGTAAACCCTTTACGGGTTTTAGAAACAATTAACTTATCTATTTTCTGCTAGTCCGAAAGCTTTATGGGTAACACAAATGTAAATTTATTTTAACCTCAAATCCAATGTATAATTTTTGTGGAACTGGAAGTAGGGAACCAGTGTGATTGGAAGATACATTTCAATTAATTCTTCCTCCGATGCTTTATCTTCTCAGCATCAGAACCTTTTATAGTGTTAAAATTAACAATTATGCAGCTGATGGCTGGCTGAAACCACAAGGGGATCTGGAAAGGGCCTCAGATAACACAACATGTATAAATCATTCAGGAGAACAATTCATGAAAGAAAAGTTATCTGTGTTTTGGATGACATTGGAAGAACTAAATAGGAGTCAATTTGAGGAAGGGACATTTTCCTCCATTGTCCAGCCTGGCTTTTTTTTTTTTTTTTATTGTGTTGTAATATACATTTTCAAAATTAATTAACCATTAACAGCAAGATAAATGTTTCTTCTTGTGTTAGGGAAATGCTGGCCTCGGTGGTGAAAGATTATTTCACATGAGCAGCTCTCTTCAAGAAAGCTGTTGCCAGATAAGGTGGCGACTGTACTTTGAAGAGGAACAATGAGAAGTGACAGACAAGCCCGTGTTTACCAAACTGAATAGAGGACTTGCAGGTTTCCACTCACTGCTCGGTTACCTAAGCCCAGGGAATCAAGGCTGGAGTGTTGTTTCACCAGCCTGGATCGGTAACAAAGTGGTAACTACTTCAGAATATAATAACACGCCGTGAAATCTTACTCCAGGCACTAATGAATAACGTTTTTTTTTTAATTTCATTTTTATGAAACGTTTAAAAAATACGTTGTTGGAACTGCTCTTGTGTTCACGCATTTGGCAGCTGTGGAGTATTTTTGTCCCATGCCTTTTTTTCAACGTTCAGACTTTTGATTGCAGGTTGGGGTGTGAATGCAGCACGACTCGAATGTGAAATCCTTCTACTTCAACCAGGCCAGAAATGTAGAAATAGGAAGCAGATGTTCTTGTTCTGCAACTTAGAGAAGATCTAAATTTGGCAGCCGTGCTGTACGCAAAATGGCATGGGACTTGTGTGCGTGCCGTGCTCCAAACCGCAGCCCCAAAAGAAGCTAACTCCTGGAGCGTTGTGCCAACCCACCTCATCCAGAGAAGGCCACTGGAAATCGGAATCTTTTCCCATTTTTATCTCTATTGCTGCAGAGCTGGCAGAGTTGGTACCTCAAGTGTAGGGCAGGACAAGCTGCCCCCACCACGTTGCTTGTGACCTTTGGTAAAGTGCTCAATTTTATTACATTTGTGCTGTGCAAGCGTACAGTAGTCCCAAACCCAAATATTTATGGAGCTGAAGTTTGGAACAATATTGCTGTCTGCTTACAGCATCTGCAGTTTCTTTGCAGATGTGAACAGTGCAGATCAACACTGCCAGGTGAGCATCTGAACAAGTTCAGCAGGAAAGAGGAGCAAGAACAGAACACGCAGGCTTTCTGTGTGTAGTGGGATTGTTTCTTCATTCTGTCACAGATATATCAAGCCATTTAGGCTAGAGAACAATATTTTAACATTTGTGATGTGCATGAATGCACACACGCATGCAGACTGTATTTATACACGTAGAGACTACTTAAAAAGGGCTACTGGATACACTATTTTAACATACATTACTTATATCAAATTAGGAGTGCAAGTTTTCACTCTGTGCATCATCAGCTGCTCTTTATCTATTACATTTTTTTATAATGCATGTGATTTTTATTTTTCTCATCTGCAGTTATTTTTACGTGTGAGCTCTTTACATCTTCAGATTCTAACAGCAATATTAATTGGACTAGGGTACCTAAGAGATTTCTGATTTATATTACACAGAAGTTCATATCCGTGAATATATTTTACTAGAACATATAAGCATTTTGCATATGTTTTTTTTCATTCAAATCCAAACCTATCAAATATGAAACTTATAGAATATAGGTGCAGAAAATATTTGTTTCAAATCACAGGTTTTCATGAACTGACAGAAAAATATTTGTAATATATGGGGGGAGAATCCATGTAGTGACTGCAAAGGATATTTTCTCTTAATGACAGTCAGTAGGTTAGACTACTCTGGAAGCACTACAGAAGTAATGCAGACATGAGTTGTGTACGATATCCAGGACATCTTTAGAAAGGTCTTGGGAGATGTGCCTTATCAGTTGTGCTTAGTAATGACACATTAATAGTGCCCAACAAGGCACAGTCATGTGCGTGCAAGATTTGCCTCCTGATGGTCTGCAAAAGCGGCAGGCTGAGATCCTTGGCTGTGCCGGCCAGGAAGGGGAGTGGAGAGGGAAGGGGATAGTTACGAGAGGGTAAAAATTGCTTCCCAGGTCTGAGCTGTGTCCCTTGACTGCCAGATCAAGATGGAACAGCCCAGAGGATGCTCTTTTTTATACAATTTAGCTTCACTGACTGGGACCAATGACTGAGCCTAGCCAGGGTGAAAGCTCTGGTTCTGTCCAGCTCCATAGGCTACCTGTGACACAAAGAGTGTGTGGTCAGGGACCAGCTCACCAAACCTTACCCCAACAAAAAATTTCTTCTGTGCTTGGGAAAGTTTTTGACTGTCTGATTTATTTTGCTCTGTTCAGGATATCTGGCTCCATTTTTTTTCTTTAAAAGCTTCACAAAACTGAGTCCTGAAGGAGCATTTCTTAGTTTTGATTTATGTAACTAACTTTCATAGGTGTTGAAATTACATTGAAATTACATTTGCTTTTTTTTTTAATTTTTGCTCGGCAGTACTCAGTCCTGGAAAAGTCAACATAATCCTTGACCATGTAGAGACAAAGTGTGGTTTGAAAGACAAGGTCCCTACCAGAGGAATTCTTGCTGGGGCATTTAAACCAGCAACATCCCTTCCAATCCTGCCCTTGTCCTCTGCTAGGAGTTACTGCATATGGAGCAGGGACAGCTGAAGTAACCACGCGTCAGCTTATCACCTCTGGTGGTTTCAAGACTGATGTTTTAATGTGAGCTCTAACCAATAGATGTTCATCCTGCTATGTCAAGCTGAACTTGGGTTGCTTTCAGTGTCCATTCCATAAACGGAAACCACAAACAGAGGTACAGACAAGCTGCTGGTACCATTGCTAAATACTGGACAAGCCATCCATCAGAGCCCTAAGGTCTCCTGAAATGCAATTCTTGCTCTAAGACTGTCCTCTCTTCAGAAAGAAAAGCTGCTTAGATTTTCTGTTTAATCTCACTATAAACTGTGATGACAAAGTGTATTCATTTAGTTCTGCAAGGAGAGATTAATAAACACAGGCAAAAATCCAACTGCAACTTCATTTCACCAAAAAAGCGCATTTAAGTTAGCTGATGTTCTTTACAATATTACAGCTTTTTTCAGCAAATCTTCAATTAAAAAAACTAAACACGTTTGTTAAAATGACTGTTTCATTTAGCATTCTCTAAAAAGATATTTTCAAATCTGTATTTTAATTATGTCCTTAAAGTAAATAAAACCTGAAAACTGCACTATTTTGCTGTGAGTCAAATTAACTTTTCTCTAAATTTTTCAGAGCAATCAAAAATTAGTTATTCTCACAGTTCATATTTTGTGTACCTACCCACATAGTCTGAAACCTTGAAAAGAACTGGTGCTTTAAAAAAAGTCTCAGAAAAACTTTACCCTCACATAACCTCAAATAATAAAGACAAGAGAGGCAGAAGAAGTTGGGAGAGCAATGACAGGGTGTGATAGGAGAAAAGGGGACATTGAAGTAAACCTCTCCTTGTGGGAGAATAATATCTCCAGTGTTGCTGAAGTCACAGAGTGTTTTACAGGTAACCCACAGCTTACACACACGATTAGTTACTGTTAAGCATTTGTAGGGCTCTTGGAAAACACAAAATGCTGAGTATTGCTCTTTGGGATAACGATGGTTGCACGCAGCTTCACCAGGCTGGATGGCTGCTTTGCGTGACAGCACAGGAGGAAAGAGCTGTGTCCTCTACAGTTGAACCGAACACCCTAGAGTGCAGTGCTGGCTGACTTGGTGCTTGTGAGCCATATTCCAGGAACGACTCCAGAATGTAGAATGGGAGAAGTCCAAAATTGCTGCTGTGAAAAGCTCTGCTAAGCTAATGTTCACAACAGGCTTAGGCTAGCCCATGCACTTTACTGACTCTCCAAGTGCCCGATGCTGGGAAAAAAGGTCACACAAGCCCCTTGCAAAATGCGGTGGTAGCTGCTGCTCTGAGTGGACTTCCTTGCTTATAGGTATGTAACTGCTGCTTGTTAATTCTGCTGCTGGGGGCATTGAAACTCACATTCCTTTGTCTCCCCTTAGGCAGGATCTAGGAGGGTGGGAAAAAAGGTGGAAGCGTCCTGTTGGCAGAGAGCTTTGAGGCTGTGCAGGGAAGAACCCAGGATTTGCAGGGCTGGAAAGGGTAAAGAGCTGTACATACCACTATGCAAGTTAGTGGTCAGGACCTGAACTTGGCACTGGTAGGGGGAAAAGAGTGATTTTAGTCCTTGGATGTTCCCATGTCATGTATTTTATCCAACTTATGTTTAACGTACAGTGCATAAATGCTCTGATAGGAACAAAAGCCAAGGATCTCCCCCCATCAATCTGTCCCTCACAAGGCTCATAGCCATGAAGCTGCAGATTGATTCTGTATCCAGGGTTTCTCTACATGGATCTTGTAATATTCTTGGTGCTGGTTGTTTTCTACACAGGAGAAGGAAGGTGTGAAACTAGCCAACAGTTTTTGCAAACTAGCAGAATAAACCGTGTCTGTAGCAGGTATCTTTAGAAAGCAGAATACATATCCAGAGCACTCAGAGCGAGAGCTGTTAGTCTTCTTGCTAGTATTCCCACCCACTCCCATGACTCTTGTATTCCTGCTGGAAAGTGCCCCAGCTTCAAAAGGAAGGATTGCATTTAAATAACATGGGGCATGTTACTCTAAATAGCATCTGAGTTGAACACAGTATGCGTTATTGGGTAACTTAACTTTCTACATGTATTTTCCTTTTGAATATAGTCCACTAAGAAATGGTGAGATTCAATTTTGACCAAATACAAAAAATTTCTTCCAGTGTTTTCAAATATCTGCCCCAAATTGGGAGACTCTCAAAGACACTTCCTAAAAATAGGTTTGATATTGATGAGTTGGCATTTTCCAACAAAAGTAAGAAAAAATCCTGACCATTTCTAATTCCCTATCAAATGGAGAGAATATTTCCTTTTTTTGCACGCGTGGGAGGTTCTGTCTGACTGGATGACATTGCAGTGGGCACAGACTGCCCCTGTCTCTGCCTTGGCATGCAGGATTTGCCACACAGCAGTTGGGTCACTAACCTGATGTAGGAAACAGGAAAACCATGGGTGTGTATTAGTCGCACAGTGTTTCAGCTGTCAAACCCTATAAGAAGAAAAAGTGTTTACACAATGTCTTATTAAGGAAAGTAGTGTTATAAATCATCCCATAAAGAGAAGAAAACCCTTCTAATTGCATGCTTTATCTTCAAAAGTGGTGAATTTCAGAACAATCTGCATATCAGGCACCTTGTCTGTATTTTAGTGCTAAAAGGCTTCTCTTGACATATATCCAGCTTCTGTTACCTCTCTTTGACACATCACATAGTTATTTTCTTTTTAATCTCTGAAGAGCAGAAATATTGTGAGCTCTTTGCTGGTGCCAGTATGGATAGAAGCCATCCCTAAAGAGACGTATATTGCAATTGGCAAGATATAAATCACATACGGTATAAATATAGAGGTGTTTGTGTGTCAGGATGTTGGCAAGTGGTTTGTGGGAAAAACTACTCCGTTGGATGCTGAAAGCATCTTTCAGATCTGCCATTTATGACTCCTCTTTTCTTGCTGTTTTTGTGCCAATCTTCAAATTGTCATTAGGCGTATATGAGATCGCCTGTCCAGATGTTGTGCAGAAGTGCCTTGAGAGAGGAAGGGGAGCTCTTGCAACGTTCCTAGTGAGAATGACGCTGTTAGGAATTTGTTTCAGGGTTGGTTTGTTTTTGTTTTTTTACAATTACTCTCTTCATTCACTAATATGAGCACTTGTTTATTTTTACAGGAGCTTTGTCCGCTACCAACACTTGAAACTGGATTGCCGTCTCTTTGAAGGATAGTAGTCATCCCTTTCCAAACCTCGGTTCCAGACTGCTCCTTGGCTTACTGCTTGTCACTTCCTTTCTCCCTGTTTCTTCAGACTTTTACTTTGATGAAGTTCCTCCAAGCCAGCTGCGAGTTCACAGATCTCATAGGGTGGCTACTTTGCCTTAAATCCTATGGCACGAGGACTGTTCCTGCTGTGCAATTCACACTGGTCCTATGGAAAACTCCAGACAGCTCCGCTTCTTCAGGAAACCTTCATTCTCCCCACCTGAGAGTGCAGTCAACAGAGGCATCTAGCAGGCGTGGCAGTCTGGGCAGTCACTTGTGCAGAAGGACATGGGAAATGGGACCTGAAAGGGTGCTCTGCAGTAGTGGTCCCCCAGGACACAGTCTCCAGCACCTCCTGGAACAGCCACGCCAGCATGTCAGAGGCCTCAACACAGACGGAGCTCCCAAGGGAGGACACAGCTGTCTGGTTCTGAGGCTACCGGGGTCCCCTTGCTGACGCTGGGGCAGGCGAGGTGGGCTCCCTGCCTGCCCTGGGGAGGTGGGCACTGGTGGAGGTTCTGTGTTGCCAAGGGAAGGAGCTGCAGGAGATCAGTAGTCTCAGAGATGAAGAAAGCAAGAAGCTCTCACTCTTTCTGGGAAATCAGCCTCTCACAAGCGACTGTGCAGCATGGGGAGCAAACAGGGAGAATGAGAGGTCTGGTATGGGGTTGCAGGGCTATGACCTCATTGGAGTCACAGAGAGACATGGTGGGTTGGCTCACGTTACTGGAGAGATGCAATGGACAGATGTGGGCTCTTTGGGAAGGACAGGCCAAGAGGGCAAGGAGAGAGGGAGGGAGTTGCCCATTATTTGAGAGAGCAGCAGGAGTGCACTGAGCTTTGCCTGGGGATGGATGGTGAGCCAGCTGGGAGTTTATCAGTTAGGATGAGATGGCAGAGCAAGATGAGCTTCATTGTGGTGGGTGTTGGCTAGAGACCACCTGAACAGGAAGAAGAAGAAGAAGTAGATGAGGTGCCTTCTTCAGACAGCTGGAAGAAGCCCCACATTTCACAGAATGACCAGATGGTTGAGGTTGGAAGTGACCTCTGGAGGTCACCTGGCCCAATCCTCCGACTCAAGTAGGGCTACCTAGAAACAGTTGCCTTTGTAGGGCCTTGTCCACCCTAATATCTGCCATTCAGAGGGACCTTGTGAGGCTGGAGAAATGGGCTTTTGGGAACCTCATGAAGTTCAAGAAAGGGAGGTACAAAGTTCTGCACCTGGAAAGGAACAGGTTCATGCACCAGGGTCACGCTGGAAAGTTGACCAGCTGGAAAGCAGCTTTGCAGAAAAGGACCTGGGTGTCCTGGTGGACACTAAGTGGACCATCAACCAGCAATGTGCCCTTGAGGCAAAGAAGGCCACCAGTATCTTATGCAGCATCCTAGAAGGTAAACATCACCAGCAGGCTGAGGGAGGTGATCCTTCCTCTACTCAGCACTGGTGAGATACATCTGGAGTCCTGTGTCCAGTTCTGGGCTCCCCAGTACAAGAGAGACATGGACATACTGGAGAGAGTCCGGCAAAAGGGCACAAGCATGATTAAGGGACTGGAGCATCTCTCCTACTAGGAAAGGCTGAGAGAGCTTGGTCTGTTTATCTTGGAAAAGAAGACTCAACAGGATATAATGAACGTACATAAATACCTGAAGGGAGGGTAGACGGAGCATGGAGCCAGGCTCTGCTCAGTGGTGCCCAGCAAGAGGACAAGAGTCAATGGGCATAAACTGAAACACAGGAAATGCCATTTAAACATAAGAAAAAATCTTCAGCGCTGAGAGGGTTGTCAGACACTGGAACAGATTTCTCAGAGAGGTTGACTGTCCAACCTTGGAGATGTTCAAAACCTGAGTGAATAGGCTCCTGGGCAACCTGTTGTAAGTGATCCTCCTTGGCCGTGGGATTTGGATTAGACAATCTCCAAAGGTGTCTTCCCACCTCAGCCGTGCTGTGCTTCTCTCATACATCATCTTGTACTTCTTAGTCATCATTGGAAGAAAGGCTGCCCAGATAGAAAGGCAGAAAGATGAAATGGTGCTTTGATCAAGTCCGTGTCCTTGCGGAAAAGGAGTGTTTATATATAGAGTAGATTTTATGTACAATATCTTGACAAATCAACTGAAATTTGAAATAAATGGAGGAGATACACTGTGGAAGCAATTTGTCTCATATGTCCCAAGCAAGGGATGCCAGTAGCTTTGATTCTGTAGTTAAATATCCAGGCAACACAGATTGTACCAGCATATCAGTAGCGGTTCCCCATTGATGAAATAATTTCCTTTTTTTCATTTTTAATTTTTTTAAAGGCAGTATTTTGTGACTAGATCTTCATTACACATAGAGTCAACGGACCCATAGCCCAGGACTCCAGTCACAGGTATGTGGAACCCCCCAAGTATGGAAGCGAAGGCATCCAGCCTAAATCTGTGAGCTTTGGGAAGGAAAGAACCATGGACATGGCAGGCTGGAGTCCAGCTGCCAGCCACTGCTGGGATCTGATATCTTGCAGATCCATAAGCAGCACCATAAGGACTAGATCAGCCTGAGGCAAAGCTCTAGGATCAGGGAGAATCAGGGATTTTGAGTGTGTGGGACTCTTGATGCAAGAGACTGTCTGGCCATATATATCTAAAATAGTCATAGTAAAGGGTAAAACAAAAAGACTATTGGAGGCTTTCTTGACATGTGTTATCTCAGACAAAATTCATGAGAGGATTGGTTTATTCTGAAGCCACATCATATGCAATAATTTACAGTGGTAAAGTGTTGAATAAACACTACACTGTCACCTTTTTTATTATTTAAGTGTCTCAAACAAGACCAAACCCAGTTAGAATTCCTGTGAATGAATTCTCTGTTAGTTATCAGACCTGGATATGAACCAGTAACCTAGATCTGCAAAGCATGCACGTAGTTATACCACTCTCTCCACTTCAACTTGCTTTATTATGATAACTTTAACCAGCTGTGGTATGAAAAACTACTTGTATGCTGCATTTATAGTCTGTTCTAAAATCACGTCTAAAAAATAATGACCTGTGCCATCTCCAGAGAATAACTGCTGATTTAATATATGCCTTTTAATATTTTATCGATTGTCCACAAAAAGACAATAGCAACTCTTTTGTATGTTTCCACATTATTTGAAGTTTATTAGCTATTCCTTAAGAATCAAAGTACAGTACTATCTCGCAGAACGAAGTCGTCATGACAAAAATTGATATCAGTCTATGATATCTATGCAACAAAATTATAGAAATCAACACCTTTACAAGATATGAAACAGGATACAGTAAGCAAGCAGTTCCATTTCCATTAAAAATAAGAGCTCTGTTAATAAGCTGCTGACATCATGACGTAATTTGATATAACAATTTTAGTGTTAATGGTGTCTTGCTATCACGAAGGATTTTGCAAATGTTGAAGTTATCAGTGTCCCCATGTATGCCTTAGCTCAGCAAGGCAGTTAAGCATGTGCTTAAGTCTCATTCTGTAATCTCTTTCTCTAACCATAAATCCTGCTTCATTGACTTCTGCACTTTTTATAGCTTGCTGAGGGAAATTCATGCTACCTGTTTGGCAACATAACAGTAGCATGACAGACTAGTGCATGCCTGCATTTTGTTGAGGATTTTATTAGAGAATAATCTTGGAAATGGAAGGAAAATGCATGAACAGAGGTAATCGCTTCATTCTTCTTGTTTCACTTAGTGTAAAAACTTTTAACTCACAAATGGCATTTTGCTAGTTACAGTGTCTGTTGAGATATTGATACTAATTCTTCAATTGTGTTCATTATTATTATTTTCTTTACCAAGCCTGCAGAAGGCAGAAAGCTACATGAGCCCTGATAAAACCCTTACGGACTGAAAGGCAGCTGCAAGAAGAGGTGGATGTGCTAAAAAATTCAAAGTTAGGGGATAAACAGAGTGAATAAGAAAAAAACAAGCTGCTTTGGTGAGGACAGCTGTTTAGGGTTTCTTCTGTGCTTTTTTGTGTATTAACCAGCCCATTAGCTGTACGTTTTTGCATGTTTGTACCTTTTGCACATTGATGTCAGCTATTTTTGTGTGTCGACCACATGTAAGTAGATAAAGCATTTTTTTTTTCTTACGTAAAGGCTATGCATTCCTGTGTACACATCAAAATGATTTCTGGCACTATGGATCAACTGGTGCTGTAAATGGGAGATGCAGATTCTGACTCCAAGTCTCCTACAAGTTTTGATACCATACAGGCCTGGCCGATTTAGAGATGTTCAAAACTGCTGGGGGATGCCCTGAGCAACTCGATCTAGCTTTGAAGCTACCCATGGTTTGAGCACGGTGTTGGACTAGATGACTTTGTAACTTTTTAATGATAATTTAATATAAAGCAGAAGAAATAGAGGATGAATCAACTTCTTCAACAAAACACCATTGGTTATTTCATTATACTCAACACAATAATGCTTATTATTAAGTCAACAGATGTACACCAATGTGGCATAAGAAATGTAATGAAGACAGAAAAACAAATGTCTTCATGAAGGTGTTAGTGTTATCATTTAAGGAGGAAAAGCCTTGTAAGCAGTGCTGAGAAAATCCTGCTAGACAAGATCAGCTGAGACATGGAATTTCATTTTTATAAGAAATGCTGACAGCTGAGAAATCGTTATTGTTTCAATTCAGGGTGAAATCGTGTGTTTCTGATATGCTGCACAAACATCAGTTTAAAAAAAGACAATTTCAGCAGTACTTAATTTCATAATTCTGTCGTTGCATTTCAGATTTCATTCTCTGTTTTCAAAGAGACAATACATGGAGAGTATATACTATTACTAGATTATTTGTGAAAGCAGTAACAGTGTACAGTCTATAAGATTTGTTGCCAGCAAAAATTTCTGAACTTGAGGGAAGTGAAGTCTTCAGGGCTGTGTACCTTCTCACAGCAATGCTGATCAAAACTGACATTGTGAAAAATATTTAGATGTTAGCTAAAACTGCATTTTCTATTATTTTTCCTGAAAAGCATTTCATAACTACAGAATAGATTTATTCCAGGGAGCTGGCAAAAAAAATATCTGCTTTTAGGGGGAAAAAAAAAGCTGTGGTCAAAGGGAGGCTCCAGTCCGCAACCAGCCGTGGGTTCCTCCTGGAGCTGGTGGAGGCAGGGGGGAGAGGTGATGGGACTCGTGCTATCAAGCTGTCTCCTGAAAGCAGATGCCCAGCAGAGCAGGGCTGATTCTTGTGAGAGGGTGTGCAGTGCCCCTTTTCCTTTGCGTTACAGTCCAGGGGTTGGATCACTCGCCTGTAACACAGGAGAGCTGAGTTGCACATCCACTGTGCAGACTCGCTTCAGAGCAGGTGCTTTCAATATCAAAAGATAATGCACAGGGCAGCAGCTGGCAGCAGCACCGTTATTACCATCAAGGATGCTGTGTGCAAACTAGATTGGGACTAATTTTGGGGGCTTCACTTAGAGTACAGGTTGACAGTCCCTGTGAGACTAGGAAGAAAGTAACCTTGGTGAAGATGCAAAAGGAGAAGGAAGGTAATGGTAAAGTCCAAACTGGCATTATTCAAGAGACAAAAAGGGCCATTAAGAATTTTGAGGAAATGTTTAAAAAAATTAATGAAATACAGTAAAGCAGCCAGAGATGCAACTGTGACAAAGCTATAGCTTGTGATATTTAGCAATCTCTGAGCATTCAAAGCTAATCTAGAAGTAGAACGAGAGAAGAAAGTATACAACCAGAAATAATTCCATTTAAATGGATGTAAGTGTTAAAGAAAATGAAAGGAAGATCCCTAAGGAGTCCATGAGAATTTTTCTGTTGAGAGAGCTGCAGCAGGAAGATTTGGAAGAGCTGAGCCTTTCCATAAAAGAAATGTAACAGAGAGAAGGTGTTGTCTCTCACGAAAATCCATTTGTGTGCTCTGCAGTAAGTTCTCTGAAGGTGCAAAGATCCTAAGCTCAGGCAGCTGATCCAGACAGTGTTAAAGAAATCAGCAGTCTTGCTTAGGTTTGCTATAGGAGAAGCATATACTTCTTCTGAGCAATGGCTAAGGCAAAAAACCAACAGAGGTTTGTTTTACTCAATAGATGAAATTTGGTTTAGTCAACATCACACAATGTGAATTGCTGGAGAACTTTACAACCAGCTTCAACTAGCTCCTGTTGTACCTTCCTGGAGATATGGTTCCCTCATGTTCCTTTCCCAAATAAGCATAAAGTCATGAGAAATTAGCAACAAACATCAGAATCCAAAATACTTATGACAAATCTGTCAATTAGACAGTAATGTGAGTCTCTGCGACACTCTTGCAAGCAGCTGTCCTTGTTTTACTGGACAGTGGAACATCCATTTTTTCCCCAACTTTTCATGTTTAGGAACCAGAAATCTCAGGATGATGCAGCTATTTCCAGTTTCGGACTTCTTTGGGCAAAACGGGCAGTTCAGTATCCCATGATGTCTCCGCCTTCCATCAACACTGAGATACCTGTTTTGTCCTCAGGGCCCAACATGTGTTTGGGCATAAATAATTGCACTGTCATTCTCACGAGGGAGTACTAGGAGCTGTCAGAACCATGAACTTGGCTGACTTTCTTTTGCTTCATTTTTCTCCTTTTTATACCCACAATCAGATGTGTACCCTGCATGGTTGCTTTCTAACCATGCCCACACTTCTTTTCTGCTGACTTCAGGTGTCCCCAGAAGACAGCCTTGGCTTTTCTTGGTGCTATGCTGGTGCCTAACAGTCCAAAATGCAGATCAGAGTATGATTCCATGATTTCATTTATTTAATTTAATTTGTGCTAGGTTTGGGATAGGTGGGACTAACAGTTTCATGTCTAAACCCAAACTTCCCTGGAAATTCCTTGTACTCATGACTGGTAAGCTTTCACAGTTCTTAAAGATCTTTATAAAATTGATAATGAGGGCTGGGACTGTGTTACTGGTCCTAATTAATGAATGTAATTAACTTATATTAAATCATTAGATGTCAACTAAACCCCAAACATTCTGCGGTTTCCTGTGTAAATATTTAACTTGTCGAGCACAAAATCTAACGTGGACTTTCCTTTCCTGTCTTTTTGTCAGATGCCATCAAGATTGTGGCTGAACCATCAAATATCTCCTCATTTATATTCAATTTGTAAATGATACACTTGTAGCTGGAAA